>JAWNOU010000134.1:0-38750 GCA_035045725.1 Drosophila ezoana
TAGAAACTCACAACACTAGAACCAAGAATCAGATTCCAAATTAATACATTCACACCCATCAAAATGATGTGTCTACTATTGGGAAAGTTAAACTTATCCCAAACGCTAGGAATAGGGTCAGGATTAGCACTAGTTTATCAGACATTAAGGAAGATCCCGACCAACAACTACAGACTGTGATTAGAATACCATCAACACCGTCAATGACGTCGACTTCTAGCTACCCTTCACCCAACCAAGCTGCGATAACAGCAAACAATATGGAGCTGGTTTCGTCTTTGAGAATTCCGAACGAGATCTGCTTCCTACCACCTTTTGACGGTTATTCTAAAAAAATTAGCGATTTTATTAATAATTTTAAGGGAATCCTTCTTCTAATTAGAGGAACGGATAAGACCCCATATGGACAAATAAGACAGAAAATCGAAGGCAAAGCTGATGATGCGTCCACACATCTGAAGCCAGCCTTTATCGGGATGAGATTAAAGATGGTTTAACCAATATCGATAAAAACAAAATAATAAATGTTCGCAAATACTTGCTTGTTGTAAGCTCTTAACACGGTTCAGAGGTCCATTAGGATTAGCAGTAAGATCGATGAGACCTATTAACCTTCAGCCTATTAACCTTCAACTTATCAACATTAAAAGAATAACGCACCGGCAATTATAATATAGATGAGGACTCAAATTTTCCACGAAGTGCCTCGAGAAACAAACAGGATATTTAGTTAAAGAAAAGCCAGGGTCACTCTTACCATACATTGTAATCCATTAAAAATCCGGATACCCCCTAAAGGTTTTAATAGACACAGGTGCAACCTTGTCGCTCATTGACTCAAAAATTGCCACCGATTCAGACCATAAAAAAACCTTAACAATCCAATTTCAATAAAAACAGTACTTATCAACTAATCCTTTTTCAATTCCTCCCATACTTCGACGGATTAATTGGAATAGACATCTTACAACAGTTAAAAGCGATAGTCAATATTTCCAACATAATACTAGAAATTCAACGTTTCAACTTTAAGATGACCATAGAAAATAACACATCTTCAGAACTTCAGAACTAGTAAAGCTACTCGTCACCATCGCTAACGTCGCATTTTGGTGCAAGACTACGGAAATTTCCGAAGATATCCTCCTATCTGGAGGACTGTACCAAGCCAAAAACAGTTTTAGTTTTATGGAAGTGATCATTTACTCACAAGACAAAAAGAAACAGTGCCTCGAAGCAAAACTACAAGCCAATAAATACATCCAGAATGATTACATTGAGATAAATGTCATATCCGAAATAAATTATAGCAAAACAGATGAAACTAGTTTCGTCTTTGAGAATTCCGAACGTGATCCGCTTCCTACCACCTTATGACGGTTATCCTAAAAAATTAGCGATTTTTTAAATAATGTTAAGGGAATCCTTCTTCTAATTAGAAGAACGTATAAGACCCCATATGGACAAATACTCCTAAGGGCAATTAGACAGAAAATCAAAGGCAATGCTGATGACACAGGTCAATAAATACATCGAGAATGATAACATTGGGATAAATGCCATATCCGAAATAAATGATAACAAACCAAAAGACAGTATCAATATGCTTACCCAACTGCGGACAGACCATCTAAAAGCTGAAAAGTTAACAGCTTTAAAAGACTTTTGAAAAAATTGCCGAAACTTTTTCATCGAGAGGGAGACAACCTCACCTTCACTAACTTAGTCAAACAAAAAATAACCATTCCGAAACAGTCTTATAGAAAGACAAGAAATTCAGAATTCAATTTATATCACTAAACTTTTAAAACAAGACTTAACTAGACACAGTCATTTCCTATGCAGCGCACCAATTTTTCTCGCGTCAAAGAAACCCGACGCTTTAAATAATAACAAGAGGTTCTAGTCGGGAGCTCCCTACTAGGGGTTACCTTGAACCCTCTTATTCCAACACCATATGCAGCTCGCGCTACGCGCTCGTTTGCAGTTATAAGGATAACGTAAAAAAAAAATGGTTCGAACTCGCAACTAACAGCACTACTTGCCGCCGTCTGATAAATAGCAGCCACACCAGCCAAAAAAAAAAGAATAGTTTTTCGGTAGGGATCGAACTCGCGACATACCACACCACTTCCCACCGCCTCTTACTAACAGCCACACCCATAATTGAGCCTTGTTGAGAAAAAATATCAATTAAAATAGCATCACAGAAAACAATACATTCGCAATTGAAATGCTGTAGGTTTAATTCGAAGCAGACTAGCATGAATGTGTGTGTGTGCAGAAATTCTTGGAACTGCGCTAGCTGCAAACACGTGTTTCTTAACCGATCTTACTGAAATTTTCTAGAGTATATCTTATTGTACCATAGATTGTTTGTGTATTCTCAAAAAGTTAATTGCATTAAAATTGTAGTTTAAATTGTTGGGCAATACAAGTTGGGTTATTAACCTGATTTATATCTATGTATGTGGTAGTAGCTGGAAGGTGGCGATAGGTATAAAATGAAAGATATTTGATATATGTTTACTACTCTAGAAAAACATATCACTTCTGGTGACTCTAGCTCTTATTATATAACCAATTTGTTAAAAAATAGGATAGGAAAATAGGTTTTCGATATCGATTTTATCAATTGCTTGGAATCGGAGTAAGCTATCGATTATCAGAAACAAACTCGATCTGCGCATGGACTAGGACGACCTACAGCCAAAATTTCAAGTCTCTCGCTCTTATATGCTCTGATATCCTTGCGTTCCTACATACGAACAGACGGACAGACAGAAGGACATGGCTAGATCGACTCGGCTGTTGATGCTGATCAAGAATATACATGCCTTATGGGGTCGGAGATACTTCCTTCTGCCTGTTACATACATTTACATTTTGCACAAATACAATATACCCTTTTTACCCGTTTTCAATGGGTTCAGAGTATAAAAAGTGGAGACTAGTGATCGATTATAGAAAACTAAAAAGACCGTTAAAGATAAGTATCCCATGCCAAAAATCAGCGACGTTCTACACAGGATAGGTAGAGACAAATAATTTGCGGCTTTAGATCTAGCAAGTGGACACCACAGAAGTTGAGATGGATCCAAAGATATTAGCAAAACAGCCTTTTAGGCAATAAGAGAACATTTTTAATTTGTAAGAATGCCCTTCGGGCTTTCAAACGCCTCAGCCACTTTCCAAAGAGTGATGGACTGATGAAGCAGACCTTAACGGCAATTATTGTTTAATCTATCCTGACGACACTATAGTCTTTTCATCTTCACTCCAAGAACACGTGAACGACCTGAAGTTAGTATTCGACAGGTTAAGTGGAACAAATTTAAATATCCAACCACAAATCGAATACCTAATAAATAAATATTTTTATAATGTTATAATATATGTTATATCTTTATATAATATAATATAATATTATTTTAAATATTAAATTGATTTATTTACATGCAATATGTCTGAAATAAAGAAAAAGTAGGTACTAAATATTTGAATAGTCTTTAAAAAGACATTAAAAATAAAAATTTATAAATAAACTAGCGATTTTCATTAAAATGTGTTGTGTTGTTAAAGTTGTTGTACAATGTTAAAAAATATGCAAGATAATACTATTTTTAAACCAAAAAGAAAAAAAACAAACCAAAGAAAAATATAATAAATAAATAAATTAATATATAAAACATACGTGAAGCTAAAACATGTATACTACTAAAAACAAATTAATTTACGTAACAACAATTACGAAATATATACAAAGTTAAAAGCATCAAATAATAATGTGCAAAAAATAAATACAAAGGTTATACGTTTTGCCTGATGCGCCGTCAAGCCACACGCCCACATATCGGTTCTTGCATCGTTGCACAATTTGCATCAAACGCTGGACGCGGATGAAGCAAGTCAATCGAACACATCGACAAGCTGGACGCAACACGAACTGGTTCGAATAGGTCACTGAAGCGTTCGGTAAAACTCATAGCGGCGATCTGACGGTTGTATTAGTAATTTAGTTCGAACATGTACGTGGTCCAGCCACATCATACGACGTATGATACAACATAATAGAGTGGTCAGAAAAATCCAACAAGGCAAATATTTTATTTGCACACCAGCCAATAAAGGCAGCCAACAAGGCAAGACAATTTACATGCACATAAGGGCAAGGAAATTTTTTAGATTTAAAAAAAACAAGTGAGAGGTTCTCGTCGGGAGCTCCCGACGAGGGAATACCCTGAAACCTCTTATTTCAACACCAAATGCAGTTCGCGCAAAGCGCCCGTTTGAAGAAATAAAGATAAATTAAAAAAAAAAAAGTTCCCTTGGCAGGGTTCGAACTCGCAACTGACCGTATTACTTGCTGACGACTCTACTAAACAGACAAACCAGCACAAATAAACAAATAGTTTCCCCGGTAGGGCTCGAACTCACGACAGACCGCAACACTTGCTATGCCTCTACTCAACAGCCACACCAATAATTAAGAATTATTGAGAAAAAACCGAACTAAAAAGGCATTACAGAAAAAATTCGCAATTACAATGCTGTTAGAATGCGATAGAATGCGAAGCAGACGCTCATGAATGTGTGTGTACACTTGATGTTTTCGCTAGCTGTGCCATCCAATTGCGCAGTTACATATAACTTTGGTTTTCTCTTAACCGGTCTTAATGAAATTTTCTACAGTCTATATTGTTGTAACATAGATTTTTTTTTTGTATTCTCAAAAAGTCAATTGCATTAAAATTATGGCTTAGATTGGTTGGCAATATAAGTTTGTAAAGAAGCTACTTGCCGGGGTACGAATCTCAGTCTTACCAGGTCCAGCGAGTTACATTTATAACTTCGCTGGGACAGATGGCTTAAGGGGGGGGAAAATGAATGTTTCGACTGCTATCCTACCTATCCTACCAGGCCGCATCCTCGTGCTATCTGTTCTAGCGGGCCGGAGCCACGCACACGTGTGCAGGCATGATCTCGACGTCGCCCGTCTGGCGCGCGCGCTGTACTTTTCGACCGGCCGTTATCTCTCCTTTTTTTTCTTGTTGCTGAGCTCGATTTCTGTGCACATTTTTGGTTGCCTAAATCTTGCAGGTGTTCATCTTGTCGCCTAACATAGGGTATGAAATGCTCTCTACTGGGGTACATAAATCCTAAGGTATGCCCGACTTAAAATGCCCTGTATGCAAAAAAACAATTTTTTTTTTTAAAAACCTGCCACGCCCCTAAACGCCAACTTGTAAAGAAGCTACTGGCCGGGGTACGAATCTCAGTCTTACCAGGTCCAGCGAGTTACAAGACATTTATAAGTTCGAGACACAGGGCTTAAGGGGGGGGAGATGAATGTTTCGACAAAAGTATACCTCGCACTACTGCTATCCTACCTCCAATCAGGCCGCAGCCTCATGCTATCTATTCTAGTGGGCCGGAGCCACGCACCAACTACAATATCGGGCCTTGGCCACGCACCAACTACACTATCGGGCCTTGGCCACGCACCAACTACACTATCGGGCCTTGGCCACGCACCAACTACACTATCGGGCCTCGGCCACGCACCAACTACACTACCCCCCCTAGGTTAGGGTGAACATCGGCTATTTCCGATGTTTAGCACAAGTATGACCGCCCGAGAATACAAAGATTAACATTTCACTTAATTATTGCGACTGCATTCATTTTATTTACTACGCTATGTTTTACGCTATGTTTTACCCTACTGAACTTACTAGACTAAGGCCCTGCCGCACTGTCTTGGAGCCCTAGCGCTCCGCTGTACACACAGTTTTTGCTCGCACCACCTTTTTCGACACGTCTACTCACCCTGATCGTTATTCCAAAAGTGTCGGCTCGCTCGCTAGCGAGCCATGCGCTTGCCTCGGCCGCTCAACTTTGCCGCGAGCTTTCGCAGCCTCGCTTCGGAGCTTTCGCTCTTCGCCGCCGAATTGAAGCTGCGCTCTCGAAGGCGGTGTTGAGCAACCGATCAGCAACGCACGGTTGCAGCGGCGGCCGGCGGTTAAATTCAAACTATGCTACTTGCCCATAACTACGCACTTATTCTTATAATACACAGACTATGCGGTTAACGGCTCCTTGCCTTTATCTTAATTATAATATCGGCGGCTTCTTGCCTCTTACAAATCTATTACCTTATACTACAACATTTGATGCTTATGAACTATAAAAATTATCAAATAATACTGTCAATAGCTCCTTGCCAATAGCTCCTTGGCGATGCGAACGGCGGCTCCTTGCCGTGAGTTCAAAACTGTGGGGAGGCTAATCCTAGTAGCCGCCTCACAAGTTGGGTCATTAACTTGATTTATAGCTCTACGGTGCTAGCGGGGAGGTGGCGATAGATATAAAATGAAAGATACTTGATATATATATAATATTCTAGAAGCAACATATCAAGTTTGGTGACTCAAGCTCTTAATATTTACCAAAATTGCTAAAAACAAAAACAGTATGTCGATATCGATTTTTATCGATTGCTTGGAAACGGAGTAAGTTATCGATTATCGGAAACAAACTCGATCTGCGCTGGCACTAGGAGGACCTAAATCTAAAATTTCACCCCGGAGTTACCTGATCGTACAGAGCGGCGGGCAACCGCGGCTCCCTTCCCTGCACCAGGAAAGCGGGACTGAATCCGGTCGAGTCCGCCACACTTGTGTTGACCGCTAACGATATCTCCGGCAAGAGCTCGTCCCACGAACTCTGATGGCCTTCGATAAGCTGCGCTATCATGGTCTTCACAGTCCGGTTTGTCCAGCTCCACCTGTTTCGAGAAAGCATCATGGAACACCAGTTACATGGTGTTGCCATGTTTCGACCGTGGAAGGGGCCCGACGAAATCTGCGCAAAGTATTGCCATCGGCTCTGCCACCTGCCTCGTTAGCATGCGTCCAGCCGGTTTAAGTTGCTCGTTCTTGAACTTTTGGCAGGTTTCGCAACATTTCACGTACTTGGCGGCGTCACGGAACATACCCGGCCTTTAGTACCTTTGGGCTAGCCTCGACACTGTCCAGCCGTGGGGGCATCATGGCATTCCGCCAATACCCTCTGCCGTTGACCACTGGCCACACATAGCTTCCAGGGAATGTAATCTTCGTCGTCCGTCCGGTGGCCCAAATGCCTATATAGCTGCCCATTTTCTTCTGCGTAGTCCGGGAAAATGGCTGGCTCTTCGGCGATCCTGGCACGCATACTCGCGACCCATTTGCAGGGTGGCTCGGCCACCACTTGATAGTGCATCGGCAGTGAACGTCGAATTGGAATTGTTGCAGCTCCAATGCCCATCGCGGGATCCTTCCTGACGGGCTCTCAATCGAATTAAGCCACTTAAGGGCTAAATGGTCCGTTATCACGTCGAACCGGTACCCTTCTAGGTAGCAACGCAGCTTCCGCAACGCAGCACTCTTTCTCGTTGGCGGAGTAGTTCACTTCGGCCTTCAGCAAACTTTCTGCTCGCGTACCTGCTATGACCTGCTCCTGCCCTTCTATCGTCTGCGTCAGCAATGCGCCGAGGCCATACTCGCTCGCGTCAGTCTGTAGGACGAATCTGGCGGAAAAGTCTGGACAAGCCAACACAGGGGCAGTCGTCAAGCTGTCCTTCAATTGACGCAATGCCTCTTCCTGTTCTTGATCCCATGCCCATTTCCGCCTCTTCTTTAAGAGCGCTGTTAGCGGCAGCCTGAGATTAGCCGCCCTTAACCGGCGGCACACCTCCCTCAAGTTCTCTACATGTTGTTCCTTCGTCACCCCTATTACCAAGATGTCGTCTAGGTAGGTGAATGCATGAGGCTCCATTTCCGGCCCTATGACCGTGTCTTATGCTCGCCGGAAGGTCGCACACGAGTGTAAGCCAAATGGCATCACCCGCCACTGGAAAAGACCTCTCCCGGGGACTGTGAACACCGTACATTCCCGACTATCGGGTGCCATCAGTATCTGCCAGTACCCGTGCTTCAAATCCAGGGTGGAGATGAACCGGGCGTGACGCAACCGCTCAAGGATATGATTAATCCTGGGAACAGGATAAGCATCTGGGACGAATTGCGAGTTGAGTTGTCGATAGTCGATACACATGCGCCACTCGCCACTCTTCTTCTTGACTCAGACGATTGGGGCGCTGTGTGGACTACGCGACGGCTCGATGGCACCTGCCTGGATCAGCTCGTCCACCTGTTCATCAATCACCCTTTGCATGGCCGGATAATTCGGGTAATATCTCTGCTTTAATGGCTTATCATCCTTAAGTCTGATCCTGTGCTCCGCGATGTGCGAGACTCCCTGCAGCCCCTCGAAGAGTGTCAGTTCCGACTCCAGGAACTCCCTTAGTTCCGGATCCAAATCCGCTGGCCACTCTGCCTCCTTGACGCTGGGGTCGCCCTGCGTCTCGCCTCCCCCAGGCACCACTCCAAATAGAGCTCCTCGATCGCTCGACTCTGGCCGCCGGTCCTGATTCCCTGTACCCGTGTGGATTCTAGCCATCGCTACTAGTCCCTCCGTTCTCTGGCACACTCTGGCCGTGCCGCCTGCATGACCAGCGTAGACCTGCCTTTGCAGGTCTATGCGTCGCCTCTTGGGCTCCTCAAGCTCTCGGTCCAATCCCGAGTGATACTCATCTTTTACTTCCTTCTCCTTGTCCTTTATCGACAGTTGTCGAGCAAGCACTCCCGTTCCCTGACGCGTGAGGCCTTCTGTCGACTTCTCGTTACTCTGTTGCCGAGCAGGTGCTCCCTTTTCGTGACCTGGGAGGCCTTCCTTCGGTTCCTTTTTCGACTCTTCTGCTATCGGTTGACGAGCAGGCACTCCCGCTCCTTGGCGCGTGAGGCCTTCTTTCGGCTCTTCCCTGGTTCCAGGCCCCGCGGCCGGAAACGTCACCGCCTCTAGATCCAGCTCCGCCTTGCCGCATTGTATGGTAGTGCCCATTGTACCCAAGAAGTCCATCCCCAGGATGACGTGTCCAGCATTGCGGGCATGATAAGCATTAACATGCTGACCACCTTCCCCGCTAGGCCGACGTCTATCCTCAATGCCTTCCCTACTTCGAGCGTGGACCCATCTGCCAGACGAATGCGCGCCTGTACGTTCTCCACACCCCCGAATCGCCCACTTGCGTACGCAGTCTTCACTCATGAAGCTGCGAGTGGCCCCTGCATCGATAGTAGCAGGCATCGTTCGCCCGCCAATCTCCACCGTGGCGACGATCCGGCCACCCTCCACCTTAAGCGGGTGTACTACTTGCGAGTCCCGTGTGTGTCGGCGTCGACCCGACCCGACCCTGACCCGGGCGACGCCGTTGCCCGTTTCCCGCCTCCATGCGGGGATAACAATCCTGGTTTCTTCTGCCCCGGTGCCCACATACCCAACAAAACAAAACGGGCGCATTGGGACATTCCCTGGCAAAGTGCCCTCCTATGGGCACCTGCGGCATGCTCGTCGCGGATCGTACCCGGTTCCGGCCATCATTTGGTGGGCCACTTCCGCAGGGGCCGTAGCCGGCGGGGCGGATACTTGTCTATCCACAACGATCGCTCCGGATCCGCTGGGAGTAGACCGGAATGGGTTAAAGTGTCCCCCCGGGGGCTGTACCGTCCTTCCCCACTCCGCGCTATTTGAGCTCGTGGCCGCCTGACTCCGTGCCCTGCTTCCGGAGTATTTTGACGCTGTCTCATCACCGTTTAGTACTCCACAGCGAGTTGAGTCAGCAGAATTCTAAGAAACCATTCCTAAGCACCGACCATGGTACATCCCTCAGTCCACTGCTTAAAAACCAACGAGCAGCCCGGTCGCAGAATACCTGGCTCATGGCCCGAGACAATCGATCGAGGGCTATACCGTACGTAATAGCGCGCTCCTCTAGGTCCTCTAGGAACCCAAGGGGGTCGGAACGGCCATCGTACCTCATGCCCCACCTTCGGACTTGTTCCGGAACGTTTGCGAGAGGCTTGACCTCCGACTGAGAATATGGCCGGGGAATATAAGGGCCACTATTCGAGTCGTATGGGGTTCGCCCTAGCTCCGCGTCGAACGCTGTCGCCCGGCGAGCTCCGCTGCTTCTAATCTCATGAGTTTCCCCTGCACCGGTGACGGGTAAACTAGGGATCGGGACCAGCAGACGCTCGTACAGCTGCGATCTCCTCAGGTCTGGTTCCGATTTTTGGCGCGGCCGTACGCCAACGTCGGGTAGAGTGCCCCAGGGAGACGGCTCCAAAGTTTTGGCGGTCTGAGATTCTAGCTCGGCAACCCAAATATCGGGTGTATGGCCGCCATCCTGCACAAAAGTGGATAGCCGCTTACGTAGCTCTTCCACGCGCTTCTCCTTTTCCAGCCCCAACTCGTGGGCGAGCGCCTCCAGTTCTTCTACACCCGGATTTTGGAACTCACCTGTCTTCATTCTGAGTTTTTACTACTCACTCTAGGCTCAACTTCAACTCTTGTAGACTCTCGCTCGAGTTTCGTGTTTGGTGTCTGGGCAATATTCGTTCCGTTGATTTATGTCGCTCACTTTCGTTCGTGTCTTTTTTACGGGCTTATTTGCTTTTCACCTATATTGTAACGTTATTTATATTCCACTTGTATAGACTTGTGATATCTTCCACTTATAATTGTTTTGAACTGATAGACAAGGCACGTTAGTGCTGTTTTGCATTGTTCATAAGAATGATTTTATTCTGAGTCAATATAATGCTCTAAGCCTATGGATACATGTAAATACTTATGCTGTTATTGGTTAACAGCTACAAAGAGAGGGAGAGTGAGTAGCTCGCATATGCCTTTATTAGTGAGCATATATATTGCTCGCGGAATGCGCTCATACGGAGCGTGGGATCTGCAGCGTAATCATAAGCGGTCAGCTAGTGAGGCTAGTGAACCGCGCTGCGTAATATGAGGCCGAGCCAATACATAAAGTGGCTCTGGGCTTGTTTACTATATTATTGTTATTGTATGCAACAAAGTGCTGCATACTTTATATTTAAGTACAGGGTATTCTGTACGGGCATATACGCACTACACCTCCCCTTTGAGGAGAATAACGTAATATAATGTAGTTGTTCAATTAATATATATATATATTTTTGTATCGATAAATTAAATTTTATTAGATTTTTTTTTATTATTCAAATTTTTATATTCATAACCGCTAAAAATGTAATATGTTCTATGCTCGAGCTAAGCTAAGTTTTGAATAATTTTAACCTGTTCTTGTTTACTACTTGGGGCTTCTTTTTTCCTACATCTATTTTTATGTTGTTTCTATCTTCTTTGTTTATTACTTTACAAGGGCCTAAGTATTTATTTTCTAACTTATGCGCTGTATCGTTCTTTAGTAGAGCTAAATTTCCTATTTCTAGTTCTATTTCATTTAGTTTTTTATCGTATTCTATCTTTCTTTTTTCTTTTTCTAGATCTACTAGAGTTTTTACTCTTTTATAAGCTATTTCTAACCTAAACTTAAATTCTTTTGCGTAGTCGTCTATGTTATATATAGGGTCAAATTTAGTTTGATTATTAAATTCTATGAACTGTCTTGGTAATCTACCATAAACAAGTTCATATGGACAGTATCCATGTACTGTCGATGGTGTAGTGTTGAAACAATATGTGAAATAATTCAACCATATGTCCCAATCGTCTTTGTCAATCGAAATATATGAGCGAATAAATTCGTTAAATGTTCGATGACTTCTTTCTACTGTTCCTACTGTCTGGTGATGATGTGCTGTCGATTGTATATTACTTATATTCATATACTTGCACAGGTCATTTATTAGCGAATTTTTGTATTCAGTACCCATGTCCGTTATGAACGTCTTCATAGGACCGTACTTTAGTACAAAAGATTCAAATATTGCTTTACCTACCTTTTTTTGCACTTTTGTCTGTTACTGGTATTGTAACTAGATATTTAGTGAGGTCGCATATAATAGTAATTGCGTACTCGTTGCCATTCTCTGTACGAGGTAATGGACCGATTGTGTCTATTAAAACAGTGTCAAATGCAGTATTTGGAGTATTCGTTAATATCATTGGGGCTTTAGTATGTGTTGTGGTTTTTGCTAATTGGCATTTCGCACAAGTTTTCACATACTTTGTAATAGTCTTAGTCATTTGGGGCCAATAATTGTATTTCTTAATTTTTAACAAGGTACGCGTAATCCCTGTATGGCCTCCCTCTATAGGATCATCATGATATTTCGACAGTATTGCTTTTATTTGACTTTGTCATTTTTGTCTATTTGTGTCACTTTTGTTAGTAGCGCTACTTTTAATGTATTTAAATATTTATTGCCCATATTTTAAAATTCATTTAATGATACAAATTCGTTCGTTTGGTGACAACTGTAAGTTAGCAATTTTATGTATTCCGGCTTCTGAATTAAGCATTTGAAAAAAATTGACCTCAATTTATGCTTGTCAAGTTCTTGAACATGTGCTGCTCTGAGCAGCCGATGACTACTAGATCATCCATATAGAGAAATGCTTGGGATGGCTCTAGGCCTGAAAATGCGAGTGTCATCATTCGCATAAATGAATTTGGTGCTACCTTAAGACCATATGGTAGCCCCGTGAAGCGATAAGAGCCAGTGCTCGTTGAAAATGATGTTATATTTCTAGATTTTTCATCTAGTTCAATTTGGTGAAAACCTGACACAAGATCGATACATGAAAAATATTTAGCTCGTCCTAATTGGTCAAGTATTTCCTCAATTCTTGGCAGTAAATATTTATCTGCTAAAAGTTTTTTGTTAATTTGGCGATAATCAACTACTAAACGCCATTTTTTCTCCTTTGAATTTGGGAGCGATTTCTTGGGTACCAAGAGAAGTGGGCTATTGTATTCTGAGATAGATGGTTCTGCTATACCATCTTTTATTAGTTTTTCGACCTGCCTGTTAATTTCTGGCTTTTCTGTTTCTGCATTTCTGTAGTTTTTAATATATACAGGTGTTTTGTCTGCTAATCTTAATTTCTGTTTATAAAAATTGTTACTTGAAACTGCTTCTGTTTCTAGACCAAATATGTCACTGTATTTGGTACATAAGTCAGTAAGCTTGTTTTTATATTGTTCAGGGAAATTTAATTTATTTATGACATCATCTGTTCTATTGCCGGTATTTATGTTTTTTATTTTGATGTCATATTTTGAATTTTGAATTTTTATATGTTTACTATTTGTATTTAAAATACGGACTATTGCGCTATTACTTTTTACGATACTGTTTGCTATTATTACCCCAGGGTGTGTTTCTTGGTTTGGTATAAGAACTGTATCTTCATTTGTCAGAAGCGTAATTTTTCTTATAACTTCTGATCTAGCTGGTAACAATATTGAGTTATCAATATCATTATGTAATAGCGGTACATGTATTTGATTCTGGTTTCATGATGAGTTCATCATGTTGGTAATCTATTATGCAATTGAATTTTCTGATGAAGTCTAGTCCAAGAATTCCATCGCAAGGTATGGGAAATTCATTGTGGACTATTTGGAAATTGTGACTGATTACGAAGTAATCGAAAAGTAGATCAATTGTGAATTGTTTAATTGAGTCTATTGTTCCCTGTCCAATTCCTGTTATACTTGTTTTATAGTTTTGATTTACATTTGAATCTGTTTTATTGTTCTTTAAAATTGAGACATTTGCTCCTGTATCTACTAGCAGAGTCAATGGTATATTATTTTTCCTATTGAATATTTTGATGAGACTACTGAGACTTAGATTTATATGATAAATTTTTACTACTCGTTGCCCAAGGGGGTTTGTTGGTTTTCCGAGTTGCCTTGTGTAACTCGGATCTGGTTTTGCTGTCTGGGTCCTCTGTTTGAGCCGCCTCTATATGAGCCGCCTCGAGGATTGCCTCTGTTATCATTGTTTCTATTACCATTATTATTATTTCTGTAGCCGCCTCTGTTGTATGGTCGGCCTCTATAATTATCTCTTCCTCGGTTTCCACCACGAGGATAGTAAATTTGGTAATAAAGGACCTCTTGAGTGTACTGGTTGGCAATTTTGCTTTTTTGTTGCAAGTTAAGTAATTTGGCTGACAATACTTCAACTGATTCGCCTCTTACTGTGCTCGATAATTATGCGCTGATTTGAGCGATTGTTTGCTCATTGCTTATCAAGTTTCTTGCATGGCCTTTTAGTTTTGTCTTTATAAGACTGACAGCTGTTGCTTCATGATCTTCTTTTAGTGAGTCTATAAGACTCAAAGCATCTTTGAATCTTTGTAAGTTTTCTGCCTTTCCATCAAACTCAGGTATGAGTGATGAGGCTAGTTTTAGAAATTCAACCACTGTTTGAGCCATGTTTATGTTTGTATCTTCCAGCTTTTCGTCTGTCGTTGATTCTGCCAACAGTACTGTGTTCTTTCTATTTTCTGGAGTGGATTAAACTACGTCGTAGTTTGACTGGACTTGATTCAAAGTTTAGAATATTTATATTAGTTAACTGGTCTTTATTGGTCGTATTAAGAAATCGGACAAATGTATTTTTTTGTGTTGAAACTGTGTTTGCAACGTAAATAGCATGAATTAGCTGATTTGGAATGAATATACCATCTTCACTTGAGTTTATTTCAATTTTACGGACAACTTCTGATCTTGCTGGTATAAGTATTGAATTGTTACCAGAACTGTATGTTATTGGAACATAAATTTGGACATTTATATTGTTTGGTCTTATTATAAACCAATCTTCGGACGGTTTTAGGTTTATTTTGCAATTAAGACCTTTTATGAAATCTATTCGATCAGAGTAATTTTGGTAATAAAGGACAGTATTAGTTTGTCCGGTTGCTTCTGTGCAACTATCAACAAATTTTGATATGGCATCATTCATGTTATGGAATGTGCCTGCCTGGATGATAAGTTTTTCCTTATCTATAGCGCAGTTCTTTGTCATAGCTTTTACGGCTTGGGCTGTGCTATATTTGGCGGCTAAATCTGAATTTAAGCCATCATTAATATAAGCACCTGCCAGAGCTTTTGCCAGTTGCTCAACTTCTTGTGTATAAATGTTGGCAGTTTTACTCTTTTGCTGAAGGAATAGGAGTTTAGCTGATAGCACTTCAACTGATTCTCCTTTTACCGTTCTTGATAATTTTGATATTATTTCGGCGATTGTTTTTTCATCGCTTATCAAGTTTCGTACATGGCCTTTTAATTTTGTCTTTATAAGACTGACAGCTGTTGTTTCATGATCCTCTTTTGGTGAGTCTATAAGACTTAAAGCATCTTTGAAGCTTTTTAAGTTTTCTGCCTTTCCATCAAACTCTGGCAAGAGCGATGAGGCTAGTTTGAGAAAACTTATAGCTGTTTGGGCCATTGTGCTGTAAATTGGTTGTGTATTTACTTCAGAATCTGATGGTTTAGTATCAGCTGGCAGTGAAAACAGTTTCTCGTCGAATGACGCTGAAGTGTTTAGAGAATTTGGAAGGAATACTGTTATATTATGCCTTTCCGAAATTCGTCTAATGTTTTCTCTTAAACTGCTTAAAGCATCAACTGTCTGTGTTAAATGCAAATCTGTTAGTTTTGTTGCATTGTCACACATAAGTTGACGGCTGGTATTGTAGGAATCTACAAGAATTTTATCGTGTTTTGACTTGGCCTCGTTTGCGACTGGTGCGCTTTTGTTAAGGCACTTAAAAGATTTGTTAAACTCCTCACGTTGTTGCTTAAGAATGGTAACGATTTGTGTCCATTCCATTTATAGACATTTTTTAATTTATATGTGCTAACGCACAATAATAATGTCGGTGGGTACTAAAATGGGGTGTTCTAATTATAGGGTGTTTCTTTTTTGAATACTACAAAATCTAAAGTTCTGCCTAATAGTGGGTGCTCTTTAATGATTGACCTGACTTGTATACCCGGAAGAGTTGTCAATACTATGCCTTTCTGTGTTTTTGTGCAATGTATTAACGGTGAGAAATCTAAGTGAAAGTTTCCATATATAAAGTTTCTAATTCATATATGCTTACTGGGGTCGTTGAGACCAATTGTAGAATTCTTTCCTTAAAACAGGGATCTCTAACATGGACCTGTCTTATTGCTTCTATTGTGTCCATTATCGAAAATTTCTATTTCTTTTGTTAATTAATATATATTGTTTTGAGTTGTATTTAATTGTGTTATTTATTCTGTTCTTATCTTATTGTATCATTTTTACATTTTCTTTGCTTTTTAGTAATGTATTTTTACATTTTGTACCTTTAGTACATTGTTATATTTCGTCCAGATCATTAGCTCTGCTTAAGTATTTCTTTTTTAAACATTTGTTGTGCAGTTTGTAAATTTTATAAAACATATTTATATTTTTTTTGAATGAATGTTTCGACCAAAGTATACCTCGCACTACTGCTATCATACCTACCCTATCAGGCCGCAGCCTCATGCTATCTATTCTAGCGGGCCGGAGCCACGCACCAACTACACTATCGGGCCTTGGCCACGCACCAACTACACCATCGGGCCTCGGCCACTCACCAACTGCACCATCGGGCCTTGGCCACGCACCAACTACACTACCCCCCCTAGGTTAGGGTGAACATCGGCTATTTCCGATGTTTAGCACAAGTCTGACCGCCCGAGAATACAAAGATTAACATTTCACTTTATAATTGCGACTGCATTCATTTTATTTACTAACTTCGCTATGTTTTACCCTACTGAACTTCCTAGACTAAGGCCCTGCCGCACTGTCTTGGAGCCCTAGCGCTCCGCTGTACACTTCACAGTTTTTGCTCACACCACCTTTTTCGACACGTCTACTCACCCTGGTCGTTATTCCAAAAGTGTCGGCTCGCTCGCTAGCGAGCCATGCGCTTGCCTCGGCCGCTCAACTTTGCCGCGAGCTTTCGCAGCCTCGCTTCGGAGCTTTCGCTCTTCGCCGCCGAATTGAAGCTGCGCTCTCGAAGGCGGTGTTGAGCAACCGATCAGCAACGCACGGTTGCACCGGCGGCCGGCGGTTAAATTCAGACTATGAACGGCTACTTGCCCATAACTACGCACTTATTCTAATAATACACAGACTATGCGGTTAACGGCTCCTTGCCTTTATCTTAATTATAATATCGGCGGCTTCTTGCCTCTTACAAATCTATTACCTTATACTACAACATTTGATGCTTATAAACTATAAAAATTATCAAATAATACTGTCAATAGCTCCTTGCCAATAGCTCCTTGGCGATGCGAACGGCGGCTCCTTGCCGTGAGTTCAAAACTGTGGGGAGGCTAATCCTAGTAGCCGCCTCACAAGTTGGGTCATTAACTTGATTTATAGCTCTACGGTGCTAGCGGGGAAGTGGCGATAGATATAAAATGAAAGATACTTGATATATATATAATATTCTAGAAGCAACATATCAAGTTTGGTGACTCTAGCTCTTAATATTTACCAAAATTGCTAAAAACAAAAACAGTATGTCGATATCGATTTTTATCGATTGCTTGGAAACGGAGTAAGTTATCGATTATCGGAAACAAACTCGATGCGCAGGCACTAGGAGGACCTACATCTAAAATTTCAGCTCTCTAGCTCTTATAGGTTCTGAGATCCTTGCGTTCATACATACGGACGGACAGACAGACGGGCATGGCTAGATCAACTCGGCTATTGATGCTGATCAAGAATATATATACTTTATGGGGTCGGTGATGCTTCCTTCTGCTTGTTACATACATTTGCATTTTGCACAAATACAATATACCCTTTTTACCCATTTTTAATGGGATCAGGGTATAAAAAAAACAAATAAATAAAATATTTTTATCAGAAAGTAAAACAAGTGACAGGTGCGAGTTGCATCAAACGTTGGACGCGGATCAGTTCACTGTTGAATAGGTCACTAAAGAAAGTCGATCAAACGCATCGACACGCTGGACGCAACTCGAACTGGTGTGAATAGGTCACTGAAGCGTATTATAAAAGTCATAACCACATCACACGATTTACGCTTCCAATACTATTTGGGCAAAAAAAAACAAAATCAACAACCAAAAATCAAACAGTTTGTCTCAACAAATACAATAAATAAATAAACAAATAAGTAACGCATTTACATATCCACTTCTCTTTCCATTTTTGATATGCGAATTCTGGTACAACAACCCCCGCTGCCCCGGTGCCCACATACCCAACAACGCATTGGGACATTCCCTGGCAAAGTGCCCCTCCTGTGCGCACCTGCGGCATGCTCGTCGCGGATCGTACCCGGTTCCGGCCTCTTGGTTCATCACTTGGTGGGCCACTTCCGCAGGGGCCGTAGCCGGCGGGGCGGAGACTTGTCTATCCACAACGACCGCTCCGGATCCGCTGGGAGTATCATTTCATCACCGTTTTGTAGGTGGAAGCGTAAACCTTCAAGTTTGCCAACTTTCATTTTCTGTTGGGATGGATAAAGCTAGTAATGACTCTGATTCTGCTAACCTCTTTGCTAAACTTTTTCCATTCAACTTACTCCTCAGTCTGTCCTAATAATAATTCTTACCCTTATACTATTTCTTCCTCTAGTTCTATACCTCCTCCTATTATTTCACACTCCTCTCCTTTTAGCTATAATCTCTTTAAAATCTTTTTACTCTCCTGGGCCTGACAATATTCCTAGTTGTCTACTTAAAGAGTGTAGTTCTTCCCTTCTTAATCCATTGCAAAAGCTTTTTAATCTATCTCTTGAATCTTCTGTCTTTCCATCTCTTTGGAAAGAATCTTATATCATTCCTCTCCACAAGAAAGGTGGAAAGTCTGATATACAAAATTACAGGGGCATTGCAAAACTGTCCGCTATTCCTAAATTATTTGATAAAATAATCACTTCGAATTTGCAGCATTTCTGAAAATCAGTTGTTTCCCCTGTTCAACATGGATTCGTAAAGAATCGGTCAACTACGACGAATCTGCTTGAGTTTACTTCCTTGGTAAATGATGCTTTTCGTTCGAAAATGCAAACTGATGTCATTTATACTGACTTCAGTAAGGCGTTTGACTCTGTGCACCATGACATTTTACTTTTTAAACTTGACCAAATAGGTTTCCCTCCGTCTCTTTTGCTTTGGATTAATTCTTATTTAAAAGGTAGGACCCAAAGGGTAATGCTGAGGCTGACTACCTCTAAACAAGTTCACGTTACTTCTGGTGTTCCTCAAAGTAGTCATCTTGGACCTTTACTCTTTACTCTTGTTATAAATGATCTCCCCTCTGTTATATCACATGCCCGTGTACTCATGTATGCGGATGATGTGAAACTTATTCTATCATACACTAATCCCCCACATCATTCTCGTCTACAAGACGATTTGAACGCTATGCAACTTTGGTGTTCGGCCAATCAATTGCATCTGAATTGTTCAAAGTGTCTGTTTATGACATTTAATCGTTCTACACCTTATCTTGTCAGTTATACAATCGACAATACCCCTTTGCAACGTATACTAACAGTTAAGGATCTAGGCGTTCTTTTTGATTCTAAACTCTGTTTCAATCTTCACATAGATACCATCGTTAATGAGGCAAAAGGTGTACTTGGATTCATTAAACGATGGTCTAAAGAGTTTAACGATCCTTTTATAACGAAACTTCTGTACATCTCTCTTGTTCGCCCTATTCTTGAATACTGCTCTTGCATCTGGTCTCCGCAGTATAACAATAGCCAGGATCGTATTTTTTTTGCCTTACGAGGTTTAAATTGGGACCCTAACCTTCGGTTGCCATCCTACTCCAGCAGGCTGCTTCTTCTTAACCTTCCGTCGTTAACCAACCGTAGGACAATTCTCGGTGTTTTCCTTCTACATAAGTTGATTATTGGCGATATAGATTCTCCTTTTCTGCTAGGGCGTCTTCAATTCTCTGTTCCGTCTAGACCAAGCAGAAATTACCCCCCTTATTCCTGTCTACGTGCACAACAGACTACGCTATGCACAATCCTTTTCGCGTGCTATGTAAAAATTATAATAGTTCGCATCACGTTTTCTCTACAGAACTTTCTCTACCCCTTATAAAATCGTTGCTTTCAGGATACCTTCGGGAAGTCACTGACCATTCCCAGCTATGAACAGGGGCCTAGCTTGCCGGACAGGCTGTAAATATCCCCCACCGTGTCGGTGATTTCCCATTACTTTTCCCATTACTTTTCTCTCTGTTCTATCTACATAACACTCTATATATCTAGCTTACATTTTTTACTTTACTAACAATCTTCTTACTTTATTTTTTTCAATTTATTGCATTTTATTTATTAATATAGCAAACTAAGATTATTATTAATTTTACTTAAGAACACTTTTTTCCTACTTACACCCTTCTGCTTAGATGTAGGCTCTAATAGCTTCACTGACAAATTTAGCTGTGAAAAGGGGCACTGCTGGCCGGACTGGCAACTAAAACACCTCCACCGGTCGGTGATGCTATTTAGAGAACTGTGTTATCTAACTAGGCTTTTAGCATATAATTGCATTATCTATTGTATGTATAACCTACGGAATAATGAGGAAGACACTCGTTTTGTCGACCTTAAATAAGTAAATAAATAAATAATGAAATAATGAAAAACTTACTGCCGGCCAGGAAAAATGCGTAGCCACAATATGATCTCCTGTCGAGCCGATCGCCTCCCCAATCTGAATCTGCATAGCCTTTTGCTTTTTCTCTGTTCTATTGTACTCAAATATCTTGCGTGAGTAGTCATCAATAAAAGTCACGAAATATGGATTGCCTGCAAGCGACTTTACATTCATCAGACCACATACGTCTGTATGTACTAAGTCCAGTACTTGCTTTGAGACATGATTCGCTTTCTGTGGGAATGGCAAAGCACAAACTATTGCTTGATTACAATTTGTTTCTACTTGTATATTTTCAACTTTCATAGCACGCACCAGTTGCTTGTCATTAAGCAATTTCAAAGCCTTAAAATTCAGGTGAACAAAACTAGTGTGCCATTTAACGGAAGATGAATCAGAGCTATTTAGCATATGAGCCTGATCAATAATATGTTTGTACACATACAAGCCATTTACGTGTCTAGCCCTTATTATCTCGTTGCCTACTTTGTCCTTTATCAGCGCAATTTTCCCTTCAAATATGGTAGAATTCTCAAACTTTGGTCCATGCACTTACTGATAACAAATTCATGCTTAAATCAGGGATATATAAAACATTTTGCCGCTTTAGTTTTATTCTATTGCAGTGCAACACTGCCACTGCCGGGTGAATCGATAAATTTATTTGCGGAACATGATCGACGTCTTTTTATCAGCAGCGTTAGGAACATGCTGCGGTCGCAGCACATGTGCGATGATGCACCACTGTGAACGCACCATAAACTCTTTTGCTTCCCTTATTGTTCGCAATTACAACATTTGCCTTTGAATTGCTGCTTGCTGCTATTCTTTCTGCCAATGCTTTCGACACTGTTTTTCTTCCGCGATCCATTGTGTTTGTGTGTGTGTATATACTGATTGTGATATCCCTATGCGTGGCCTCTTCTAACATTTTGACCTTAACGACTTCGAATTTGGGCATATTAAAACTAAAGTACAATCATGAATTTATGCTGCAAGTCAGCTATCTTTATGGTAAAGCTTATTTTCTTTAAGCTCGAAAGCTCGCGGTGATCATATGCTGCAAATCAGATGTTTCTTAAAATTCAAAAGCTCGCGGGAGCGGCTTTCGTATTCGAAAGCTAAATGCTTGGAATTGTGTTTACGTTATGAATTGCGCATGAGACGCTATGAATTGCGCATGAGAATCTGGATCTTAACGTTAAGTTGTTGCGCTATTATGTTTACGTTAGAACCGGGAGTCTGGATCTGTTATGTTAAGTGGTTGCGCTGTTATGTTTATGTTAGACCCTGGAATCTGGATCTTTATGTTAGAAAAGCGGGAGCTGCGCGTTAAGTGGACGTAATAATTTATACGGGTCTAATAAGGCTGAATGAGAGAAGTAATTGGAATAGAAACTTATTCCGAAATATTGTTTTTAAATTCAATAAGAATTGCCTTGCAAGCTGGGTGATATTTGCATAGAGAAAACACACGT
This sequence comes from Drosophila ezoana, assembly GCA_035045725.1. Taxonomy (NCBI): domain Eukaryota; kingdom Metazoa; phylum Arthropoda; class Insecta; order Diptera; family Drosophilidae; genus Drosophila; species Drosophila ezoana. The sequence goes on from JAWNOU010000134.1 coordinate 22,063, forward strand.
AGGGGTTCGGTTACACGTTTAATAGAAACTTCAAGCATGAGTACAAATCCCACCAAGTACTTAATTGCAGAATGATATGCTGATACAATGTTGCCATATTATAAAGATGCTTAACAGCTTACATTTATAATTTTAACACCTTCTTCATTACATTGTACCTTTTCACGTATAAAATGATCCCTAATGTCTATGTGCTTAGTGCGGTTATGATGGACTGGATTTTGCGCAATATGTTGCGCGCTGAGGTTCTCGCCACAAATAGTCAACGGCTCTGTATCCTTTGACCATCCGATCTCACTTAGTAGCCTGCGTAGATAAACGGCTTCTTTGGCAGCCATGGAGGAAGCAATATATTCTACTTCGGGGCTGCTCAATGCGACAACGCTTTGCAATCATTAAGTCCAAGAGTTGGTCCCAGTTATCCAAACTGCCTCAGCCCCGTCAGCTCCTGGCCGCAAAGGTAGACTTGCGCGTAATCTTGCCCAGATTGTTAAACACAATCATGGTGACTCTTTAGCTCCTCCAACTTCTGGATTCCCTGCAGCCCCATCAGCACCTACTTTAACGGTTGTTGCCCCTCGTAGGCAAGTTTTTGTGTCTCGACTTTCATCGGACACCACTTCTGAGTCATTGGCAGCCTATATTGCTAGCAAATCTTCTGCTAGCGTGTCAATAACCAAATTTAATTTCTCCACCCCTCGTGAAATATCATCATTCAAAATAAATGTTTCACATGATATGTTCCCAATCATTTGTGATCCCAAATTTTGGCCTTCACACATGATTGTTCACGAGTTCAAGCCAAAAAAGCGTAACCAGTCTGTCACCCTTCCAGTCCCTTCAATACAGGGTACCATTTCTACCCCAAAAAACTAACTTCATCTTCTGACCAAATCTGTATTCATTATCAGAATGTCAGAGGTCTCATTTCAAAGCTAAAAATCTTTTCATGGCCAGTACTTCCTTCGACTCGGATATAATAGCATTTTCAGCAACATGGTTAAATTCAACCATATCCGATTTTGAGGTATTTTCGAATAGTTTTATTTTGCATAGAAATGATCGGACGACTCGAAGTGTTAATTGCCGTTAAAGCCACTCTCCAGTCAGAACTTTTCTGTTTTAGTACGCCTACTGACGCTGAGATTGTCTCAGTTAAGGTGTCTTTTCCTACACGAAATATCTATATTACATGCTCTTATGTCCCTCCTTCTTCTGATATTCAAGTTTATATGAAACATATTACTTGTATTAAAGAAGTTTCTTCACGCGTGCGTGATAATGACCTATTTATGGTGTTGAGTGATTTTAATTTGCCGAACATCTCTTGGTCATTATTCACTGCCGAAAATTATCTAGTGCCCTCAGCACAGCATGATTTTATAGACTGCATGCTTGATCTTTCGTTGTTTCAAATCAATTCAATTTCTAATCATTTGAATAGAGCACTTGACCTTGTATTTGTTAACGACTACCTTATTTCTAATGTGTCTAGGCCCCCTCCTTTATCTCTTCCTGAGGATGTGTATCATCCTACTTTAGAGATTACAATGTTCAATTGTAATCGTCTCTTTTCGTGCTCATCAGCCAATAAGCCCCGCCGCTGCTTTCGCAAAGGAAATTATTCATTACTGAATCAGCTTATTTATGCAACCGATTGGTCTTTCTTATATGACTCGGTTGATATGAATACTGCTATTACTTTGTTTATAGCACCCTAAACTCCATTTTTATCTTCAAGTCTAACATCTTCTTTCTCTCTCGATATGGATAAAGCTAGCAATGACTCTGATTCTGCTAATCTCTTTGCTAATTTTTTCCAATCAACAATAATAATTCTTACCCTTATATTATTACTTCCTCTAGTTCTATACAATTGACAATACTCCATTGCAACGTATACTAACAGTTAAGGATCTAGGCGTTCTTTTTGATTCAGCTTCAATCCGCATATAGATACCATCGTTAATGAGGCAAAAGGTGTACTTGGATTCATTAAAAGATGGTCTTAAGAGTTTAACGATCCTTTTATAACGAAACTTATGTACATCTCTCTTGTTCGCCCTATCCTTGAATACTGCTCTTGCACCGGTCTTCGCAGTATAACAATAGCCAGGATAGTATTGAATCTGTTCAGAAGCAATTTCTGTATTTAATTTTAATTTGTGCCCTCAGCACAGCATGATTTTATAGACTGCATGCTTGATCTTTCGTTGTTTCAAATCAATTCAATTTCTAATCATTTGAATAGAACACTTGACCTTGTATTTGTTAACGACTACCTTATTTCTAATGTGTCTAGGTCCCCTCCTTTATCTCTTCCTGAGGATGTATATCATCCTACTTTAGAGATTACAATGTTCAATTGTAATCGTCTCATTTCGTGCTCATCAGCCAATAAGCCTCGCCGCTGCTTTCGCAAAGGAAATTATTCATTGCTGAATCAGCTTATTTATGCAACCGATTGGTCTGTCTTATATGACTCGGTTGATATAAATACTGCTATTACTTTTTTTTATAGCACCCTAAACTCCCTCTTAGATATGAGTATTCCCAAGTCAATTCCTTCGACTACTTCTTCAAAACCACCCTGGTTTACTCCAAGATTGTCACATCTTAAAAACTTAAAATCTAAATATTTTAAAAAGTTTAAAAAGTCTGGTTCGTGTACAGACTCGGCTAAATATTCCATAGCCAAGTCGAACTTCTTTCTTCTGAATTCTCAATACTATGAGAATTATCTAACTCGTTGTAAAAGGCAATTTGCCCAAAATCCGAGACAGTTTTACAATTTTGTAAACTTGAAGCGTAAATCTTCAAGTTTGCCAACTTCTTTTTCTTTCGGGATGGATAAAGCTGGTAATGACTCTGATTCTGCTAACCTCTTTGCTAATTTTTTGCTAAATTTTTGCTTCTTAGTCTGTCTAGTTCTTACCCTTATACTATTTCTTCCTCTAGTTCTATACCTCCTCCTATTATTTCACACTCCTCTCTCCTGTTAGCTATAAACTCTTTAAAATCGTCTAACTCTCCTAGGCCTGACAATATTCCTAGTTGTCTACTCAAGGAGTGTAGTTCTTACCTTGTTTATCCATTGCTTAAGATTTGAAATCTATCCCTTGAATCTTCTGACTTTCCATCATGTTGGATCAAAAGCGTTTTTTTACCTTTTAAGAATCTAAGCTCAACTGGGGTATGAAGTTATAATAAAGGTTTAACAAATTGATTAGCAACACGGCCGACTTCTATGATGATGCTTATCGAGCAATTGTGTATGAATGCTTATGACATTAAAATAGAAGAGAGTTAGCATAATCTTAACATGCCAAAGCTCTAACGCATGGTTACTCAAATTCGAGCTTACATCTTCATTTGTCGGTCTACAACGAGCCCGAATATAGTTTTGAAACCTCCGATGGGCAAACCATTGACGTCTGATAGGCCTTTTCAAAAACTAGATTTAGATCTACTAGGCCCATACCCGTGAACTGAGTCTGGCAACATTGGTTTACTCATCGTTGTAGATCACAACACTAAGTTCCACTTTCTCAGCCCGCTTAAGAAGTTTATGGGTCCAAAAATTTCGGGATGCGAATCTCAGTGCTATAAGCGGAGCCTTACGAGCCACCATGCACCGAAGCATGGGATACTGCCCTACTTCCTCACTTTCGGATATATAACCTTTTGCGTAATCTCGACCTTCTAAGCAACGACACGAGAGTCAATTATCCACTTGCTCTAAAATTGGCAAGGCAAGCAACAAGACACAATATAAATAAAGCTCACGCGGAAAACGATTCGCAATGTTCAACTCAGTGTGGGAGATGCAGTTTTCGCTAGGAATTTTTCTCAGTATTTATCACTGCCATACTATTATGAACTAACGGATCCTACAGGCTTGGTGCCTCTTAGAAGAAGCCTTGTTCCATTATCTTTGGTATAGTGGCCGTAATATGAACTCAATACTTTAAGCTAGTTTTTTTTTCTCGACCGCACACGTGTTCAATAGTAAAGAATAGCACAAAGCAGAGATCAGAAATCGTACTATTGCACCGTAAAAGCTCTGCTTAGCAGGTGTACGCAAGCTGCTTGAGTAAATCAAATTAGTTGTGACGTGTTTTTAGAGTATATTTAACGTCTAATGACAATTACTAAAAACTAGACGATAAGGTAACTCACAAAAAAAAATTAAGTCATCGGCAATTCCAAGCTCAGCATCAAGGCCCTTCAGGCACACGAATTTAATTAGTACTGAGCTAAGTGAATGAACATCAGTTGCTCAAGTATAATATCTACGTTAGAACTTAATCCTAAGATCCTAAGATCCTAAGTTTAAGCTTCTGTTAATAAAAAAATGAAGATATTGTTTTGGAAAGGATAAGATAATATTTTATCGCTATGGTCTGTCCAGTAGTTTTGATTGGTTTCCAAAGAATGCTTTAGAAGGGTACGGTTGAAGGGTAACCGCCTGTACACTACAGGGACCACTTACTGTGTGTGGATTTCTTAGAAATCGAAGAGACTAGCGTCGCCAATACGCTAGGCATTCGATGACAAGCCACAACAGACCAGTTTTTCTTTGCTCCGTCGAATCTGGTATCTCAGCCTTCGCTCAGTAAACGTGAAGTTGTAGCATGCAGGGTATATATGCGATCTTGTGCTCTATTCAAGAAGTCACCAGCTTCGTGCGGTTGATGTTCTCCCGCAGAGGTGAAGAGATTCGGAGGGCGTGCACTTCTAGCGTTGCTCTAAACTATGCTTTTCCCTTCACATATCACTCCTTTTGTACTGAGAGAGGTTAAGTGCACTGACTGTATACCAAGGTCCTATAGTGTGTAACCGGGCTGTACACAGGTACAGAATTAAAATAAATTAAAACGGCGGACTTCTATGTGGGAATTCCAGTAGATGTTGATCGCTCCCTATTCTTTACCCTCCCATTCCTGGTAACTCCTGATTAATTTGCGTGGTTACCCCTTAACTAATGTTATATTTAATTCAACATAAACAATATGACCACAGCGTACAATCGTATCGGCGACGGACCTTTCTATTCAATTTATTTACATTTTACATTTTATATTTTAATTAAAGTAAACTTCAAATAATAATCTAAGGTTTACTGAGCGGTGTTTTCTTATTAAATACTATCATGTTGGATATATACATTTCGAGTGCGATAAGCCCGATTAAATAATTTGTTTGCCAATAATAGGCCGTACTCACTTTAAGCTAGTCACTCACACTTATATCCATCGGTGCAGGTTCTTTGGGCCCATCGAAGTTGCGGTTTATGAGGTGACAAATTTTGCGGTAGCTGTGCATAAAGAAAATTATTTAAACGGAAATCGCTGCTACGGTATTATGCGCTTTTATGTACTCACAGGAAATTCGTGTATTAAGGTACATTAAAATAATAAAGAAAGCAAAGAAAAATAATTAAAATCTAAGAATCCAAAATGAGATTGGCTGTCCTAAAGACAACATCAAACAGCTGGTGATCCTATGTAGCTTGGCGAAAATCACTTTTACTTAGAACGCATAAGCGCGAGGAGCTATTACATTGCGGTTAACTCTACTTCGTTTGCATGTTAAGACTTCTCTTTCACTCCTTTGCGAATTGCACTTCTTTTTTTTTTTATTTCTAGTGTCACATCTACGCTGTACGTTTCCATGCGCAGCTATACTCTTTCGAGTAGGATAAGGTATGCACGACACAACAACTCGGTCGTTTTAAGCACTAGACAAATATGAGGCGATGAAAATGGCCGGTGCCAGCTTTTGGTTGAGCCGAATGCACCTCATGCAGTACGAACTCAAGCTAACTAATTCGAATCCGAATAAGCGACGATTTATGGGCGGTGCTTGAGTATGGGGCTCTTTCGACCGGTCGCCGAAATATGTTTAATGTTTAAAACGCGGGAGCGCCTTACGCAGACCGGCCGATAGTTAATGTTGGTGGCCTCCTCCTGCTAATGCTCCCTGTAAAAAGGTGGATCTACGTTAAACTGTCTTTCATGCCAATAGTATCACCTGTTCAATCACTATGTCGCGTTCGCGAATATTATTTAAGTACAATTACGTTTGACTTAAAGTTTAATTACAACCAAGAAATGTTTAAGCACGTGTAATCTTAGCAATGTTAATACAAAAATGCTCAAGACGAAGTGATCGAGTGCGACCTCGTCGATTGTTCCCTTGGGCTATGCAAATACGACGCAACGCCAGCTACATTTGTCGCTTGTGATATTTAACGGAACTATGGCGTGATTTATTCTCTCATTCTTTGATGCTTTTTCTTGTCGCTTTGTGCATCAGGTGCGAAACTAGTGCGAGGAGATGCAACTAACACAACAGCCGATGCGTGGGAGCGAGACGACATTAGGCTGACCGCCTCGAGAGATAATACTCTACTTAAGTTCCTGGGTATATCCGACTTAATATTATGAATTAAATTTGCAACTTTACTGGCCGCCACAAAGTACAATCACAGACTGCGAAATTGTTCGATCCTGCTGGATGGCTAGCACCTGTGATAGTTCGAGCAAAGATTTTCATGCAGTAGATCTGGCTCCAAGAACTGGGGTGGGATGATTCCCTGCCGGAAGATCTCGTTCAACGTTGGCATGACTTCCTAACCGACTATCCCTCTCTCGAAGAGATCCGTATCCCAAGATGGGTAGATTTTCAGCAAAAGACAGGTGCAGTTTCACGGCTTCTGCGACGCGTCCCGGCGCGCATATGGTGCTGCACTTAATTTGCGCGTCGTGATAAATAACATAACATAACATAATTATAGTCAACGCCAAGTTAATCTTAAGGAGTATAGCCTTTTGCTTGATAAGAAGCCAATTCAAGGATCCACCAGTATTCTCAATTTAAGCCCTAATCATTCCGGACAATTGTGATTTTTCACGCCTCCTGGTCCGATTTACCCACCTCAATTGTCCTCATGGTGGTAATCAGTTGGTAATGCGACTCAAATACTGGATTCCAAAGCTCAAGGTCCTGGTAAAATCGACCATAAACTTTCGAGAGATTTCTTGCAAGCGACCAAGGAGCTGGTCTTATCCAAGCACAGCCATCAAAACTTGTGTTGGCATCTCAATCCTCCTGGCGCTCTTCACATGGCATGACTTCCCTCTCTCGAAGAGATCCGTATCCCAAGATGGGTAGATTTTCAGCAAAAGACAAAGGTGCAGTTCGAGATAAATGGATGCATGTCCACTCACCTTCTCGCAGCAAAAACGAGAGTGGCGCCAGGGACCACTTACTGTGTGCGGATTTCTTAGAAATCGAAGAGGCCAGCGTCGCTAAAACGCTAGGCATTCGATAGCAAGCCACAAAAGACCAGTTTTTCTTTGCTCCGTCCAAAATGGTATCTCAGCTTTCGCTCACTAAACGTGAAACACTATCACAGATTGCGAAATTGTTTGATCCTGCTGGATGGCTAGCACCTGTGATAGTTCGAGCAAAGATTTTCATGGAAGAGATCTGGCTCCAAGAACTGTGGTGGTATGATTCCTTACCGTAAGAGCCGACTATAACCGACTACCCCTCTTTCGAAGAGACCCGTATCCCAAGATGGGTAGATTTCCAGCAATAGGCAAAGGTGCAGATTCGCTGCTTCTGCGACGCGTCCCAGCGCGCATATGATGCTGCACTTTATTTGCGCGCTGAAGTAAATGGATGCATCTCCACTCATCTTCTCGCAGCAAAAACGAGAGTCGCGCTAGCTAAGACGGTATCACTACCACGCCTAGAGCTGTGTGGCGCCGTTCTTCTTTCCGAGCTCCCTATCCAGAGTAGAGAAAACTTCAATTGGACAGACTCCACCATTGTTCTTGCCTGGTCGGAAAAACCTTCATGAAAATGGTCTACCTTTGTGGCAAATGGCCACAAATGGTCCGATCTCACTCACCTCATTTGTCTTCATGGAGGTAATCAGTTGGTAATGCGACTCATAACAGCCAAATACTGGATCCCAAAGCTCAAGGTCCTGGTAAAATCTACCATAAACTCCTTCAAGGACTGTGTAATATACCGTTGACGACTCTAGACCCAATTTATGGGCAAGCTCCCAAGGGCGAGATCAACCTTTTCCCGACCTTTACCACATAGTGGTAATTGGGTGTAGATTTTGCCGGACCTATCGATATTAAAAGCTACATTGGTCGAGCATGCAAAACTACCGAGGGTTATGCCTGAGTCTACGTTTGTTTCAGCACGAAAGCAATCCATTTAGAAGCCACCACAGAATTATTTAATTCTTCTGGCGCTCCTCACATGGGCGGATTGTGGGAGGCAGGTGTCAAAAGCTTTAAGACCCAGTTCTACAAATCCACCACATCCTCAAAATATATATTTGAGGAGTTCACGGCTCTCCTCTCAAAGATTGAAGCCTGCCTTGACTCCAGGCCAATCTCTCCAATGACGGAAGATCCGACTGATTTATTGGCTCTAAGTCCAGGCCACTTCCTAGTTGGAGGCCCTCTACTGTCAACTGACGAGCCAGTAATCACTATATACTTCTTGTCAATATCAAAGATGGTAAATTAAACGACGCTCAAACTTTGATAGCACGTCAAGGTGTCTGCAGCGAATTCAAGGACATCACACAACTCAAAACTGGCTTAGCACCGAAGCACACAACATCTAGTGTAACTCACTGCATTGAGACAAAAGGCCCACCAACGTCCGCAAGACTGCGTCGACTCACTCCAGGCAAATTTAAGGCTGCCAAAATGGAATTCGAGCTCTTGCTTAAAATAGGTGTGTGCCGACCATCAAAAAATGAATAAGCATCGCCGTTGCACACGGTCTGCAAGCCAACCGGTGACTGGCGGCCATGTGGTTATTACCGAAATTACAATTGGATTGTGCACCGCTGCACAAACTTTCCAAAGGTACATGCATTCCGCACTGTTTTCGTCTATATAGATGATACCGCCATTGCATCAGACAATATGGAGCAACACCAAATCCATCTTCGGCAAGATCCCCATCGAACCTGGCGACGTCCCAAAGACTGCAATAACCACACAATTTGAAATGACAATTGGATTGTGCACCGCTGCACAAACTTTCCAAAGGTACATGCATTCCGCACTGGAGCAACACCAAATCCATCTTCGGCAAGTTTTTGAACGACTTCGACGTTTTCATCTCAAAATCAACTCTAGCAAATGTCGTTCCGGTCAAAACATCAATCGAGTTTCTTGGTCATTTGATCAATCATAGTGTCATCAAACCTTGCCTAAAGTCGCAACAGAACTGAAACGTTTTTTGACAATGATTAACTTTTATCGAAGATCCCTGCCAAAAGCAATCAACCACCACTGGTCCAATAGCATGGACAAGTGACACACTAAAACATTTTGGGGAATGCATGCATTCTCTAGCTGCAGCGACACTTTTGGTACATCCTGCTCCAGATGCTCAGCTATTGCTTAGCACGGACGCAAACGATACATTCGTTGACACACTCTCGCATCGAAACTTTTGAAGCCAACATCATCGACTACAATAAGATTCATGCTTCACAAGCAAGTTGTCCACTACACTTCAAACAAAATCTACCAACTGTCTGCAAACAAGTAGTGTGTCGCAAATGTCCATACGCATCACATTAGATAAGTATAGGGCAAGAAGATCTGAACCGGCCGTCAATCAAAAAAAAGGTGAAATTAAAAAACCAAGAAATCGAGGCGGCATACAGCTGCGTATAAAAAAAAGCAAAGCTGAGATTTGCCAGCTATTATATAATAGCAATAAGCCCCCGACTTGGGAACACGCGAAAAGACTAACAAGAGAGCTAGATTTATTCACTGAAGAAGCAAGGCGACTCAAAACACAAAACACACCTTCTCCTCAAAATATAAAAACTATTAATAATCATACAAAACTTCCACCGCCAGAGAGAACACAGCTGCCCAAATTGACGAAGAGATGCCCTGACGACTGCGTTGGACCACTATACACCCCGGCCTGTGCGATGACCTGCACTGGCAACGCTGACCACTCCAAAGCAGCCAAATAAACTAATGAAGAAATATTACCACACCAGTGGCAGCAGCAGAAGAAACAGCATTATTTAAGATTGTTTAAAAATGTTGTATAAATTGTAATGACGCCCACTCTGTTGTGTGCGTCAATGTAAAGTACAACCTACAAAATTGTACGACATATTAGAGAGGATAGCTGCGTTGATCGAAGTAGGATTATAAAATAAACACAACAACAAAGGCCTTCTGCCTAAATAAATTTAAAATTAGAAACCCTAAAATATTATTTAAAAACAAAAAAAAAAAAAAATGTACACTACATACACCATGATGAAAATATAATATTCATTTAAAAACTGAAACAATTTTCAAAATTAAAATTAAAATAAGCTCAAACGAGTCTAAGGTAAGAGGAGGTAAGGGGTTCTCTTATTCCAACAATCTCGTTTGAATAAATATAGATAAATTTTTAAAAAATAGTTCCATTGGCAGGGTTTGAACTCGCAACTGACCGCATATTCACTTTCCTCGGAAGGGCTCGAGCTCGCGACAGACCGCACCACTTGCCACTGCCTCTACTCAACAGCCACAATATTAATTGAGTCATTATAAAAAAAAAACCAATTAAAATAGCAGCTCAGAAAACAACAGATGCCCATGAATGTGTGTGTGTACAATGTACACTGTACACTGTGCATGTATATAGAAATTCTTCGTGCGCAAAATACCGAAAAGCAAAACAAAAACAAATCTTAATGAAATTTTCTACAGTATATCTTATTGTACCATAGAATACTTGTGTATTCTCAAAAAGTCAACTGCATTTAAATTGTGGCTTAAATTGGTTGGCAAAACAAGTTGGGTTATTTACTTGATTTATAGCTCTGCGGTGGTTGCGGGGAGGTGGCGATAGGTATAAAATGAAAGATACTTGACATATATATAATATTCTAGAAGCAACATATCATGATTGGTGATTCTAGCTCATAATATTTTCCAAATTTGCTCAAAAAACAGGAAGTCGATATCAATTTTTGTACATTGCTTGGAAACGGAGTAAGTTATCGATTATCGGAAACAAACTCAATCTGCGTAGGCACAAGGAGGACCTACATCTAAAATTTCAGGGATGGACAGACAGACGGATATGGCTAGATCGATTCGGATGTTGATGCTGCTCAAGAACATGTATACTGTATGGGGTCGGATATGCTTCCTCCTGCCTGTTACATACATTTGCATTTCGCACAATACAATATACCCTTTTACCCATTTATAATGGGGTTAGGGTATAAAAATCCGCTGCAAATGTAATCAATAATGTAAAAGTAATCGATCATAAAGAAAATTTAGAGAATATTACAATTGCTAACTACAATCACTGTCGTACCTCTTGTATCACTAGCATTTGTATGCAATGCATACAAAGACCATTAAGAAACGTTATATTAGTAGAGCAGACGGACTAGACAAGGTCTGAATATTAAAATAAAATAAAAACAAATTTGAATTTGAATGCTAGATATAGACGCAGTCATTAGACTTACGTACATAATGATTTCATGAATGTGCACGATTTTGAATACGAATACATGGACATGTTCAATATCCCAATGGGTTTATTGATACATTCTTCAAAAATCGAAAAGAGAATCATACGTTGCTATATGTCTCACCCAATATTGGGACCAGCAACGATACTAATGGTGCGATTGCACAGATAAACATACATAAGTAAGACAGTGCCACATGGAATGGCACCAAATAGTAGAAACAAATAATGCTGCACATATTAAATTAGGATAAATCCTATAAGTGCTTAAATAAAAGTGACTAGTTTTGCAACCAACCATTATTAAACACACTGAAATCCTTGTATATAAATACAATGAAATCCGGACTTTAGTTAATGTGTGGCAACACAAACTCACAAGTCTACACAGAGTCCAAACTTCAGACGTTTTACAATGTCTAAGGGATAATCTGGTTAATTTAAATAAAAAGTATGACCTCAATCGTTATCTACTAGTGGTGTTAAATACACCGGTAACATTTGATAAATCACTATTGGAAGAATCAACGACAGACGACAAACTAGCAGATATAAACACAGTAAACATGGCTCAAACAGTAGTTGCATTTTTATACCCTGAACCCATTTAAAAATGGGTAAAAGGGGTATTATATTTTTGTGCAAAATCCAAATGTATGCAAGCATCTCCGACCCCATAAAGTATATGTATTCTTGATCAGCATCAATAGCCGAGTTGATCTAGCCATGTCCGTCCGTCTGTCCGTCCGTCCGTCCGTCCGTCAGTATGTATGAACGCAAGGATCTCAGAACCTATTAGAGCTAGAGACTTGAAATTTTAGATGTAGGTCCTCCTAGTGCCTGCGCAGATCGAGTTTGTTTCCGATAATCGATAACTTACTCCGTTTTCAAGTAATCGATAAAAGTGTAAATCGAAATCCTGTTTTTTAAGCAATTTTAGTAAATAATAAGAGCTAGAGTCACCAAACATTATATGTTGCCTCTAGAAAAGTATATATATATCGAGTATCTTTCATTTTATACCTATCGCCACCTCGTTACGAACTCATAGCTATATATGAAGTTAATAACCCAACTTGTATTGTCCAGCAATTTAAACTAAAATTTTAATGCAATTAAATTTTTGAGAATACATAAATATTCTATGGTACAATAAGATAAACTGTAGAAAATTTCTTTAAAATCGGTTTTTGTTTTGATTTTGGGTGTTTTGACTACGCACGTGTTTGCAGCTGGCGCAGTTCCACTTTTGGTCACTCTTGCTCTTATTATATACCCAATTTGTTAAATAAATATAGATTTCGATATCGATTTTAATCGATTGCTTGGGAGCGTTTATCGGAAACAAACTCGATCTGCGCATGGACTAGGGGAGAAACAGCTAAAAATTCAAGATTATATATACTTTATGGGGTCGGAGATCCTTCCTTCTGCCTGTTACATACATTTGCACAAATACATTATACCCTTTTTACCCATTTTCAGGGTATAAAAAGTTCCATAGGCAGGGTTTGAACGCTCAACTGACCGCATTTTTTCTCGGAGGCCACTGCCTCTACTCAACAACCACAATATTAATTGAGTCTTAATAATAAAAAAACCTATCAAAATAACAGCACAGAAAACATTCTCAGAAAGAAAGAAGCAGACGCGCATGAATGTGTGTGTACAATGTGCACTGAACACTGTACATTTATATAGAAATTATTTAAAATTGCATCGCAAACACGTGCGCAGTAGTGCTCAAAAAACCGAAAAACAAAACAAAAACCGAACTGAATGAAATTTTCTACAGTATATCTTATTGTGCCAAAGAATACTCGTGTATTCTCAAAAAGTCAATTGCATTTGAATTGTGGCTTAACTTGGTAAGCAATACAAGTTGGGTTATTAACTTGATTTATAGCTCTGTGGTGGTAGCGGGAAGGTGGCAATAGGTATGAAATGAAAGATACTTGATATATATATACTATTCTACAAGCAACATATCAAGCATGGTGACTCTAGCTCTTATTATTAACACAATTTGCTCAAAAAACAGGATGACGTTATCGATTTCTGTCTATTGGATAGTAAGTTATCGATTATCGGAAACAAACTAGATCTGCGCGGGTGCTAGGAGGACCTACAGCTAAAATTTCTCTAAAATGTCTCTAGCTCTTATAGGTTCTGAGATCCTTGCGTTCATACATACGGAAAGACGGACGGTCGGACGGACGGACAGACGGACATGGCTAGATTGACTCGGCTATTGATGCTGAGCAAGAATATATATACTTTATGGGGTCGGCCCTTTTACCCATTTTAAATGAGTTCAGGGTATAAAAACAATTAGTAGGATGATGCACCAAATATAGTGATGTATTCTGACTAGAAACCGAATCGATAACAACAACAATTTAGTCGAACCATCTGAATCCGAATAGAATAGCCCACTTTTACCCAACCTGGTGACCCAAATAGAAAATTAACAAGTAAGAGGTTTTAGTCGGGAGCTCCCGACTAGGGGATTCCCTGAATCCCCTTCTTCCAACACCAAATGCAGATATATATATACTATTCTAGAAGCTACATGTCTAGTTTGGTGACTCTAGCTCTTATTATTTACCAAAATTGTTCAAAAAACAGGATTTCAATATCGGACGGACGGACGGACAGATAGACGGACATGGCAAGATCGACTCGGCTATTGATGCTGATCAAGAATATATGTACTTTATGTGGTCGGCTTCCATACTGCTTACATACATTTACATTTTGCATAAAAACATTTTACCCCTTTTACCCATTTTTAATGGGTTCGAGGTATAAAAAGAAAAAGATCCTAAACTGTCTACCATGGCGATCCAATCCAAGGAGGTCATACAGGCATGATTAAAACGCTAGCGCAAATCAAGAACGACACATACAAAAACACCTCTTACATTTACAGAAACACCTATAAGTGCGTTCGACAGAGTAATAGTGGAACTATAGGTCCGCTACCAAAATTTAGAAGTGGTAACGAATGTGCAATCACATTGATATGCTATTTAACAAAATATCTGATTGCTATTCCAGTACCAACTAAATCGGCTAACACCGTTGCAAAAGCCATATTTGAATCTTTTATACTGAAGTTCGGTCCAATGAAGACGTTCATTTCGGACATGGGAACTGAATATAAAAATGCTGTTATTACTGACCTTTGCAAATACCTAAAGATAGACAACTTACCGTCTACAGCACACAACCACCAGACAGTAGGAACAGTACAGAGAAGTCATAGAACTTTCAATGAATGCATACGTTCTTATACATCAGTTGACAAAACTGATTGGGATGTATGGCTTCAATATTTTGTCTATTGTTTCAACACGACCCCTTATATGGCACATAACTATTGTCAAACTACTTTAATAAAATAGATAATATTGACCCTATATATAATATAAACGACTGCTAAGAAAGCAAAGTTTAGATTAGAACAGGCATACAAAAGAGCTAGGGTAATTTTAAAAAAACATAGGTCTAAGAATGAAGAATATTATGATAATAAGGATATAAATTTTAAATTGGAAATAGGTGATAAGGTATTGTTAAGTAACGATACTGGCCACAAAATGCAACCAGTTTATTTAGGCCCCTATGAAGTAATATGAATAGAAGATAGAGATATTATTATAATAAAAGATACTGTTGGATTCTGCAGCAGCCGCATCAAATCAGCATAGGCAAACATTCATGTAAACATAAGAAGAGGTCGTAATCTTATTCACAAAATTCACGCTCTTCCCTTGCGCGGTCATTCGCCGGCTCAGCTTATATGCATACGCTTGTACATAAGCATCTGCACAATTCATCGCATGTTGTGTGCTCAGTTTGGTGTTCTGATTTTGTGCTTGTGAATAAATGATGCAAGGCGAGAACACAGATGATATGCAGGCAAACAGGGTGTCTTTTCTTAAGCGCAAGGCGGTTGCATTGTTCGAGCGATCCAAGTGTATTAAAAACGATGGCTTTGAAACGTAGTAAGTTATCGATTATCGGAAACAAACTCCGATCTGCATAGGAACTAGGAAGTCCCATAGATAAAATTTCAAGTCTCTAGCTCTTATAGGTTCTAAAAAGGAAAAGATAATATTTTATCTTTATGGTCTGTCCAGTAATTTTGATTGGTTTCGAAAGAATGCTTAAGAAGGGTACGGTTGAAGGGTAACCGCCTGTACACTACAGGGACCACTTACTGTGTGTGGATTTCTTAGAAATCGAAGAGACTAGCGTCGCCAATACGCTAGGCATTCGATGACAAGCCACAACAGACCAGTTTTTCTTTGCTCCGTCTAATCTTGTATCTCAGCCTTCGCTCAGTAAACGTGAAGTTGTAGCATGCAGGGTATATATGCGATCTTGTGCTCTATTCAAGAAGTCACCAGCTTCGTGCGGTTGATGTTCTCCCGCAGAGGTGAAGAGATTCGGAGGGCGTGCACTTCTAGCGTTGCTCTAAACTATGCTTGTCGGATTTGGCGTCGGTCTTTTTCTTTTCCCTTCACATATCACTCCTTTTGTGCTGAGAGAGGTTAAGTGCACTGACTGTATACCAAGGTCCTATAGTGTGTAACCGGGCTGTACACAGGTACAGAATTAAAATAAATTAAAACGGCGGAATTCTATGTGGGAATTCCAGTAGATGTTGATCGCTCCCTATTCTTTACCCTCCCATTCCTTTCCCATACCTTTCTATTCAATTTATTTACATATTACATTTTATATTTTAATTAAAGTAAACTTCAAATAATAATCTAAGGTTTACTGAGCGGTGTTTTCTTATTAAATACTATCATGTTGGATATATACATTTCGAGTGCGATAAGCCCGATTAAATAATTTGTTTGCCAATAATAGGCCGTACTCACTTTAAGTAAGATTTAAGCTAGTCACTCACACTTATATCCATCGGTGCAGGTTTGGGCCCATCGAAGTTGCGGTTCATGCGGTGACAAAGTTTGCGGTAGCTGTGCATAAAGAAAATTATTTAAACGGAAATCGCTGCTACGGTATTATGCGCTTTTATGTACTCACAGGAAATTCGTGTATTAAGGTCGGACGGACGGACGGACAGATAGACGGACATGGCAAGCAATACGTAACTG
>JAWNOU010000135.1:0-203561 GCA_035045725.1 Drosophila ezoana
CGAAGATATTTTGATGTTCTATTAAATGAACAGCTGAATTTTCTGGATTCGTTTAGAAGCTACCCACTGGAGCAGACATTTTGTAATCTTAATGAATCTCAATTTGGGTTACATTTAATTTCTTGTGCATGGTCTTTCGATGATGCAACAGAAGTGCAGCACAACATAAGTTTCAATCTATTGTGTCAAAATATGCTAAATTAGAAAAAAAAACACTTAATAAATAAAACGAGGTTCTAGTAGGGAGCTTCCGACTAGGAAATACCCTGAACCCTATTATTCCAACACCAAATGCAGCTCGCGCTACGCGCTTGAATTTGCGATAGCTGCCCCATCCAATTGCGCAGTAAAAAGCATAACTTTTTGGTTTTTTTTTAACCGGTTTTCATAAAATTTTCTACAGTATACCTTATTGTACCATAGAACATTTGTGTATTCTCAAAAAGTAAATTGCATTTATTAATGGGCAATACAAGTTGAGTTATTCACTTGATTTGTAGCTCTTCGGTGGTAGGGGGAAGCTGGCGATAGGTATAAAATAAAAGATACTTCATATATATATAATATATTAGCTTTAATTATTTACCGATTTTGCGCGAAAAACACGATATCGATTTTTATCGATTCCTTGGAAACGGAGTAAGTTATCGATTATCGGAAACGAACTCGATCTGCACAGGCACTAGGAGGACAGACGGACAGACAGACAGACCGACATGGCTAGATCGATTTGGATATTGATGCTGATCAAGAGTATATATACTTTATGGTCGGAGATGCTTCCTTCTGCCTGTTACATAAATTTACATTTGCACAAAAACATTATACTCTTTTTACACATTTTCAATGGGTTCAGGGTATAAAAACGAGAAAGAAGGGCTATCTTCGGCACGCCGAAAATCTAATACCCTTGCAGACTCAACCTCTCATAATGCCCAAAGTGCTTTGCCTGTATCTAAGAAGCACAGGAAAAAAATTAATGCTGATTTTGTTCAAAATATCTTGATAAACAAAAAGGTTTTTTATACAAGAACCAAGTTTTCGACCGATCGTTCCTATGGCAGCTATACAATATAGTAGTCCGATATAAATAAGATTTTAAAAATATGAATGGAGTACACTAAAATATCTAAATGCCGTGTTTGATCAAAATATTTTGGCTGACAAAAAAGTTTTCCCTTCGACAACTTAATTGTCGACCGGTCGTTCCTATGGCAGCTATATGATATGCTTAATATGCTTAATAAATAATTCTTAATTATGCTTAATTAATAAAACAAGTAAGGAGTTCTAGTTGGGAGCTCCCGACTAGGAAATACCCTGAACCCTATTATTCCAACACCAAAAGCAGCTCGCGCTACGCGCTCGTTTGTAGTAATAAAGATAAATTAAATAAAAAAAAGTTCCTTTGGCAGGACTCGAACTCGCAACTAACCGCAACACTTGCTGCCGACTCTACTCAGCAGCCACACCAGCTAAAAACAAGTAAGAGGTTCTAGTCGGGAGCTCCCGACTAGGGGATACCCTGAACCCTTATATTCCAACACCAAATGCAGTAGCGGGGAGGTGGCGATAGGTATAAAATGAAAGATAATCGATATATATATACTTCTCTAGATGCTACATGTCAAGTTTGGTGACTCTAGCTCTTATTATTTACCAAAATTGCTTAAAAAACAGGATTTCGATATACATTTTTATCGATGACTTGGAAACGGGGCAAGTTATCGTTTATCGGAAACAAACTCGATCTGCGCAGGCACTAGGAGCACCTACATCTAAATTTTCAAGTCTCTAGCTCTTATAGGTTCTGAGATCCTTGCGTTCATACATACGGACGGACGGACGGACGGACGGTCGGACGGACGGTCGGACGGACGGACGGACGGACGGACAGACAGACGGACATGGCTAGATCGACTCGGCTATTAATGCTGATCAAGAATATATATACTTTATGGGGTCGGAGATGCTTCCTTCTGCCTGTTACATACATTTGGATTTTGCACAAAAACATAATACCCCTTTTACCCATTTTTAATGGGTTCAGGGTATAAAAAAAAGTATAGTTTTCCCGGTAGGCCTCGAGCGACTGACCGTACCAATTTCCACTGCCTCTTCTCAACAGCCACACTAATAATTGATATGTATACTAAATCGTGGCGGTAGGAGAGTGAATACTTCCCAACACTCTCTCTTCAAATGTGCTCAGAAGAAGCAGTAATCGATTTAGTCTGTAGCCTGCGATTCACACTGCCATCACACTACCACTAACCAAACAGCATATAGATGGGACGTGCCGTAGAAGCAAAATGGGCAAAAAAAAATCGGTGACATCTGGTCCAAAAATGAGTACACTACAGGAAACTGCTTTGGCTTATTCTCTTTCAAATGAATTGTACATATGCACTTACTCTCAATGCTCTCTTTATGTCTGGGTACCGTTTAAATGTTTGCGTGTGTATGTGTCCGCACAAGCAAATTTACGCACAATTTTAATTTTCTTACATGTCGGAGGCATTTCTTCCATTTTGAAGGGACGAGTATTATGAAATAATGAAAGGGTTTGCCACGTCGATACGAAATTCTTGCATTTAACATCGTTATTATTGGAAAGGGTATCTAGGCGTTGGCATTTGTGCATTTAAAATTTTTTGTGCCTGTTGGTGTCTGCCTGCCTGTCCGATGCAAATTTGACTATATTTAGGGATTTCTGATTTTCGACACACAGACACACACACACAAATGTGTGTGAATGGGCGCAAAAGTAAATATCATTATTGGCTCGCGTTTGACCCGCGCCCTTTTTATACCCTGAACCCATTGAAAATGGGTAAAAGGGTATATTGTATCTGTGAAAAATGTAAATGTATGTAACAGGCAGAAGGAATTATCTCCGACCCCATAAAGTATATAATTATGTTTTACACGAATAGTTACTTTAAAAAAATATATTTCAATTCTTTATTTTCACTATTGGCTACTACTTATAACGAGTACATTCAGATTTGACTCCCGAATATGAACTAATTTATCTATCTGTTGCGGTCGCTTAGCAAACTTCGCTTTGAGAGAGCTTGAGTCAAAATTGAGTGAAGTTTGAGCTGCGTCAGCAATTATGCGTGGGATAGTACTCTGATGGGAACATTGACAGTGGCGTGATATTTAGGGTGAATTGTTTATGTCTACCAAAGGGGACAGTTTGATCTTGACCAATGTCGATGTTATTACCAGGCTTTTTGTTTACAATATTAGACATGTTTATTATACTTATATATGCTTATGTGCTAAGTTATGTTAAAGGGTGGGTGCGACTATGGATATGTCACTCCCCCAACCATTAGAAAAGTGCCTGTCCTCAGGTGTTTAAGTTTGGGTATAGTGTAATATTTTCTTCTTTTTTAATTGGTGTATCTTCTACTATTTCAGGTGTTTGTTCTACTTTTGGTTTTTTATATTTTATTATTAATTTCTTAGGTATGCTTTTGAACTTATATGTTAAATATAGTGTTAAGCTTATTAATATGATTACAAATATAGTTATTGTAATTATCTGGAATACATTATTAAATTTTGTGTGTTCAATTATAATTTGTTTCGTTTGTACAAACGAAAGTGGTTCTAATTTTATAACATCATTGCTTACATAAATGTTTTGAGTATAATCTAACATGTTGTTTGAAATTGAAATTTGATTAATTTGCAGTGAACAATTAAAGATTTTTATTAAATTGTTTCCTTCTATTGATATTTCGTTATTTATACAATTGTGGTTTAATATAGTTTTTGGTAAATTCCAAGTTAAAATTATATTTGGTTCTACATAGTTAATTTGAAAATTTTTAAAAGTTTTAGTATAACTACATTCTGATGTAATTTGGTTTAAAATTCCTGTCATACATTCATTATTAATTAATTTTTTTGTTTCTTTGCTATAAACTTTTTTGTCTTGTGTAAAATATTTTTCATGAGCTATTTCTGTCAAAATGTTATTATTTTCATCTGGGTATGGAATTATTTCAAATACCGGATTTTTTATTATTTCTCGAGGAATATGGGATATTATCAGTATTTCGTTTGTATCTGATTTAAACCAAGTAGAAGTTTTTACATTTAACAATTTCTCAGAGTTGACATGCAACAAATAGTCATGTTTTAATAATTTCGGGTTAAAAATACCTAATCTTGTGAGCTGCATTCCCATCTCTATATCTTCTATATATTCTGTAAAGTGTTGTAAGTTAAAAATATAAGCATATTTAATTTCTTTCCTTTTTCTGTCTCTTGATTTAGTTCGTTCATGATTTCTATTTCATTGTTTATAACTTCTATTATGTGATTTAATTCATTAACCTGAACGGTGTTCTCTGCTAAGCTGTTTATTTTTTGTTCAATTTCTGTTTTGTCTTCTTGGTCTAATGTTCCAAATAAGTATTTGTATGCTGTTCCTACTATTTTTATGAAACCTCTTTTTGCTTCGTTTGGCTATTTTTAAGCCGTTTATTTCTCTGTTTAACTTTTCTACTAGGTATTCGATTTGTATTAGGTTATTAAATTCTTTAGATTGTTCGATTAAATTGTTAAAAGTTTCTTCGGTTTTTGTTATGTTAACCGTTAAACAATGGTATTCGTAATTTGTCGGAATGTCTATGGTTCCTGTTTTAAATATGAGATAACCGTTATGGGCTTTAATAGGGATAATTTCAATGCTTTGTGCATTTATATGGTTTATAGTTATTGATAGTAATATTATAATAATTAGTTTAAGCTGGTGCTTGTATGTTCTGGTCGCTGTCTGTTGTTGACCTGTAATTGTTATATTTACTTTGATTAGTCTTCTTTTTCTTTTTGAATTTGGATTTGTAATGTACTATCTTCCTGCCTCTGTTTGTTTCCTCAAAATGTTTATCGTCGATTTGTCTTAGTTCTCCTGTTTTCTTGAACGGGGTTGTTGTGTTTGATTTAACTAATGGTGAGTGCTTGTATCTAGTGTCAATTTCATAATTTGTTCGTTTTTTGTTGAGGTTATTTATTAGTTTTTCTTTATTAGCTTGAGTGTCATACTCTGGTGTACCTGCGTATATGAATATGTCCGCTGGTGTTCTGTTAGTCTTTTTGTGTTTCGTCTTATGATTGTATGTGTAAAGAATAGTTTCAAATTTTGTAAGTTTATTTTCGACGTCTGAGTCGCTGTTAATGATTAATTTTTCGTTAACTGTCTTATGAAAGCGTTCTACGTCGGATATGCCATTTTTACTGGTGGTTATATTAATATTTACTGCTTCTGATTTTAGCCATATTTGTAAAGCTGTGCACATAAAAGCTGAGTCTTTGTCTGTCTTTATTTCGATAGGTTTACCCATTTGGTTGAATACTTGTATTATAGCTCGTTTGGTTTCTAACCAGTCTCTACTTTTTATTTCTATTAATGATGCAAATTTTGAATAGATATCAATGCAAGATAAAAATTGTTTATCTCCTATTATGTAAAAATCCATTACATATTTTTCTCGGATATTAGCGATTTCCGGAGTAATTTCGAAAGTTAATTTTGTATCCCTGTGTTCTGTTTTTGCGATGTTACAAATCTCGCATTCGTTTATTAGATTTTGAATTAAATTTTGATAATCTGGAAAATAGTGGGTTTCTTTGAACCAATTGATAGTTTTTTCAATTCCTGGATGTAATAATTCTTTGTGTTTTTTTAATATTAGTTCCTTGAATTCTGCAAATGTTTGAAGATCTATTAATTTTTTACTAGTTTTCATTGCCTTTGTTAAATTATTCGGACTTATTATTTCTAAGTAGGCTTCTTGAAAAGTTGGAAAGTCTGCTTCATTGTGGAAGTATAGCACACTTTTCTTTGTGCATAAATATTCTTTTATTAATTCTTTGGCATGTGCGTTAGTCATGTCTTTGTATGTAATTTTTATGTTGGTTTTGTGAAAGTAATTTGTAACTTTTGTTTCGTTCTCGGTTCCTTTTTCAAATTCTATTTGTCTATTATAATAATTAAGAGGTCTTTCTGTGATTTGCAAATGGTTACTGTTGTCTTCCTGAGCACTATGTATAGTTGCTCTTGTGCTAATGGTATCTTCACCTAAAAAGTTTTCGTTTAATTGAATTCTTGACAGAGCATCTGCCACATAATTTTCTTTTCCTGGGACATATTTAATTTGGAAATCAAACTCATTTAACTTGATTTTCCATCGTTGTAATTTCATGTTAGGTTCTTTCAAATTATTTAACCAGACGAGTGGTCTGTGATCACTAAGGATTTGAAATTGTCGACCAAAAAGATAGGACCTAAAGTATTTAGTGGCCCAAACGATTGCTAATAGTTCTTTTTCAATCGTTGAATAATTTATCTCATGCTCGTTGAGAGTTCTGCTTGCATAACATATAGGCTAATGCTCTTGCGAAAGGACGGCCCCTATTGCCATATTACTCGCGTCTGCGGTTAATGAAAATGGTTTTTCGAAATTAGGGTATATTAAAATTGGGTCGGATGTTATGAGTACTTTTAGCTTTTCAAACGCTGATTCATAGTCTTTGTCTTTTATATTGATTTTTGCTCCTTTTTTTAATTTAAGTGTTAATGGTTTTACTATATTGGCGAAATTTGGTATAAATTTCCTATAGAAACCACATAATCCTAGAAATGATTTAATTTCTTTTGGGGTTTTTGGAATTGGGAATTTGACAATTGCTTGTATTTTGTTGGGATTTGGTTTTATACCCTCAGTTGTGATGATGTGACCGAGAAATTCAGTTTCTTTTCTCAAGAACTCGCATTTATCCAACTGTAGTTTTAAGTTAGCTTCTCTAAGCTTCTCAAATACTTTTTGTAGCGACAAAATGTGTTCCTCCAATGAAGTGGAAAAAATTATAATATCGTCTAAGTAGACCAGACAATCCTTAAAAATTAAATCTTCTAAGAGATTGTTCATACAACGTTGGAACGTTGCAGGTGCATTCTTAAGACCAAATGGCATGCGAGTGTACTCGTAATGGCCATGTTTAGTCGAAAATGCGGTCTTGGGTATTGAACCAGGATCCATTTGAATTTGGTGGAAGCCTTTGGCTAGATCAATGGTTGTGAAATATTGACATTTTCCAAGTTTGTCTAATATTTCATCCATGATCGGGATAGGGTATTTATCATTAATAGTTAGTTCATTGAGATTGCGGTAATCTATGACTAACCGGAACTTTTGCTTTCCAGATGCATCGTTTTTCTTTGGAACGATTATTACTGGTGAGCAGTAAGGGGATTTGGATTTACGTATGATATTTTGTTTTATCATATCGCTTATTTGTTTATTTACTTCCTCATCGTATATTTGAGGATATTTATATGGACGCTTGTAAATTGGGTCCTCATGCTTTGTTAGAATTTTGTGTTTAATTGTACTAGTGAAAGTCAAATTGTCACCTTCATGGTACTGGATATCACGAAATTCATGTAAAACATTTTTAATTTTTTCCTTTTCTTCTGAGTTTAGGTGCTCTAGCCTATACTCATTATTTTCTGTTAATTCGTTATTAATAGCGAAGTTAAATGGTCTATCCTCTGTTGAGGGTGGATCAAGGCACTCTTGTGCGGTCATGTCCTCTTCGACCTCTTCGTCATTATATCTAAAACAAAAGTTAAATTCTCCTAAGGTTACGGATCCTTGTGCATAGTCTATTTTTGCTTGACATGCTTCAAGGTATTCTCTCCCAATCAGAACATCATAATGCTCTGAGAAGTCGTGAATATAGAATTTTTGGTTACTCGGACAAATTTTGCTTGCTCCTAATTCTATGCTTTGTTTTAATTCAATAACACCATTTATGGTGTGAACCTTTAGTGTTTCGTTGTATATTGGAAAATTTAAGCGGTTTGTTTTCATTAGGTTTATGGTTGAACCTGTGTCTATGACACATTTTAAAACTTCGTCATTCATAATTAATTTTATGAAGGATTTCTTCTGTTTGTTCCGAGGCTTGCTGATGAAAATTTTCAGATGTGTCCATTTTCATCTGCCCACTGTTACTGTCTCTTTGACGTTTAGTCGGAGGGTTTGGCGCATTCAAGCGTGAATGGGACTGATTTTGATAGTTTAAGGGGTTTTGGGTTCTACCTTGATTTAATTTCTGTTGGAACTCGTGGTGAGCCTTTTGATTGTCTTCGGAATTAGTGTGTTGTTTGTTTTGTACATGATAACTCTGATTCGTGTTGGAATAGCCACTTGAACTGGTGGCTGGGTTAGCGTTCTGCTGATAATTTCCCATGTTTCTACGATTGTTATTTTGATTTCCCTGAACGTTATTAGTTTTAGGTCTATCATTTACGCTATTTTCGTATAATCCTTCTCTTTGTGCTACTTGTTTAAGTTTTTGTGTCGACGTAATGTCGTATCTAGCTAACATCATGAAAAGCCTATCTGGTAATTTTTTTGTAATTACATCTTTAATTGTGTTATTCATGGCATTTGTATAAAGTGTTGTGTTGCCAGGTATATTTTCTAAAGCTAACTTATTTAATATGATATAAGATTTATTTTCGAGATCCTCGATGAACTTACGGACGTTTCCCTGGAAATTCGTGTTGTATAGACGTCGAAGGAGCTCTTCAAATGGTGTTTGCACTTTATATTCTTCGATCAGTGCATTCCTCAACTCCTGCCAAGTGTTGGCCGCTGTCCTTTGTGAAACTCTCTGAGCATCTCCAGCAACTTGTAATTCGATGGCTCCGTATAAGATGCTATGTTGTCTGACATCTCGGGTTGGATATAGATGTAGGATGTAATCGATCCTTTTGATAAAAGCGTTGAGATTTTCTGTTGATCCGTCAAAACTAGGCACCTGTCTCAGTTGTGAGAGGGCCTGGTTGAGGTGTTGTTCTGATAATTCCATAGTCATGGTGTTGTTGTAATTCACGTTTTGGTGGTTGATGATTATTAATTTTTTTTAAAATTTTTTTTTTTTTTGGTTAATGGTACTCGAACTTTTTTTGGTTCTTTGATTTTGCACTTTTTATTTCTTTGCACTTGGTTTTTGTAGTTTGTACTAATTTAGTTTATAGTTTGTGCTTAATTATTATTGATTAATTGTTTTTTTTTGTGTGTGTGTCTTATTGAAAAGACCCAGTAACAACGTATTGCAGGGATCGAAAGATATGCAAAGCCAGTCGTTATTTACTGTTGTAGCTTTATTGCCCGAGGGGTCAATGTTAATAAACTACGAGTGAACCGAAGGTTCTTATGCGGATACGTATTCGAGAAATCGTTAACTACACACCGACAACAAATTCGGTCGCGATTGTGCTTTAGATCTAGGAATTAATTATCCTTTAGCGATCTTTACTTTTTCCCGACGTATCCTACCGGCTGCGCCAATTAAGTTTTACACGAATAGTTACTTTAAAAAAATATATTTCAATTCTTTATTTTCACTAACGGCTACTATTTATAACGAGTACATTCAGATTTGCTTCCCGAATATGAACTAATTTATCTATCTGTTGCGGTCGCTTAGCAAACTTCGCTTTTAGAGAGCTTGAGTCAAAATTATGCGTGGGATAGTACTCTGATGGGAACATTGAAAGTGGCGTGGTATTTATGGTGAATTGTTTATGTCTACTAAAAGGGACAGTTTGATCTTGACCAATGTCGATGCTATCACCAGGCTTTTTGTTTACAATATTAGACATGTTTATACTTATACTTATACGTATGCTTGTGTGCTAAGTTATGTTAAAGGGTGGGTGCGACTATGGATATGTCACTCCCCCAACCATTAGAAAAGTGCCTGTCCTCAGGTGTTTAAGTTTGGGTATAGTGTAACATTTTCTTCTTTTTTAATTGGTGTATCTTCTACTATTTTAGGTGTTTCTTCTACTTTTGGTTTTTTATATTTTATTATTAATTTCTTAGGTATGCTTTTGAACTTATATGTTAAATACAGTGTTAAACTTATTAATATGATTACAAATATGGTTATTGTAATTATCTGTAATACATTATTAAATTTTGTGTGTTCAATTATAATTTGTTTCGTTTGTGCACACGAAAGTGGTTCTAATTTTATAACATCATTGCTTACATAAATATTTTGAGTATAATCTAACATTTGTTTGAAATTGAAATTTTATTAATTTGCAGTGAACATTTAAAGATTTTTATTAAATTGTTTCCTTCTATTGATATTTCGTTATTTATACAATTGTGGTTTAATATAGTTTTTGGTAAATTCTAAGTTAAAATTATATTTGGTTCTACATAGTTGATTTGAAAATTTTTAAATATATACATGTTTTTTTTGGTTTAAAATTCCTGTCATACATTCATTATTAATTAATTTTTTTGTTTCTTTGCTATAAACTTTTTTGTGTTGTGTAAAATATTTTTCATGAGCTATTTCTGTCAAAATTTCAATATTTTCATCTGGGTAGGGAATTTTTTCAAATACCGGGTTTTTTATTCTTTCTCGAGGAATATGGGATATTATCAGTATTCCGTTTGTATCTGATTTAAACCAAGTAGAAGTTTTTGAATTCAAAAATTTTTCAGAGTCGACATGCAACAAATAGTCATGTTTTAAAAATTACGGGTTAAAAATACCTAATCTTGTGAGCTGCATTCCCATCTCTATATCTTCTATATTCTGAAAAGTGTTGTAAGTTAAATATAAGCATATTTAATTTCTTTCCTTTTTCTGTCTCTTGATTTAGTTCGTTCATGATTTCTATTCCATTGATTATAACTTCTATTATGTGATTTACTTCATTAACCTGAACGGCCTTCTCTTCTAAGCTGCTTATTTTTTGTTCAATTTCTGTTTTGTCTTCTTGGTCTAATGTTCCAAATAAGTATTTGTATGCTGTTCCTACTATTTTTATGAAACATCTTTAGCTGCGTTTGGCTATTTTTAAGCCGTTTATTTCTCTGTTTAACTTTTCTACTAGTTATTCGATTTGTATTAGGTTATTAAATTCTTTAGTTTGTTCAATTAAATTGTTAAAAGTTTCTTCGGTTTTTGTTATGTTAACCGTTAAACAATGGTATTCGTAATTTGTCGGAATGTCTATGGTTCCTGTTTTAAATATGAGATAACCGTTATGTGCTTTAATAGGATTAATTTCATGCTTTGTGCATTTATATGGTTTATAGTTATTGATAGTATTTATATTTATTTAAGCTGGTGCTTGTATGTTCTGGTCGCTGTCTGTTGTTGACCTGTAATTGTTATATTTACTTTGATTAGTCTTCCTTTTGAATTTGGTTTTGCAGTGTATTATCTTCCTGCCTCTGTTTGTTTCCTCAAAATGTTGATCGTCGATTTGTCTTAGTTCTCCTGTTTTCTTGAACGGGGTTGTTGTCTTTGATTTAACTAATGGTGAATGCTTGTATCAAGTGTCAATTTAATATTTTTCGTTTTTGTGAGGTTTTTTTAGTTTTTCTTATTAGCTTGAGTGTCATACTCTGGTGTACCTGCGTATATAAATTGGCCGCTGGTGTTCTGTTAGTCGTTTTGTGTTTCGTCTTATGATTGTTGTGTAAGTATAGTTTCAAATTTTGTAGTTTATTTTCGACGTCTGAGTCGCTGTTAATGATTCTTAATTTTTCGTTAACTGTCTTATGAAAGTGTTCTCGATATCGATGCAAGATAAAAATTGTTTATCTCCTATTATGTAAAAATCCATTACAAATTTTTCTAGAATTTAGCGATATCCGGAGTTATTTCGAAAGTTAATTTTGTTCCCTGTGTTCTGTTTTTGCGATGTTACAATCTCGCATTCGTTTTTAGATTTTGAATTAAATTTGATATTCTGAAATAGTGGGTTTCTTTGAACCAATTGATAGTTTTTTCAATTCCTGGATGTTAATTCTTTTGTTTTTTTAATTTAGTTCCTTGAATTTGCAAATGTTTGAAGATCTTTAATTTTTTACTAGTTTTCTTGCCTTTGTTAAATTATTCGAACTTATATTCAGTAGGTTCTTGAATTAGAAAGTTGTTTTGTGGAAGTCTTTGATTTTTTTTTTTTATTCTTGGCTGTGCGTAGTCTTCTTTGTTTTTATACCCTGAACCCATTAAAAATGGGTAAAAGGAGTATTATGTTTTTGTGCAAAATCCAAATGTATGTAACAGGCAGAAGGAAGCATCTCCGACCCCATAAAGTATATATATTCTTGATCAGCATTAATAGCCGAGTCGATCTAGCCATGTCCGTCTGTCCGTCCGTCCGTCCGTCCGTCCGTCCGTATGTATGAACGCAAGGATCTCAGAACCTATAAGAGCTAGAGACTTGAAAATTTAGATGTAGGTGCTCCTAGTGCCTGCGCAGATCGAGTTTGTTTCCGATAAACGATAACTTGCCCCGTTTCCAAGTAATCGATAAAAATGTATATCGAAATCCTGTTTTTTAAGCAATTTTGGTAAATAATAAGAGCTAGAGTTCCCCAAACTTGACATGTAGCTTCTAGAGAAGTATATATATATCGATTATCTTTCATTTTATACCTATCGCCACCTCCCCGCTACTCTCTATCTATAAGCGCGCGCTGCATTTGGTGTTGGAATATGAGGGTTCAGGGTATCCCCTAGTCGGGAGCTCCCGACTAAAACCTCTAACTTGTTCAAATTCTATTTGTCTATTATAATAATTAAGAGGTCTGTCTGTGTTTTGTAAATGGTTACTGTTGTCTTCCTGAGCACTATGCATAGTGGCCCAAACGATTGCTAATAGTTCTTTTTCAATCGTTGAATAATTAATCTCATGCTCGTTGAGAGTTCTGTTTGCATAACATATAGGCTTATGCTCTTACGAAAGGACCGCCCCTATTGCCATCTTACTCGCGTCTGTAGTTAATGAAAATGGTTTTTCGAAATTAGGGTATATTAAAATTGGGTCGGATGATTTAGAAATGATTTAATTTCTTTTGGGGTTTTTGGAATTGGAAATTTGACAATTGCTTGTATTTTGTTGGGATTTGGTTTTATACCCTCAGTTGTGATGATGTGACCGAGAAATTCAGTTTCTTTTCCCAAGAACTCGCATTTATCCAACTGTAGTTTTAAGTTAGCTTCTCTAAGCTTCTCAAATACTTTTTGTAGCGACAAAATGTGTTCCTCCAATGAAGTTAAAAAAAATATAATATTGTCTAAGTAGACCAGACAATCCTTAAAAATTAAATCTTCTATGAGATTGTTCATACAACGTTGGAACGTTGCAGGTGCATTCTTAAGACCAAATGGCATGCGAGTGTACTCGTAATGGCCATGTTTAGTCGAAAATGCGGTCTTGGGTATTGAACCAGAATCCATTTGAATTTGGTGGAAGCCTTTGGCTAGATCAATGGTTGTAAAATATTGACATTTTCCAAGTTTGTCTAATATTTCATCCATGATCGGGATACGGTATTTATCATTAATAGTTAGTTCATTGAGATCGGTAATCTATGGTAATCTACCGGTAATCTATCGGTAATCTATGACTAACCGGAACTTTAGCTTTCCAAATGCATCGTTTTTCTTTGGAACGATTATTACTGGTGAGCAGTAAGGGGATTTGGATTTACGTATGATATTTTGTTATATAATATCGCTTATTTGTTTATTTACTTCCTCATCGTATATTTGAGGATATTTATATGGACGCTTGTAAATTGGGTCCTCATGCTTTGTTATTTTGTGTTTAATTGTACTAGTGAAAGTCAAGTTGTCACCTTCATGGTACTGGATATCACGAAATTCATGTAAAACATTTTTAATTTTTTCCTTTTCTTCTGAGTTTAGGTGCTCTAGCCTATACTCATTATTTTCTGTTAATTCGTTATTAATAGCGAAGTTAAATGGTCTATCCTCTGTTGAGGGTGGATCAAGGCACTCTTGTGCGGTCATGTCCTTTTCGACCTCTTCGTCATTATATCTAAAACAAAAGTTAAATTCTCCTAAGGTTACGGATCCTTGTGCATAGTCTATTTTCGCTTGACATGCTTCAAGGTATTCTCTCCCAATCAGAACATCATAATGCTCTGAGAAGTCGTGGATATAGAATTTTTGTTTACTTGGACAAATTTTGCTTTCTCCTAATCGTATGCTTTGTTTTAATTTAATAGCACCATTTATGGTGTGAACCTTTAGTGTTTCGTTGTAAATTGGAAAATGTAAGGGGTTTAATTTCATAAGGTTTATGGTTGAACCTGTGTCTATGACACATTTTAGAACTTCGTCATTCATAATTAATTTTATGAATGGATTTCTTCTGTTGGTTCCGAGGCTTGCTGATGAAAATTTTCAGATGTGTCCACTTTCATCTGCCCACTGTTGCTGTCTCTTTGACGTTTAGTCGGAGGGTTTGGCGCATTCAAAAGTGAATGGGACTGGTTTTGATAGTTTAAGGGATTTTGGGTTCTACCTTGACTTAATTTCTGTTGGAACTCGTCGTGAGCCTTTTGATTGTCTTCGGAAATAGTGTGTTGATTGTTTTGTACATGATAACTCTGATTCGTGTTGGAATAGCCACTTGAACTGGTGTCTGGGTTAGCGTGCTGCTGATATTTTCCCATGTTTCTACGATTGTTATTATTATTTCCCTGAACGTTGTTAGTTTTAGGTCTATCATTTACGCTATTTTCGTATAATCCTTCTCTTTGTGCTAGTTGTTTAAGTTTCTGTGTCGACGTAATGTCGTATCTGGCTATCATCATAGTTATTATTATTCATGGCATTTGTATAAAGTGTTGTGTTGCTAGGTATATTTTCTAAAGCTTACTTTTTTAATATAACATAAGATTTATTTTCGAGATCCTCGATGAACTTACGGACGTTTCCCTGGAAATTCGTGTTGTATAGGCGTCGAAGGAGCTCTTCAAATGGTGTTTGCACTTTGTATTCTTCGATCAGTGCATTCCTCAACTCCTGGCTGCTGTCCTTTGAAACTTTTTGAGTATCTCCAGCAACTTGCAATTCGATGGCTCCGTATAAGATGCTATGTTGTCTGACATCTCAGGTTGGATACAGATGTAGGATGTAATCGATCCTTTTAATAAAAGCGTTGAGATTTTCTGTTGATCCTTCAAAACTTGGCACCTGTCTCAGTTGTGAGAGGGCCTGGTTGAGGTGTTGTTCTGATTATTTTATTGTCATAATCTTGTTGTAATTCACGTTTTGGTGGTTGATGATAATTAAATTTTTTTTTAAATAATTTATTTTTTTTTTATTTTGAGTTAATGGTACTCGAACTTTTTAGTTCTTTGAATTTGCACTTTTATTTCTTTGCACTTTGTTTTTGTACTTTGTACTATTAATTTAGTTTATAGTTTGTGGTTAATTATTATTGTTTAAGTTGTTTTTTATACCCTGAACCCATTAAAAATGGGTAAAAGGGGTATTATGTTTTTGTGCAAAATCCAAATGTATGTAACAGGCAGAAGGAAGCATCTCCGACCCCATAAAGTATATATATTCTTGATCAGCATTAATATCCCAGTCGATCTAGCCATGTCCGTCTGTCTGTCCGTCCGTCCGTCCGTCCGTCCGTATGTATGAAGAAGGATTCAGAACCTATAAGAGCTAGAGACTTGAAAATTTAGATGTAGGTGCTTCTAGTGCCTGCGCAGATCGAGTTTGTTTCCGATAATCGATAACTTTCCCCGTTTCCAAGTAATCGATAAAAATGTATATCGAAATCCTGTTTTTTAAGCAATTTTGGTAAATAATAAGAGCTAGAGTCACCAAACTTGACATGTTGTTTCTAAAGAAGTATATATATATCGATTATCTTTCATTTTATACTTATCGCCACCTCCCCGCTACTCCCTATCTATAAGCGCGCGATGCATTTGGTGTTGGAATATGAGGGTTCAGGGTATCCCCTAGCCGGGAGCTCCCGACTAGAACCTCTTACTTGTTTTTTTTTTGTGTGTGTGTCTTATTGAAAAGACCCAGTAATAACGTATTGCAGGGATCGAAAGATATGCAAAGCCAGTCGTTATTAACTGTGGTAGCATTATTGCCCGAAGGGTCAATGTTAATAAACTTCGAGGTACCCGAAGGTTCTTATGCGGGTACGTATTCGAGAAATCGTTTGCTACACACCGACAACAATTTCGGTCGCGATTGTGCTTTAGATCTAGGAATTAATTATCCTTAAGCGATCTTTACTTTTTCCCGACGTATCCTACCGGCTGCGCCAATTAAGTTTTACACGAATAGTTACTTTAAAAAAATATATTTCAATTCTTTATTTTCACTAACGGCTACTTCTTATAACGAGTATATTCAGATTTGCCTCCCGAATATGAACTAATTTATCTATCTGTTGCGGTCGCTTAGCAAACTTCGCTTTGAGAGAGCTTGAGTCAAAATTGAGTGAAGTTTGAGCTGCGTCAGCAATTATGCGTGGGATAGTACTCTGATGAGATCATTGACAGTGGTGTGATATTTATGATGAATTGTTTATGTCTACCAAAGGGGACAGTTTAATCTTGACCAATGTCGATGTTATCACCAGGCTTTTTGTTTACTACATTAGATATGTTTATACTTATACCTATAAGTATGCTTGTGTGCTTAGTTATGTTAAAGGGTGGGTGCGACTATGGATATGTCACTATATATATATATTCTATACATATATAACCACATATATATCACATTTTCAGATAAAACATTTATTACTTTCAAAAATGTTCTTTTATTTAAAAATCAAAAAAAAAAATAAATAATAAAAAAAACCTTTTCTTATTCTTATTATTATTAACTTAAGCAATACACTTACATTTTTACATTTTATATTTCAAAAAAATAAATATACAAAATGGCCTGATCAGCCAAAACAAAACAAAAACAAGTAAGAGGTTCTAGTCGGGAGGTCCCAACTAGGGGATACCCTGAACCCACATATTCCAACACCAAATGCAGCTCGCGCTATTAGATAGAGAGTAGCGGGGAGGTGGCGATAGGTATAAAATGAAAGATCCTTGATATATACATACTTTTCTATAAGCAACATGTCAAGTTTGGTGACTTTAGTCTTATTATTTACAAAAATTGCTTAAAAAACAGGATTTCGATATACATTTTTATCGATTACTTTTAAACGGAGTAAGTTATCGATTATCGGAAACAAACTCGATCTGCGCAGGCACTAGGAGCATCTACATTTAAAGTTTAAAGTCTCTAGCTCTTATAGGTTCTGAGATCCTTGCGTTCATACATAAGGACGGACGGACGGACGGACAGACAGACGGACTTGGCTAGATCGACTCGGCTATTGATGCTGATCAAGAATATATATACTTTATGGGGTCGGAGATGCTTCCTTCTGCCTGTTACATACATTTGCATTTTGCACAAATACAATATACCCTTTTTACCCATTTTCAATGGGCTCAGGGTATAAAAAAATATATATATTTATGAAAAATTTGTATTTGTTTTTAAGCTTTAACACATTCAAAAAAAAAAAAAATATACAATCAATTAAAAATAACTACATTTTATTACGTTATTCCTCTAAAAGGGGAGGTTTAGTGAGTATTGTAGGAATGATAACACTAGTGGTTTGCGTGTTAGTCAGATTCAGAATGAATCGTCTCTCTTTATTTAAAATGGACTTAGCCTAAAGTACATACTAGAGTTTGGAGTTCTGTCGCTCAAAGCAGCGGCAGAACGGGAGTACATAGCATGCCATATGTATTTGTATATATGTTGTTATATGTACATGCAGAAGGCATATACATAGGAATGCGCTTGGGACCGAACGGTCAAAACGTCATAGTGCTTACGCTGCAGGCCAGTCCACATATAAGTGGCTGATCATATTACGGCACTTGGCGGTAGTTGTATTATGTAAACAATGCGCTTGATACTCTAAATTTGAGATTGAGCATATGACCACTTTACATATTGTATACACTGCAATATGGTGGGCATATGCTTATTTGCATGTAACATGCTACACCTCCCTTTTTAGAGAAATAACGTAATATTATTATGTAGTTATTTAATATTATATTGTGTAATTATTAAAAATTATATTTAATTTATGTAATGTTATATATATTTCTGTTTTATTATTAAAAATTTGTTAATTTTTTTTTAATTTTTTTATATATATATATTTTTATTGATGGTTCTGGCGACCTTTCCATGTTTCAAAATATTTGTTGGCTAGCTCGAGGTCCGTGTTTGTAAAAACAAGCAATGAAAACAATTTTATTAAGTATTTGTTTTTATATATTTTTGTATATATGTTTTTGAAATAAAAAAATTACTGATATATGTATAATATATATATATTTATTATATTTTGGATTATTTATTATTTTCTGGATTATTTAATTTGAACGATTTCATAAACTCTATTGTTGTGTTGGGTTGAATTTTTTTAGTCTGTCTTTATTTACTTTCTGATTCTTCTTTTTCTCATTTCTTATTATTATGTTATTATTATCCTCTATACTAATTACCTCAAATTGGCCTGTATATACTGATTCTAGTTTATGACCAGTTTCGTTTTTTAACAAAACTTGGACTCTTATTTCTATTTTAAAATAATTAATGTTTTTATCTTTGTATTTCTTATTTGTAACCTTATGTTTTTCTAACATAATACAAACTCTCTTATATGCGTTTTCTAATCTAAACTTTACTTCCTTAGCATAATCATCTATATTATATAGGGGATCTATCTTATCTATATTATTAAAATCAATGAACTGTTTTGGTAGTCTGCCAAAAACTAGTTCGTATGGACAATAATTATGTGCTACCGAGGGTGTTGTATTGAAACAATAAGTGAAATATTTTATCCAAACATCCCAATCGGCCTTATCTGCAGAGATGTAAGAACGAACGTATTCATTGAATGTTCGATGACTTCGTTCTACTGTACCTAATGTTTGGTGATGATGTGCAGCAGACGTTATGTTGTCTATCTTTAAATATTTGCACAAATCATTTATTACTGAATTCTTATATTCTGTTCCCATGTCCGTAATGAACGTCTTCATTGGACCGTACTTTAGAATAAAGTTTTCAAATATAGCTTTGGCAACAGTTGTTGCACTTTTATTTGGAACTGGAATGGTTACTAAATACTTAGTTAGATCGCATATTAACGTAACTGCGTATTCATTTCCATTCTCTGAGTGTGGACTGTCGCAAATGATATCGCAAACTGGTCAAATGCGAGACTTTACCCGACAAAACTCTCGCAAGCGCATCGGGAAACGATAGCAATATGAATCATATGTCGGTCAGTTTGTGGCAGTCAAAGTTTCATTTACGACTGTCGCAAGAAATACGACTACCGAGCGTTTTGTGATATTTTTTGCGAGCCTTTTCTGATATTTCTTACGAGTCTAATAAAATATTTTCTGTGACACGTTTTTCTCTTAAAAGATATCGCAAAAGGCTCGATAAAAATTTGTTTTTTTGCCCATTTTGTTCCCATTAAAATGTTTGTTGGTGTTTTTGTTTTAATATTCATTTTCAATTCAAATTTTATTTTAAAAATAATTAACATTTTATTTGATTTAAAATTTAAACGCATTTCCTTGGCAATCTTATAATTAGAAAAGAAGTTAATACACAAATAAAACAGTTTAATTTAAAACTAATAATGAAAGAAAAAAAATTATATTTTTTTTTTTTTTCATTCCTGTGTATTGAAATATTGAAAAATATTCTGAAAGGGAACACTAAAGTAAAAAAAAAAAAAATAAAATAATAAACACTTGTTAATTACTTACCTCTCTACAGAATTCCAATTTTTATATTCACTTCAAACACGTGTCTGCTCGCTTAGGCGGACAATAGAAAAGAGAAGAAAGGAATTTTTCAACCCCCAAAAAAACGGGCTGAGTAGGAAACAACAACAAAAACAACACAGCATCCGAATGCCACGTCATTTTTACTCTCTCGCTCTCTTGACAATGTTGCACTCTCTGAGCACGATTAACATTTGAAACAAAAACAACACATCATTCTCTCTACTGTGCACGCATTTTTATCGCAAGGATCTCACTGCAACGCTCGTGTGCGAGTGTTTTGCGATAAAAATATATTGCACTCGTTTTCTGCTCACATGCGAGCTCATTTGTGAGCATTTTGCGAGACTCTCGCTAAAGGCACGCGTGTTGGTCCGCTGGGTACTATCACTCTATCGAAAGCATGTATTGGTGTTTCTGTTAATGTTATTGGGGTCTGAACAAATGTTGTTATTTTAGATAGTTGGCATTTTTGACATCTACGTACGTACTCTTTGACATGACGAGTCGTGTTATTCCAATAGTAGTGTGTTTTGATTTTTGCTAGCGTTCTTGTAATGCCGGTATGACCACCTTGTATAGGATCATTATGATATGTAGACATAATTGCTTCTTTATCTTTATCTTTTTCGATAATGGTCGCCGGTTGGAGTAGCGCTACTTTTAATGAATTCAATATTTTATTGCCCATTTCTTTAAAAGATTCTATTGAAATAGTTTAAAAATCTTTTCACACGGTGCCAATTTGAGTTGGCTGATCTTTAGTATACCGGCTTGTTTTTCAAGCCTTTGAAAGAATCGTCAAGATTCAATTGGTGTACAGATCGCTAACATCAATTCTTGCTATAACTTTATTTCCATGTTTAAGTAAACATAAATTATTTGTTATGTGCAAGGTCACTACTTTCCGTACTTCATCATTGCAAATGACTTCATGTACGTTGGGCTTAGAAGCTTTATTAGGAACTTGCCTAAGCATAGTTTCATTTTCGTTCTCTGGCCAGAGATTATTTTGTCTACTT
Source organism: Drosophila ezoana (assembly GCA_035045725.1). NCBI lineage: Eukaryota > Metazoa > Arthropoda > Insecta > Diptera > Drosophilidae > Drosophila > Drosophila ezoana. The sequence goes on from JAWNOU010000135.1 coordinate 20,786, forward strand.
TGTTGCCTGGTACTGACTTTCAGGACTTTGTTTTGTATGTTTTTTAATTCGGATATTGTTATCCTCGATAGGGTATTTGCCACGGAATTGTCTTTTCCCTTTAAGTATTCCACAGTGAAGTCGTATTCTCTCTAATTCTAGTCTCATGCGTGTTAGTTTTGAACTTGGGTTAACCATTGAAAAAAGGTACGTTAGTGGTCTGTGGTCTGTTTTTACTGTAAAGTGTTTTCCATAGATATATAGTCGAAAATATATTGCCCAGTGAATTGCTGTTAGTTCTTGTTCTGTAGTGCTCTTATTGCTTTCACCTTTCTTGAACACTCTTGATGCATATGCAATGGGAAGTTGGAGTCCATTTTGGTTTTGAGTTAAAACCGCTCCACACTTGCTTGCATCTGTGATTATGCAAAATTCTTTGCTAAAATCTGGATATTGTAATAGAGTTGGTTCTATTAGCTTATCTTTTAGATATTGGAATGCTTTCTGGCATTCATCTGTCCATTGAAAAGGAACATTCTTTTTACTTAATTTTGAAATATGCCGTGAATAATCGGCGAAGTTTTTTATAAAGCGTCTATAGTAATTGCAGAATGCAATAAAACGTCTCGCACTGTCCGCATCATGTGGGACTGGATAATTCTTGATGACATCATATTTCTTGTCATCTGGTAATATTCCTTTGTCTGTACACTTGTGACCAAGAAATGTCACTTCGTGCATGAAAAATGAGCATTTTTCTGGATGTAACTTTAAATTGTATTTTCTACAGAGTTCGAAAACGTCTTTTAAATTCTTAATCATTTGTTTTTCTGAACATCCAACAATGATTAAATCGTCCATATAAAGGAATGCTTGTGAAGGTTCTAGACCTGAAAACGCAATAGTCATCATTCTCTGAAATGTGTTTGGTGCTATTTTTAGTCCAAATGGTAATTTTGTGAAACGATATGAGCCAATGCTCGTTGAAAAGGACGTTATATTTCTAGAACTCTCTTCTAGTTCAATTTGATGGAATCCTGACATTAAATCAAGACATGAGAAATATTTTGCTCGACCCAATTGATCTAGAATGTCATCAATTCTGGGAAGAGGAAATTTGTCAGATAAGAGCTTTTAATTGATTTGACGATAGTCGTTTCTTTTCTTCTGATCCTGGGAGGGATTTCTTAGGTACTAAGAAAAGTGCGCTATTATATTCAGACACAGAAGGTTCGACTATATTGTCGTTAATAAATTTCCCAACTTGTTTTTGGATTTCATTTACATGACTATGAGGACTTCTGTAGTTTTTTATGTAAACAGGTTCATCATCTTTTAATCTCAATGCTTGCTTATAAAAGTTGTTTGTTGTGATTGATTCGGTCTGTAGTCCGAATACATCACAATATTTGGTGCACAATTCTGTTAATTGATCATTGAATAGTTTTGGAAAATTTTTCCTTACATGCGATAAAACTTTTTCATTTCTATTATATTGGTTGCTTTGAACTACTTCATAGTTCGAAAGTGATTCGTATTTAATATTATTAATATTTACTAATAAATCGGAATTGTTTGTATTTAATAATCGGACAAATGAACATTGGGATTTTGTTATTGTGTTAGCAATATAAATTCCTTATTGTATTTCTTGATAAGGTATATAAATGAAATTATCTTTCGAATCGATTTTTATATTTCTTATCACTTCATATCTTGCTGGTAGAATTAGTGGGTTATTACCAGAATTGTATGTTATTGGAACATAAATTGGATAAGTATGATTTTGAGGTCGAATTATAAAAAAGTCTTCAGTTGGTTTGAAATCTAGTAGGCAATTAAATTTTTTTATAAAATCAATGCCTATAATTCCATCACAAGGTATTGCGAAGTTTGCATTTACTATGTTAAATTCGTGTGGAATTGTATATTGTTTGAATTGAAGATCTATTAGAGTAGTGCCTTGGGACTTTATAGCCCCTTGGCCTATTCCTTGAATATTTATAGTTTTATCTTCAGAAATTGTATCGAATTGATCAGAATTAATTTTAAGAATTGAAATGTCTGCATCGATTAAAAATGTTAAAATTGTTTTTGTAATATTTTTACGAAATTTTACAAAGATATTGAGATTAAAATTTATTGAATATGCTTTATTGATTATTGTGTGGTACTTAAAGGGTTTTGAGAGTTTTCCGAACTGTTTTGTGCTACTCTCACATTATTATTATTATTTTGATTTTGGTTGCTTCGGCCTCTAAAGTTGCCTCTATTTTGACCTTGAGATCTATAACCTCCTTGGTTATTATTATTATGTTGGCCTCTGTTATTGTTACTTTGTTAATAACCTCTTTCGCGATTATTACCACTACCACGACCACCTCTATTATTATAGTAATTTTGTCGTTGTCGGTAGTGTAGAACAGTGTTTGTTTGACCAGTTGCTTCTGTGCAACTGTTAACAAACTTTGAAATGGCATCATTCATGTTACTGAATGTACCTGCCTGCATGATAAGTTTTACCTTATCAATGGAGCAGTTCTGAGTCATAGCTTTGACAGCAAGTGTTGTGCTGTACTTATTAGCTAAATCAGGTGACAAACCATCACTGATATAAGCTCCTTCTAGAGACTTAGTCAATTTTTCTACCTCTTGGGTATATTGATTGGCCGTTTTGCTCTTTTGTTGTAAGTTTAGAAGTTTAGCAGAAATAACTTCTACTGATTCTCCTTTCACTTTGTCCGATAGTTTCGATATGAGAGCTGCAATAGTGTTCTCATCACTTATCAGGTTCCTGGCATGGCCTTTTAGTTTTGTCTTAATAAGACTTACAGCAAGTGCTTCGTGTGTTACTTTTAGAGAATCTACCAGATTCAGAGCCTCTATGAAGCTTATTAAATTTTCTGCCTTGCCATCAAACTCTGGTAAGAGCGATAAGGCTAACTTAAGAAAATCTACTGGTGTTTGAGTCATGTCGACTATTTCGATTTGTTCTTGCTTTTGTTCAAGTTCTTCTTCTACTGATTCCATTAAAACAGTGATTTCGAATGTTGCCTTGTGTATTTAGCGCATTTGGAACAAATATTTTAAAATTATGTCTTTCCGAAATGTGTCTAATATTTTCACGCAGCCTTTTTAACACGTCAATTGATTATGTTAACCTACGTTCATTGTTGTTTACAATGTCACGGACTTTGTTGTATGATTCTACTAGAGCTTGAACATGTTTTATTTTTGTTTGGTTTGATATTAGTGCACTTTTATTGAGGCACTTAAATGATCTATCAAACTCAGAACGTTTTTGCTTAATAATGGTAACAATTTCATTCCATTCCATTAAATATATATATATGTATATTCTTTATTAAACTTTTTGTTGACATTATTGTTTTTTTTTTTATTTTTAATTTATTAATATATTCAAGACATTATTAACAATAATCGATGTAGCGGCTTTTGTTAAAATTTTTTGTTTTCTAGATCGTTAGCCTTGCTCATATATTTTTTTCGCAAACATTTATTGTGTAACTTGTACAGTTTAAAAATTAAGTTTGCGCTGAGAATAACAACCATAATTATTAACAATGTGTTGGTCAGACCTAAATCTACATTACTGGATTCTACTTTATTAATTACGTTAGCAGTGGAATCCACTGTTTTAGATTCTATTAAAGGCATTTTGAAATACGCCAATTTCTCATAAGGTATTATATTATTTATGTCTGCCGTTTTACTAATCGTATTGTTCATTCGTTTAAATTTTTTTTTTTATATATATATATATATATATATATATATATATATATATATATATCAATAATTTTGGTGTATTAAATTGATATTATTTTTTTTTTTACAATTCAATTCACTGCATATGTCAAGTCTTAAACAATTGTTTTTTTTTTTGAAACTTATTTATTATTATTATTATTTACAATTTTTCCTGCCTATATTTAGGAATCTATATCACTCACAGTGAGGTGAGTTTAACGGTCCCTCGCAGTCATTAGGGCAGGTCTTCTTCAGCTTCGGAATCTCCTTTAATTTGGGTGTTTGTTGGATTAATTTTTGCTTTGCAATATTTTTGATAACAGGGTAGGTGGATGTGTGCGCGGCTGGTGTTTGACTTTTTCGTGTTGAAAGTAAGTTTTTTATGTGTTCAACTTCGGCATGTAACTTAACCGAGTTGACTCAACTTATGACATTTTTGCTGTTTAACAGCTTCAACAATTCTGCCTTTCTGGCCTTTTCTTTTTACCACACCGCTTCGCTTTGCACTCATCACACTCTACTCACTGGGTTTTTTTTTTTGATTTTGGCAATCCTGCTAGGAGCTCTCTTTTTTTTTTCTTCTTTGTATTATTTTGTTCCTGCTGTTGTTATCGTTGTGACTGCCGTTGCTGCTGTTTTTGTTACTGCCGTTGCTGCTGTTGTTGTAACTGCCGTTGCTGCTGCGGTTGTTGTTGTTACTGCCGTTGCTGCTTTTTCATGTCCAGGTCTGGTTTGACCTTAGTCACGGTCGCCATGTAGGAATGATAACACTAGTGGTTTTCTTGTTGGTCAGATTCAGAATGAATCGTCTCTCTTTATTTAAAGTACATACTAGAGTTTGTAGTTCTGTCGCTCAAAGTAGCGGCAGAACGGGAGTATATAGCATGCCATATGTTTTTGTATATATGTTGTTATATGTACATGCAGAAGGCATATACATTTGAATGCGCTTGGGACCGAACGGTCAAAACGGCATAGTGCTTACGCTGCAGATCTCACGCTGCAGGCCAGTCCACATATAAGTGGCTGATCATATTACGGCACTTGGCGGTAGTTGTATTATGTAAACAATGCGCTTGATACTCTAACTTTGAGATTGAGCATATGACCACTTTACATATTGTATACACTGCAATATGGTGGGCATATACTTATTTGCATGTAACATGCTACAGTATATGCCTTAAAATAACACCCTATATACAAATATAAAGTATGCGGCACTTTGTCGCATACAATAACAATTATACATTAAACAAGCCCAGAGCCACTTTATATACTGGCTCTGGATCATATTACCCAGCGCAGTTTACTAGCCCCTCTAGCTGACCTTTTATGCTTACGCTGCACATCCCACGCTCCGTCTGAGCGCATTTCATGAGCAACATATATGCTCACTAACACAGGCATATGCAAGTTACTCACTCTTCCTCTCTTTGTAGCTGTTATCCAATAACAGCATAAGTATATACATGTATCCATAGGCTAAGTGCATTAAATATACTTTGAATAAAGACAATTTAAGAACCGAAGTCAATCAGCACTGACGTGCTTATGTTGTTCAAATCATTACATTTCATACAATATAGCTGCCATAGAAACGAACGGTCAAATATAAAGTTGTTGTGTAACAAAAACCATTGTGTGTTTTCACGATATCTTGACGAAACTCGGCATTTATTAGTTTTACTATGCTCCCCATATATTTGCAAAACCCATTAAGATCGAACCGCTATTTCATATAGCTGCCATAGAAACGATCGTTCGAAAATTAAGTTGTTGTGTAAAAAAACATTAGTGTGTTTTCACGATATCTTGAACAAACTCGGCATTTATAAGTTTTACTATGCTCCCCATATATATGTAAAATCCCATTAAGATCGCATCACTATTTCATATAGCTGCCATAGAAACGATCGGCCGAAAATAAAGCTGTGTAAGAAAAACATTTGTGTTTTTCACGATATCTTGAACAATCTCGGCATTTATTAGTTTTACTATGCTCCCCATATATCTGCACCATCCCATTAAAATCGGACCACTATATCATATAGCTGCCATAGAAACGATCGGTCGAAAATTAAGTTGTTGTGAAAAAAAACCATTGAGTGTTTTCACGATATCTTGACGAAACACGTCGTTTATTAGTTTCACTATGCTCCCCATATATATGCAAAATCCCATTAAGATCGGACCACTATTTCATATAGCTGCAATAGAAACGATCGGTCGAAAATTAAGTTGTTGTGTAAAAAAAGATTTGTGTTTTTAACGATATCTTGACCAAACTCGGCATTCATTTGTTTTACTTTGCTCCCCATATATATGCAAAATCCTTTTAAGAACGGAACTCCATATCATATAGCTGCCGTAGGAACGATGAGTCGAAAATTAAGTTGTTGAATGAATAAAATTTTTATCCCCTTGCAGAGGATATTATAATTTTATCGTGAAATGTGTAACGCATAGAAGGAGACATCTCCGACCCCGTATCAACAGCCATGTATATAGCCATGTCCGTCTGTCCGTCTTTCTGTTTCTGTGCGAACTAGTGTCTCAATTTTGAAGCTATCTATATGAAACTTTTCAGAAATCCTCCTTTCTGTTGCTCGCAGTACATATGTCGGAACTAGCTGGATCGGACCACTATATCATATAGCGGCCATAGAAATGATAGGTGAAAAATTAAGTTTTTGTATGTAATATATTTTTGTTTATCTAAAATTTTCACCAAACGCGGCATTTATTAGTTCTAATATTCCACCCATATATTGCAAAATCTTAGTAAGATCGGACCCATATATGTGCAAAATCCTATTAAGAACGGACCACTATATCATATAGCTGCCATAGGAATGATGAGTCGAAAATTAAGTTGTTGAATGTAAAACATTTTTATACCCTTGCAGAGGGTATTATAATTTTATCGTAAAATGTCTAACGAATAGAAGGAGACATCTCCGACCCCATATCAACAGCCGAATCGATATAGCCATATCCGTCTTTCCGTCTTTCTGTTTCTGTGCGAACTAGTGTCTCAATTTTGGAGCTATCTCGATGAAACTTTGCAGAAATCCTTCTTTCTGTTGGACTATAGCGGCCATAGGAACGATCGATGACGTCTGTGAGCAGTGCGCTACACATTTGGCCTATTAGATTTCTATAAGGTTTCCTTTTTTGGTGGTTAACATTCTATTGAGAGTTGCAAGGGTTTCAGAAAGGTGGCCGGTATCGGCCTGTTTGTTTTCGAAATTTGGCAATTTATGGCAATTTGTCTATGAATCACAACGACCTGCTGCATCTACATCAGTTCTATGCTCCTAAAGTCATATGCGTCCGGAGTGCCCGCCACAATCTTAAGGGCTGTTCCCAGAAAGTCAACGCTTTTCACCTTGCGATGGTGCACATCGAGGGCAGACATCATGTCCCGTACGTGTCCTGTGTCAATTTCCAACAGTTTCCTTATGTGGGTCTGCGGGACATGTCCGTCAACTTCATTGTCACGTCTGTCATCATTCAGTAATCCATGAGGTTAGTCGTGTGGCGTAGGTAGCCGTACCGGTCTTAGAGTAAAATGTCTCCGTCCACTATCGTTATGTAGTCCGCGTAAGTGTAGTCCGTTACCCGTGCTGTCGTCGCGGCCAGTATTGAAAGTATTGTGAGCTTAATCCCAAAATGATGAATAAAAATCGATAAATTTAAATTTAAAAAATTGTCAACGGAGGTTGTCCTTGCAAACCATCCTTTTCTCAATGAGTACCGTTGTCCCCATGTCCGCTTCAGCCGTTTTTTCTACACACAAATGCGATAGCTTGTTGCCTAAACTGCGGCTTATTTTTAGGAGGACCTTTTACCTACTTGAAAGGCTCTGTTCTGACTACTGAGTGGATTGAGCTGTTATGCACGATAGCGGCCTGTAGGGTATAGTCGACTGTGTCAACTATACCCCGTTAAAGCTTTAAGCCCCTGGTTTTCCAGGGCTATTTCCAGCAGGGTGTTGTGAAAGCGTTCACTTGCCCATTACACGCATTTACCACGCTCAGATCGTAATTATTCAATAGCAGACTTAACGGTCTCTGACTTGAATGCGAGCTCATTGTCGCAATATAGCTGCTTCGCCAACGGGAACATATTCATTAAAACCAGCAGAGGAGGTCGCGTGTCTTCTATCGTTCGTGATGCGATTGGCAATCTATACGCAAGTCAGGAAAATCTGTTGTCTATGAAAAAAACGTCGTAACATTTCTTCAGCTTGAGAGGGAACTGGCGTCCGGTTTTTTTGGTTAGTGCAAATTTTTTTTGCATTTGTGCAAATTTTTCAATTAAAGACAACCTCGTTAGCCAATTTGGTCATTTTAGGGAAATACTATTCTGACATGACCCGTTTCACATTCTCTGTTTTTAAGTGATTCTTTCTCTTTTATTACTGACGTCGAACACGTCGACTTCGAAGTTTTTGCTATACCAAAACCAACTCATGTGGCAAACTGGCCAAAGCTGGAAGAGTACATTGAAATGTATTAACCACGTTTGTGTTAATGACGGCCTTTATTGTTTCAATAAGGGCGTCCCTATTGGTGAAACTTATTATGTCGTGAGTTTTTTCGCTGAAGAGTATGAAACTCCTCCTCAAAGGAAAGCGTGCCTCCTCTAATAAAATGTGGTTCCGGAAGTAGTTTAGATGCTTCTCCGTCGAATCGATTGTATAAGACGGGGACAATTGACAGTGAATCGTAGACGCGTCAGATTCTCTACTAGGTTTATAGAAAATCTTAGCCCCTGTTTCATCAATGCGCACTTTTCAGCGTTTTATTTTTGCATTGGGATTGTTCTCGGATACCGAGAACGTAAGCGTCGAATTGCACTGGGAACTGTTCGACCTGTTCTTATTATTTTCTAACTTTAAAATGTCGGAGATGGGTATTGGGATTGCCGCGAAATCCTTGATAAAGCTATGGTAATAGGTTTCTAATCCCATGAACAACCTAACCCCAAATACCATTGTCGACTCGGGGAACTCCTGAATGGCTTTTACCTTTTCAAGGTCTGATTTTGCGCCGTTCCTTGTCACTATGAAGCCGAGGTACCACCGCCTTCTTTAAAGAATTGTGCCATTTCGTATGCCTCACGCATGTTAGCGTCTTATAGCCTTTTTAATACCCATTCGTCATGCCTGACACGACCCGACTCATTTTCCGATAATCTGCTCGTGCAAAACATCATCTATGGTTCTTTGAAAAATGCTCGGTGCATTCTTCAAACCAAAGGAGAGTCGAACAAATTCGTACTTCCCACCGTTAATCGAAAAACCCGTTTTTTTACAATCTTGCTCTGCCAGAGTAATCTGGTGATAACCAGATTTCATGTCGAGCGTTGTAAACTATCTAGCCTTACTCAAATTAGCCATTATTATGATGATGCTTGGCATTGGGTATTTGTCGGCAAATTGTTTTGAGGTTGAGCTTCCTAAAATCACCACAAGTTTATTTCTATTGCCCAACTCATCTGTGCCTATTTTGTCTACCACTCACAACGGATTGTTGTACGGTGATACAGACTTTCTGATTATGCTGTTTTTGAGGAGGTCATTGCCCTCTGAGGCAACAAAATCTTTCACACCCCTGGGATAGGGGTATAGCTTTGAATAGACCACATATTCGTCTGTCATACGAATCGTGGCCACGAAAGCTGTGTTATAGGGCGGCGCCTCATTAGAGCCTCAAAAGCCTTGTTGTTTCGGTGAAGTACTTGCAAGTAATCTGTCTTCCCGGCAGGTGATGCATTGATTTCTCTGTTCTCTTGTGATTGACGTTCGTACATTTGTAGCACTGCAACGTGTCCGAAGTCGCACCATATTTTAGCAGGCCCTATTTTAAGCATAAAACTGGTCCCACCTGCTTCAGCTGGTCCAGCCCTATAATTCGAACGCTGAGAAGGAATGGACAACGAAAGGGGACTCGACAGGGATGATGCCTCTTAGGCGCTTCGGCGGCCTGATGTAATTTTTGGCCGCACCCGTGTCGATTAAGATATCTTTCTCTGCTATTTTCCGCCGTATGAGCGGCAGCACGGACCTTCCTTTAAAAAATTAGCGCTATCGCATTCGTAGTCAGGTCCGTTTTAGTCGTCAATTTCGGCCACAGCGTCTTGTGTCGCGTCTGCAGAATCTGTAGCCCCTTCAGCGCTTGCCTGCAGGTGTTCTACCCATTGCCGCCTTTCACCTGTCCTACGATCGGGCTCGGCGGGGCGTTTGTTTGCTTGGCCCTGGCTGGTGTTTAGCCTCCCACCTTGGTTCCTCTGGTAATTGGTATTCTTTCCAAGCTTTGAGGACGAAGGATCCACGTCCATGGGCTCTGGCGCACTAATACCTCCGGCCCTAGCCTGTCTGACGGCTGGAGGTTTTGCTTTTTGAAGTGCGGGCTCTTGCTCTGAACACTTTGGGGAACGTGTTTTCGTTCCTGTTGATGCTGACGCCCTTGCATTCGCTGCTCCGGACGCCCCTTTTCTTCTTGGCCCCTGGCAAGGGTTTCCGCGAAGGCATACGTTTCGTGGTTGGTGGATGGGCCGAAAACAGCACGTTGGTTAAACTATGCTTCAGACATAACCCCTAAACTTCTCGTACATGCCCGTTGCCAGACTTTTGTCGGAGGTCATATGGGCCTTATTCGTGAGTAGGGTGAGCCTCTTTTCAACCTCATCATAGTCTTGTAAGATTGACAGACAGCCCTGTGGCCATCTCATGCTCTATTACGTGGATCGGACGCTTAGAACTGTATGTAAAGTCAAGCCTTGCGGTAACAGCCTCAAAATTCAATGGCGTATTGAATGATGCAAGGACTGCATCCGCTGGCCCTCACACTTTACTTCTAATGATAATGGATTGGTAACGCCGTCATACCCTTCAAAATATTGTTAGTGGCGTGTGCGGCTTGTTTCCATGTCACATATGTCTCCTGAGTACCATGGAACTTCGGCAGGCATTTGACAGCGTCAAGGAGCTCATCACATAAAACCCCGTCGATAATTTCGACATCCCTATAAAACTTTACCTCTGGCACAGAAAGGTGTGTGCTCTTTTGCCTGCAAGAACCCTCTGAAATATTTTTATCGAGGTCCTGCCTTAGGCTGGCATCTGCGAGTGCTCTCTGCACTGCAGGGGCAATGATCACACGACACTGTTCTGGACAAGAAAAGCCAAGCTATGCCAAACCATACACTGCACGAATGGTAAAATGACGTTATTTTTATATTAATGTTGTTTAACTTGAGATCAGAGAATAAATATTATTTTAATAATTTTGTCAGAAGTAACCTTTTGCTAACTTGTGACAAAAATACGGAAATATTAATAGAGTAATTTCAATTTAATTTAATTTTAATTTAATTGAAAATGGGTATCAAGAAGTGTTTTAGTAGGGCGTCCGCAGGGCTTCCACGTAAACTTCAGCTAAATTGCTGAATCGTTGGGAGAGCTTTTATGCTCTGCACAAAAATATTTTCGTTGGTTTAAGAAAAATACGTTTGTTCACTCTTTATTTTATTTGTCGTCTGTCTTTTCTGATTCTATGTTATTCTATGATTCTATGGTTCCGGAGTCAGAACCAACTTCATTGAAGTAGCGACGGCTAGATACACTTCTTGTGTGAACATGCCGCCCGCCTTGCAGTATTGCAATATTTGTATTGTGTTTCGGGCCAATGGTGCGCCGCCATGATGTCGATGTCCGAGCCCAACACCAGATTTGAGATTTCCGGCTGGAACCAGCGATCGTCTGCCAGACGGACGTTGTTGAAGGGCTGATTCAGTTTCTCACTAATGATCTTCGATGGAGTGCGGTATTGAAGGTTAGGCATCACCTGCAGAATGACCTCTCGCTGGAAGCTGGAGGTCCTGGAACGGATGATGGCCGAACAAGCGCTGTCTGTACCGACCCGGGTGATGGATAGCCCGAAGGCCTTTGCCAAAGATGCGTCGATAAGACTTACTGGACAGCACTCTAAAAGTGCCCGAGTGTCGCGAGTTGCCTTGCCGTTTCCAAGTCGGATTTGCATTTGCGCATTTGCTGGGATCGCTCCGGACGCGCTTCTTGGAGGTGAAGCAGGGTGTAATGTTCGCCCTGACACTTGCGGCACTTGTCTTTGCGTCGACAGGACTCCCCGGAGTGTTGGTGAGCTAGGCAGTTTGGACAATATTTAATCACCAGAACTGCCCGGAGTCTCTTCTCAGGAGATAGCCGCATAAATCTCTGACATTTTCGTAGCGCGTAGACTCCTCGGCGTACTCGGCATCGGAACGACTTGTTGTTGGCGTGGAGACATCGTGCTGTTACGTGAAGAAGTTTAAAAAACATAATTAACATTAATTGTGCGGCTTTAGACGGATGGTCCACAGACCTGTGTATCCAGGATTCTAGCCTCTACTGGAGATTCACCTTGATGGAAAATGGAGACTATGCTCTATCGAGAGCAGGATCGGCATAGAGATAGTTCTCTTGGAGACACCTCGGGCTGTTAGCACGTCGACCACTGAGACTCTTTGGTCGTCGCCAGGATAGGTTGTTTGGATACGACCCAGACGCCAGTCATTAACTGGAAGATTATCTTATCCGATGTAAATCTCGCGTTGGAGTTTTCCATTTGTTTCTTTTTTGTAGTTCTAAAAGATACTCATGCTTCCAACGGAGACAGAACTGTTGTTGCAAAGCCTTTTAGCGCTGCCAGCGGTTGATGATGGACGCGGCGTTTTCCTTGATCTCTGGCTCTGTGGCGGAAAGTAGAGGACCCCCGACTAGAAAATGACCGGGAGTCAGAGCTAAGAGATCAGTAGGATCTTCCGACATTGGAGATATCGGTCTTGAATTCAGGCATGCTTCAACTTTGGATAGGAGCGTGGAAAGCTCTTCGAAGGTGTATTTGGAGGTTGATGTCGACTTATAAAATAGAGTTTTAAAACTCTTTACACCTGCCTCCCACAGGCCGCCCATGTGTGGCGCCCTAGGGGGGTTGAAGTGCCAGGACAGTTTCTGGAGACTGTGAGTGGCCTGGAGTTGCGTCTTTAGCGTAGCCACAAAAACGCGCGAATGAACTTTGGCCGCTCCGACGAAAGTTTTACCGTTGTCAGAATGCATTTGACTTGGGCATCCTCGTCGTGCCACAAATCTCGCAAATGCCGCAAGGAATTTTTCTGTGGTCAGGTCAGATGTAGCTTCTAGGTGGATGGCTTAGGTGCTGAAACACACAAAGACGCACACGTAGCCTTTTGTAATAAGGCAGGCGCGACCTGTATAATTTTTAACATCGAAGGGGCCTGCAAAATCGACTTCTGTGTGAGTAAACGGCCGAGAGAATGTGACTCTCTCCACAGGTAAGTCGCCCATGAGTTGCGCTTGCAGTTTCGTTTTTTGGATGAAGCAGATTTTGCAGGAATGGATTGTGGATTTGACCAACACCTTCAGCTTTGGAATCCAGTACTGTGATCGTATTAAACGCATCATGAGCTGGTGGCCTTCATACAATGATATAAGATGAGTGATAGCGGTCAAGAGACGCGAATATGCACATGTGTATGGCAGTATTATTGGATGCCGCTCATCGTAGCCGAGTGCTTCCCTTACCATCTAGAAAGGGGTTCAAATTAAGGGGTTTGCTGGAATTGAGCTGGGTTTTCGTGCTTAAGCAAATGTACTCTGACGAGTATGCTTGCCTCTGGGTCAGGAGAATGAGTCTTTCTAGTGCATAAGAAATATCGTTGCTGTCAATAGTTGACGGGAGTGACAACCGTTTGCAACGCTTGAAGAAGTGATAAATGTATGCCAACACTCGCACGGCTCGATCGAGCTTGGAGCCGTGTTTGCGAGGTTTACTTAAATCGTGCGTTGCTCTATTGTCGTATCTGGGATGGGTTCCGAAGAAATGGGACATTGGCTTTGAGGTAGGCTCGTTGTCTTTTGTTCGGAGCAGAATTGTCTGGCAGGGCGTGTGTTTGGGATGCACAAGGATCTGCCGATACATTTTCGTGATATCGGCATTGAAGACATATCGGAAGAAGCGCCATCTTAGAATTTGAATGGTCAAGTCAGATTGTAGAACGGGCCCTGCATGTAGCACATCGTTCAGACTTTTACCATTCGATGACGGGTGGGAGGCATTAAATACTTCGCGGAGCTTGGTCGTGGTGCTGTCAGGCTTGTGAACAGCATGGTGTGGTATATAAAAGTTATCCGAACCATTGCTTGGAGGGACTTGTCGCATGTGACCTAAGTCCAGATATTCCTGGATCACCGCATCGTTCTGCTCCTTAAGGAGGGCATATTTTGCCAAACGATTCTCGTTTCGAAGAAATTGAGCTAGTGCGATGGACCTTGAATGGCCTAACTCGATGTGATCGGAATTCTTGAATGGCAGTGTGACCAAGTATTTGTCGTTTTTATCTTTTTTAGTGGTTTTTTGAAAGTTGCGCTCAAAAAACAGGTCGGATTCCTTTTCCAGCTTTGCTGGAATATCCTCCACCTCCCAAAATTTTGTGAGCAGTTTGTCCAAGCTCGCTCAAGGAGAATGCGACATATGTTGGGATAGGAGCCACTTAACAATATGGATGGGAGGATATCGGCGCCGAGAAGCACGTCTATCTGTGAGCTTCTATAAAAGGAGGGATTGGCCAAGTGTATTTTGGAAGTTCTTTCAAAGCATTTTGGGGGATGGTGTAGGAGGGCAAATTGCCTGCTAGGTCAATATGAACCCTGGGCTTTATCGGAGAGCCGATATTAATATGACAGAGTTTTTGGGGCTGAGCCGAATTAGCTTGATTTAAACCGGAGACCTGTGCGTCGACGGGTTGATATGGAAGTTTAACCCTTTTGAATAACCGCTCTGATATAAGGGTCGCTTCTGACCCAGAGTCGATTAGTGCCCGAGCTGTATATTTTGTGCCCAAATGACACACTTGGATGAAGCCGTGCCGAGGAGAACACTATGTGAGTTTGCGGAAAAGTAGATTCGAACGGTAGCTTGGGTGGAAGTAGAAGTGGACTGTATAGACGAAGGGGGTTTCAAAACTACTGGTATTGTGGAAGCGGAGGGCACCTGGGGTCTCTCCTGGTGGAGCAGTGTGTTGTGACGTCCCTTGCACGTGAAACAACTATGCGCGCTAGTGCAATCCATCAACTGGTGCTGTCTGGCTAACTTTTGTTGTTTGATGACGGAAAGTCTCTCGGGTACGGACATTTGTAGAAAACGTGGGCATAGACGCCTGGACGCAATTTGCAGTGTTGTGACTTTGTAGTCACTGTTGCCTCGAAGGTTCTCAGGTGGTTGGACTCTTTTTTTGTGGGTTTGGACTGGGGTGGCGTATGTGCGGTAGGTCGTACATCCTCTATCGTCTCCAAGGTCAATCAGAAATGAATTCATGTCGGACCATTGAGGTATCTCTGCCTTATCGTGGAGCGATTGTTCTCATAATGACAGCGTGAGCTTAGGCAATTTAGAGGAGTACAAGAAAATGAGTAGACAGTCCGAATTTTCGGTGCTCACTCTGGACAAATCAAGAGCCGTTAAACACCCCTGGTATGTGCCCTGAAGCTCTTTACGGGCGGCTCCAGACTCTAGTACTCCTGAGGGAAGATTGAAAAGAATTTGCAATTGACTATTGACTAATAGTCTCTTATTCTAAAATCTCTCCGTCAGGCTTGCCCGCGCTGACTGAAAGCCATCATTCGTGAGCGGGGACTTGGAGAAAATTGCCCTAGCTTCGCCGCTGGTTTTGGAATTTAGGTGTAGGTAATCCCCACTGAAAACTTCATTGTCGCATGGCGGGAGACTGCAACCACTGGACATGGAGAAATTGGATGGGGGTTGCTCAGCTTGTATATTTAAGGCATTGGCTCTTTCTATTTTCTCACTTAGTTGAGCCGCACATCGCTCGTAAACGGAGTACGAGTAATCATATTTTGCTTGCATAGCCACCAGGTCACTGCTGTTGCAAGCGCCTTGGTTGAGAGCTTTAGAACATAACACGCACTCGCGTTCTACCTTTTCCCATAAAGTCTTAATCTGATCTCGTAGGTCTTGGAGAGTAAACAGTGACACGTCACTGTCCGCTGCGTCATTGATCTTGGTTGAGAGCTTTAGAACATAACACGCACTCGCGTTCTACCTTTTCCCATAAAGTCTTAATCTGATCTCGTAGGTCTTGGAGAGTAAACAGTGACACGTTACTGTCCGCTGCGTCATTGATCTTTACTTCAAACTAACCTAGTCGGTCAGTTATCAAAACTATCTGCATCTTTTGCGTAGTCGAACGGGTAATTTTTGGAGTAATATCTCTTGTTGGAATCGGATTCACAGGCATGCGGACGGTTGTCCTGGTACCCTCGACCTTGCGTTTCCCAATAACAAAATAACAAAAGAATAGTTGGTCATTATACCTTTTGTATAAATGACTGATTGTGTGTATTTCAACACTTATCATTCCAACACGCCTCCTCAAAAGATACTTTCACCTTTTTAATGATAATTGTAAATGTTACAATACAGTTTCTTCTAAAAACAAGTTGTGCCTTCTGGGAACAATATTAATGATCCATATTTGTCCAGAAATAGTTCTTTTCAAAAAACTAGTTCTAGGATTAAGGGAAACCCAGAAAAACATTAATCGGATCATGGCTTAAAAATTTTACAAAATTAAAAAAAAAATATTTAATTTAACAACATTTTGTGAGACCCAATTCGTTTCTGAGGGCCACAAATCTGGCTGCACGCAACGGCTTTGTTGTGATTATTTGATTTTATTTTAATATATACCCAGTTGTACTTTTTCTATCAGTTTCACTTCCAGCCGAATCAGAATCAACATATCCGATTATAGTTTCTTTAAAATTTAAATTTCTAACGAAAGTTAGTTTTAAATCAATAATACCTTTTAGATACCTTAATACTCTTTTAAGGCATTGCCACAACTCTTGATTATTTTTATTTGTATATCTACTCAATATACTGATAGATGTACTTAAATCGGGATGAGTACATAACATTATGTACATTAAACAATCAATTAGATTTCTACATGGCGCATCACGTTGAACATCAGAGTTCAAAGCAATATAATCGAGCTTACTAGGAAGTGGTGTAGTAACTGAGTTACATTCCTCCATGTTAAACTTCTTTAGAATATTACTAATATATACTGACTGACTTAGATATATATGGTCATCACGTCTTTCTACTTTTATTAATAGGAAATGTCTTATTTGACATTAGTCTGTCATCCTAAGCCTACTCTTTAAATTTGACTTAAAAAACTCAATGAATCATAATTCTCAGTTGCAATCACTAAATCATCTACATACAAAAGTACGTAAATATTTTGTATTATATCCCCTTTATCAAGAAGACAGATACAACGAGCAACGGTTGAATTAACAAAGCCCATACCTTTTAAAGCTTTTTTAAAAAACACTCAAACCAACATCGTGCTGCCTGCTTCAATCCATAAAGTGACTTATTTAGTTTGCAGACTTTATCACATGCATGTGATAGACCTTCTGGAATACTCATATATTTCATCTTTTAAAATACCATTTAGAAATGCAGTTTTTAC
This sequence comes from Drosophila ezoana, assembly GCA_035045725.1. Classification (NCBI taxonomy): domain Eukaryota; kingdom Metazoa; phylum Arthropoda; class Insecta; order Diptera; family Drosophilidae; genus Drosophila; species Drosophila ezoana. The sequence continues at coordinate 38,129 of JAWNOU010000135.1, forward strand.
ATCCATATGGTGTACCTTTAAATTAAATTGGTTTGCAATTGATAAAATGAATCTTAAGCTAGATATTCTTGCAACTGGAGAAAATGGTAATCCATCCACCTGCAATCAACTATGTTTCTACTTTGAGGGTGGTCTACTAAAGTCCATGTCTTATTATACAAATGAGAATCTAATTCTTCTTTAATGGCTTCTTCCCACTTATATTCTTTATATCAGCATATGTAACTGGAATACTATAAGTAAAAGTGTGCGCGTTTATTAAGCAACTGTTTAATAATCTATATGAAACCTGTGGCTTATCTTTCAACCTATCACTTCTTCTGACTACAGTTTCCTCCTTATTTGATTTCATACAAGACACATTTTCCCCAACCATTATCAGATTTTTCCTCCGTACTCTCATTCCGGAAATTTGACTCAATTTCATTCGAATCTATGTTCGGAATTGATTGTATATTATCCAGAGTATCACTCTAGATATTTTCTACCCGTTCCATACTCTTTGTATGGAACCTTGAGTCCAACAGTCCTAGAATTTTTTTTTCGTTGTTATACCACTAGGCTGTTCGTCTGATATTTTACTATCAAATTTCTCTTCCGTACTCTCTTTCCGGATACGACTCTTTCATGAGTCCAACAGTCCTAGATTTTTCATATTAATCATCAACAACATCTCTTGCTACCAAAAACTTTAGTACCCATATCCCACAACTTATATCCTTTTGTTCCTTATACCTTTCTAATAGAGATTTCTTATCCAACATAAAAAAAAATAAAAAAAAATAAAAGCAGCTAATTTCACCGAACTAATCATTGTGTTCGGATACTCCATTTAGTTGTGGTGTATGGGGAACTGTTAAACGGTGGTTTATGCCTTTTTCTACACAATAATTTTGCATGTCGTTAGACAAGTACTCTCTCCCATTATCAATGTAGAGATTCGCAACCTTTAAGTTAAAATGTGTCTCGCTCTTTGCCACATAATCTTTAAAAAATAGGTTACACAATAATGTGTATATTGATCTACAAAAACTACATAATAGCTTTCGCCATCAATACTGGTGTTATTGGACCACAAACATCCGAATGAACCATAAATTAAGGTCTCTTGACATGATCTTTATTTTTAGTTCCACTAAGCACAAGCCTCACATAAATTGTCATTCAGTTGTACATTTCCTAAAATATCTATATCCTCAAACATATTATTTCGGACAATTTCTAAAAACTTTTCTCTACTCATGTGTCCTAATCTTTCATGCCACAATCGATCATTTTTTTATACCCTGAACCCATTAAAAATGGGTAAAAGGGGTATTATGTTTTTGTGCAAAATGCAAATGTATGTAACAGGCAGAAGGAAGCATCTCCGACCCCATAAAGTATATATATTCTTGATCAGCATCAATAGCCGAGTCGATCTAGCCATGTCCGTCTGTCTGTCCGTCCGTCCGTCCGTCCGTCCGTATGTATGAACGCAAGGATCTCAGAACCTATAAGCGCTAGAGACTTGAAATTTTAGATGTAGATGCTCCTAGTTCCTACGCAGATCGAGTTTGTTTCCGATAATCGATAACTTGCCCCGTTTCCAAGTAATCGATAAAAATGTATATCGATATCCTGTTTTGTAAGCAATTTTGGTAAATAATAAGAGCTAGAGTTACCAAACTTGACATGTTGCTTCTAGAAAAGTATATATATATCGATTATCTTTCATTTTATACCTATCGCCACCTCCCCGCTACTCTCTATCTATAAGCGCGCGCTGCATTTGGTGTTGGAATATGAGGGTTCAGGGTATCCCCTAGTCGGGAGCTCCCGACTAGAACCTCTTACTTGTTATTTCTAAATTTTGCATTTTGGTGCATTATTTAAAAAGCTTTCATAAATTGTGCAAAGTGTTATCTGTTGTGCAGCGTAAGTCTGTTAATTATTGCATTTATAAAAAGCGGCGTCAGTTCCGTGTTGTTGTTATTGCCTGTTTTTGATTCTTTTGCTTTGGTGCTCCCCCGTGCATACACTTGTTTGTGCGTGTGTTCGCTGCTGAATATTTCTGCTTGTACATCGCGCTCTCGCAAATTTTTGCTATTGCTTTTCGCTCCAAACAATTTGTTTGTGTACGATAATTGTTTTTTGAGTGTTTTCGTTTTGCTCTGCGCTCTCACAACTTGCATACTCTTGTAGCAATTATATCGTGCTGTAAGAAACCTTGCACGTTCAAGCAGGCTGATGATTCTGCACAGCCGCAATTTGTTAATTCTCACTGGGCGTAGTTGCCAAGAAGGGCTGCGGTGGATTGCGTTGGTCGTGCCCAACTTGCATCGAAAAGCAAATTGATTTCTCCAGGATGTATAATTCTGTGAGAAATCAATTTTTAAAATTGAATAACGTGGCTAAACAGCTATCGAGTAATTTTGACTCGAGTTTTCAGTTGCTTGCCAATTATAAATTCGAGTCTCCAACCAATCGCCGGTTGCAATTGCCCTCTACGTCTGTTCAGACACCTACGCCTTTCTTGTCCCTACCTAGCAAGTTGGATTTATCTCCAATGTTGTCTTTATCGCCTTCTCCAAGCGACTGCCCAATTACCCCCATTTCATCCCCTATAGTAGTTCCAGTAGAGCCCGTACCTGATACTGTCCCAGTTATCCAAACTGCCTCAGCCCCGCCAGCTCCTGGCCGCAAAGGTAGACCTACGCGTAATCTTGCCCAGATTGTTAAACACAATAATGGTGCCTCTTTAGCTCCTCCAACTCCTGTATTACCTGCAGCCCCATCAGTACCTACTTTAACGGTTGTTGCCCCTCGTAGGCAAGTTTTAGTGTCTCGACTTTCATCGGACACCACTTCTGAGTCATTGGCAGCCTATATTGCTAGCAAATCAAATTTAATTTCTCCACCCCTCGTGAAATATCATCATTCAAAATAAATGTTTCACATGATATGTTCCCAATCATTTGTGATCCCAAATTTTGGCCTCCACACATGATTGTTCACGAGTTCAAGCCAAAAAAGCGTAACCAGCCTGTCAACCTTCCAGTCCCTTCAATACAGGGTACCATTTCTGCCCCAAAAAACTAACTTCATCTTCTGACCAAATCTATATTCATTATCAGAATGTCAAAGGTCTTATTTCAAAGCTAAAAAATCTTTTCATGGCCAGTACTTCCTTCGACTCGGATATAATAGCTTTTTCAGAAACATGGTTAAATTCAACCATATCCGATTTTGAGGTATTTTCGAATAGTTTTATTTTGCATAGAAATGATCGGCCGACTCGAGGTGGTGGGGTGTTAATTGCCGTTAAAGCCACTCTCCAGTCAGAACTTTTCTGTTTTAGTACACCTACTGACGCTGAGATTGTCTCAGTTAAGGTGTCTTTTCCTAAACGGAATATCTATATTACATGCTCTTATGTCCCTCCTTCTTCTGATATTCAAGTTTATATGAAACATATTACTTGTATTAAAGAAGTTTCTTCACACGTGCGTGATAATGACCTATTTATGGTGTTGGGTGATTTTAATTTGCCGAACATCTCTTGGTCATTAATCACTGCCGAAAATTATCTAGTGCCCTCAGCACAGCATGATTTTATAGACTGCATGCTTGATCTTTCGTTGTTTCAAATCAATTCAATTTCTAATCATTTGAAAAGAACACTTGAGCTTGTATTTGTTAACGACTTCCTTATTTCTAATGTGTCTAGGTCCCCTCCTTTATCTCTTCCTGAGGATGTGTATCATCCTACTTTAGAGATTACAATATTCAATTGTAATCGTCTCTTTTCGTGCTCATCAGCCAATAAGCCCCGCCGCTGCTTTCGCAAAGGAAATTATTCATTACTGAATCAGCTTATTTTGATGATTGTTGATATGAATACTGCTATTACTTTTTTTTGTAGCACCCTAAACTCCCTCTTAGATATGAGTATTCCCAAGTCAATTCCTTAGACTACTTCTTCAAAACCACCCTGGTTTACTCCCAGATTGTCACATCTTAAAAACATAAAATCTAAATATTTTAAAAAGTTTAAAAAGTCTGGTTCGTGTACAAACTTGGCTAAATATTCCATAGCCAAGTCGAACTTCTTTTTTCTGAATTCTCAATGCTATGAGAATTATCTAACTCGTTGTAAAAGGCAATTTGCCCAAAATCCGAGACAGCTTAACAATTTTGTAAACTTGAAGCGTAAATCTTCAAGTTTGCCACCTTCTTTTTCTTTCGGGATGGATAAAGCTAGTAATGACTCTGATTCTGCTAACCTCTTTGCTAACTTTTTCCAATCAACTTACTCCTCAGTCTGTATTAATAATAATTCTTACCCTTATACTATTTCTTCCTCTAGTTCTATACCTCCTCCTATTATTTCACACTCCTCTCTCCTTTTAGCTATAAACTCTTTAAAATCTTCTTACTCTCCTGGGCCTGACAATATTCCTAGTTGTCTACTCAAGGAGTGTAGTTCTACCCTTCTTTATCCATTGCAAAAGCTTTTTAATCTATCTCTTGAATCTTCTGTCTTTCCATCTCTTTGGAAAGAATCTTATATCATTCCTCTCCACAAGAAAGGTGGAAAGTCTGATATACAAAATTACAGGGGCAATGCAAAACTGTCCGCTATTCCTAAATTATTTGAAAAAATAATCACTTCGAATTTGCAGCATTTCTGCAAATCAGTTGTTTCCCCTGTTCAACATGGATTCGTAAAGAATCTTTTACTCTTTTTATAAATGATCTCACTTCTGTTATATCACATGCCCGTGTACTCATGTATGCGGATGATGTGAAACTTATTCTATCATACACTAATCCCCTATATCATTCTCGTCTACAAGACGATTTGAACGCTATGCAACTTTGGTGTTCGGCCAATCAATTGCATCTGAATTGTTCAAAGTGTATGTTTATGACATTTAATCGTTCTACACCTTATCTTGTCAGTTATACAATCGACAATACCCCTTTGCAACGTATACTAACAGTTAAGGATCTAGGCGTTCTTTTTGATTCTAAACTCTGTTTCAATCTTCACATAGATACCATCGTTAATGAGGCAAAAGGTGTACTTGGATTCATTAAACGATGGTCTAAAGAGTTTAACGATCCTTTTATAACGAAACTTCTGTACATCTCTCTTGTTCGCCCTATCCTTGAATACTGCTGTTGCATCTGGTCTCCGCAGTATAACAATAGCCAGGATCGTATTGAATCTGTTCAGAAGCAATTTCTGCTTTTTGCCTTACGAGGTTTAAATTGGGACCCTAATCTTCGGTTGCCATCCTACTCCAGCAGGCTGCTTCTTCTTAACCTTCCGTCGTTAACCAACCGTAGGACAATTCTCGGTGTTGTTCTTCTACATAAGTTGATTATTGGCGATATAGATTCTCCTTTTCTGCTAGGGCGTCTTCAATTCTTATTATTTATTAAAGGTCGTTAAAACGAGTGTCTTCATCATTATTTCGTAGATTATACATACAATAGATAATGCAATTATATGCTAAAAGCCTAGTTAGATAACACAGTTCTCTAAATAGCATCACCGACGATGGAGGTGTTTTAGTTGCAAGTCCGTCCAGCTGTGCCCCTTTTCACAGCTAAATTTGTCAGTGACGCTAATAGAGCCTACATCTAAGCAGAAGGGTGTAAGTAGGAAAAAAGTGTTCTTAAGTAAAATTAAAAATAATCTTAGTTTGCTATATTAATTAATAAAATGCAATAAATTGAAAAAATTAAGTAAGAAGATTGTTAATAAAGTAAAGAAATGTAAGCTAGATATATAGAGTGTTAAGTAGATAGGACAGAAAAGTGGGAAATCACCGACCCGGTGGGGGGAAATTTACAGCCTGTCCGGCAAGCTATAAGGCAAGCTATAAGGGGTAGAGAAAGTTCTGTAGAGAAAACGTGATGCAAACTATTATAATTTTTACATAGCACGCGAAAAGGATTGTGCATAGCGTAGTCTGTTGTGCACGTAGACAGGAATAAGGGGCGGTAATTTCTGGTTGGTCTGGACGGAACAGAGAATTGAAGACGCCCTAGCAGAAAAGGAGAATCTGTATCGCCAATAATCAACTTATGTAGAAGAACAACACCGAGAATTGTCCTACGATTGGTTAACGACGGAAGGTTAAGAAGAAGCAGCCTGCTGGAGTAGGATGGCAACCGAAGATTAGGGTCCCAATTTAAACCTCGTATGGCAAAAAGCAGAAATTGCTTCTGAACTGATTCAATGCGATCCTGGCTATTGTTATACTGCGGAGACCAGATGCAAGAGCAGTATTCAAGGATAGGGCGAACAAGAGAGATGTACAGAAGTTTCGTTATAAAAGGATCGTTAAACTCTTTAGACCATCGTTTAATGAATCCAAGTACACCTTTTGCCTCATTAACGATGGTATCTATGTGAAGATTGAAACAGAGTTTAGAATCAAAAAGAACGCCTAGATCCTTAACTGTTAGTATACGTTGCAAAGGGGTATTGTCGATTGTATAACTGACAAGTTAAGGTGTAGAACGATTAAATGTCATAAACATACACTTTGAACAATTCAGATGCAATTGATTGGCCGAACACCAAAGTTGCATAGCGTTCAAATCGTCTTGTAGACGAGAATGATGTAGGGGATTAGTGTATGATAGAATAAGTTTCACATCATCCGCATGCATGAGTACACGGGCATGTGATATAACAGAGGGGAGATCATTTATAAAAAGAGTAAAGAGTAAAGGTCCAAGATGACTACCTTGTGGAACGCCAGAAGTAACGTGAACTTGTTTAGAGGTAGTCAGCCTCAGCATTACTCTTTGGGTCCTACCTTTTAAATAAGAATTAATCCATAGCAAAAGAGACGGAGGGAAACCTATTTGGTCAAGTTTAAAAAGTAAAATATCATGGTGCACAGAGTCAAACGCCTTACTGAAGTCAGTATAAATGACATCAGTTTGCATTTTCGAAAGAAAAGCATCGTTTACCAAGGAAGTAAACTCAAGCAGATTGGTCGTAGTTGACCGATTCTTTACGAAACCATGTTGAACAGGGGAAACAACTGATTTGCAGAAATGCTGCAAATTCGAAGTGATTATTTTTTCAAATAATTTAGGAATAGCGGACAGTTTTGCATTGCCCCTGTAATTTTGTATATCAGACTTTCCGCCTTTCTTGTGGAGAGGAATGATATAAGATTCTTTCCAAAGAGATGGAAAGACAGAAGATTCAAGAGATACATTAAAAAGCTTTTGCAATGGATAAAGAAGGAAAGAGCTCAAACCCTGCCAATGGAACTTTTTTTTTAATTTATCTTTATTAATTGAAACGAGCTTCATTTGGTGCTGGAATCAGAGGGCTCAGTATATTCCCTAGTCGGGAGCTCCCGACTAGAACCTCTTACTTGTTCCTTTTGTTTAATATTAAACAGTTTCGCCTTTAGTACGTCAGGAGATTAAACTTTGTCGTTACCCTTCAATTTCTGGATTATAGCAGAAGTTGTTCTTTCATCTTGTACTTTGTACAAAATTAGATCAGTTATCTTTGATTTGATAGCTTCGACGGCTAGGTCTTCTTGATCACCCTTTGTTCGTTCAACTATGCGCAAGGCTGTTAAAAAACGATTAAGTGACTGTTTTGAACCGTCAAATTCAGGGATTGTAGACGAAACTTGTCTTACTCATCCATGTATAGGGCTACTTATCGTGCCGTTTTTGTGTCAGAATGGGGTGATTCCTCCAGTGTCTTGTGTTCACTGTCAAATTCTATGTCGATTAGTGGCTTGGATTCATTCAATTCTCCCAATATTTTTCAATCTTGTATTTAGGGATAGTAAAAGTTTTTGACACTGCTTCCCATGTTCTGTTGTGTGGTTTTTGTTATATTTGGTAACAATATCAAGTACATTGTTGTATTTTGTATTGTGTCTCTGTTGATACATTTATAAGACTTTTCGTACTTTTACTTAAAGTTATTTATTTGATGCGCTATAACTGTCCATTTCATAACTTTTGGTGTGTTTTATTCTAATTCTATTAAAGTTTCAAAGTTTTATGAAATTTAGATTTTATCTAGCTCATTTGCCCTACTCAAGTAACGTTCCTTCATTTTTTTATTGTGCATTGCATAAATTTATAGTCCTAATGAAATTATGGACACAATGGTTATACTTAGCAATGAAATTGCAATATCTTTAAAATTTTCCCTATGATCTATTACTTTAACGTTATTAATAACGTTAGCGGCTGATTTTTCAACCTTAGACTCGTTCGAACACTTTTTAATTAAAGTTTCTTATATTGTTTCTCTAGGATCTGAACAAATTATTACTTGTAAAGTTTTTTCTTTTTTTTTTTCGTTTAGTTTATTTAAGATCTTATACAATATATATGGCTTATTTTGAGTTTCAAATTTTAAATATTACTAAAATTACAACATCCTACCTAGCGTTTCGCATCGCTTTTCGGGCTATGCTGCTAATCGGGCTGAGGTGTTTTCGTTCAATTTTACAAAAATGTTATTTTTATAGTTTAAAGTAATTAATATATATAGTTGCACCTGATGCTTGTCCGGGCGTCGCCGGTGCAGGTGCTGGTCTTCGCACAGGTATTTATTGGTTGGCGGTGCTGGCTGTGCAGTGTCTGCACGTAAATTGACAGAAATGGCTTTCAAGGGGGTTTTTGCAATCCTGTGGACACATTCTCTTGACTTTCGGCAGGCTGACTGCGGCAATGGGTGTAACTTTATTAGTGGTTGTTTTGCTTATTATAATTTTTATATTCGAGTGAGTAGCGCAGTTCGGCTTTCTCTGATTAATTTCATTTTGCAGATAGTCGAGCTCAGTTTGTAACTTCTGAGCTATCGACCATGCGGGTGTCGGCGTGTTTGTATATAGCTGCCACCTTATGTGCTCTATTCTTTTTTTTATTTTATTTTTTAAGCCACCACGTTTATTAGCCATAGCACTCACTCTCTACTCACTCAGAATACGGGACGCTCAATGTCCAAGGTACGACGGCAGATGTTGTAGATGGCATCTTTGTATGAAGGCGCAGTCAGAGTCGTCTGCCCCAGGCAGGGATTTATTTATACTTTAGCTTGGTCTACTGCCTCCAGGTAGGAATTTGTGAATATCCTTAGCGTTAAATTAAATAAATGTCATTTGCTGAATGATATTTTTTTTTTAAGTCAAAACACATGCACATCAGTGCGGTTTCGTTTGTAGGTTGAGAATGAATTTATTCAAAATTAAAGTCATGAGCTTAGCCTATGGATACATATATGTTCTTAAGCTGTTATTGGTTAACAGCTACGAAGAGAGGGAAAGTGAGTAGCTAGCATATGCCTGTATTAGTGAGCATATATCTATTGGTCATGGAATGCGCTCAGGCGGAGCGTGGGATATGCAGCATAAACATAAACGGTCAGCTAGCGGAACTAGTGACCCGCGCTGCGTTATATGAGCCAGAGCCAATACGTAAAGTGGCTTTTGGTTTGTTTAATGTATATTTGTAATTGTATGCGACAAAGTGCTACATACTTTATATATGAAAAGTGGGTGTTCTTTTAAGGCATATCCACACGACAAAACCAAAATCACTTAATTTTCAAATACATGTACCACTATTACATAATTTATTTAGTTATTAATTATACCCTGAACCGATTAAAAATGGGTAAATTGTATTTGTGCAAAATGAAAATGTATGTAACAGGCAGTAGGAAGCATCTCCGACCCCATAAAGTATATATATTCTTGATCAGCATCAATAGCCGAGTCGATCTAGCCATGTCCGTCTGTCCGCCCGTCCGTCCGTCCGTCCGTATTTATGAACGCAAGGATCTCAGAACCTATAAGAGCTAGAGACTTAGACTTGTGCCTACGCAGATCGAGTTTGTTTCCGAGAATTGATATGTTTAGCCGTTTCCAAGCAATCGACATAATTCGATATCGGCATCCTGTTTTTTGAGCAAATTGGATAAATAATAAGAGCTACAGTCACAAAACATGATATGTTGCTTCTAGAATATTATAAATAGAATAATATATATATCAAGTATCTTTCATTTTATACCTATCGCCACCTCACTGCAGAGCTATAAATCAAGTTAATACCCCAATTTGTATTGCCAACCAATTAAAACCACAATTGAAATGCAATTTTTGCTGGTTTGTCTGTTGAGTAGAATCGTCAGCAAGTTATACGGTCAGCTGCGAGCTCGAACTCTGCCAAGGGAACTTTTTTTTTATACCCCTGCAGAGGGTATTATAATTTTGTCGTGAAATGTGTAACGCATAGAAGGAGACATCTCCAACCCCATAAAGTATATATATTCTTGATCAGCATCAACAGCCTAGTCGATATAGCCATGTCCGTCTGTCCGTCTGTCTGTAACTATGCGAACTAGTCTCTTTTTCTGTTGCACGCAGCACATATGTCAAAACCAGCTGGATCGGACCACTATATCATATAGCTGCCATAAGAACGATCGGTCGAAAATTAAGTTTTTGTATGAAAAAACATTTTGTTTATCAAGATATCTTGAGCAAACTTGGCATTTATTAGTTTTACTAAGCTCCTCATATATATGCAAAATCCTATTAACATCGGACCACTATTACATATAGCTGCCATAGGAACGATCGGTCGAAAATTTAGTTTTTGTATGAAAAAACATTTTTTTTTTCAAGATATCTTGACCAAACTCAGCATTTATTAGTTTTACTAAGCTCCTCATATATATGCAAAATCCTATTAAGATCGGACCTCTATTACATACATCTGCCATAGGAACGATCTGTCAAAAATTAAGTTTTTGTATGAAAAAAAACTTTGTTTTTCAAGATATCTTGACCAAAATCGGCATTTACTAGTTTTACTATGCTCCTCATACATATGCAAAATCTTATTTACATCGGACTACTATATCATATATCTGCCATAGGAACGATCGGTCGAAAACTAGTTTTTTAATTAAAAGCCTTATTTGTTTATCAAGATACCTTAACCAAACTCGGCATTAACCATTTTCCCAGCATTAAAAGGTTGGGTCTGTAAGGGTATGAGATCTTCGGCGTGCCGAAGATAGTCTTTCTTTCTCGTTTTAATTTATCTTTATTACTTCAAACGAGCGCTTTGCGCGAACTGCATTTGTTGTAGGAATAAGAGGGTTCAGGGTATTCCCTAGTCGGGAGCTCCCGACTAGAACCTCTTGTTTATTTATTTATTAATGGTCCACAAAACGATTGTCTTCCTAATTATTGAAGACAATGTACATATATTATGATAATTTAATGCTAAAAGCCTCGTAAGATTACACAATTTTCTAATAATACCACCGACCGATGGAGGTGTTTTATTTGCCAGTCCGGCCAGCTGTGCCCCTCCTCACAGCCTTTCAGTGACGCTATTAGAGCCTACAGCTTAGAAGAAGGGTGTTAGTAGAGAAAATATTTCTTTAGTAAAATTTAAAAAAAAAAATTAAAGAAATTTTATTGCCGGTCCGGCAAGCTGTGCCCCTGCTCATAGCTGGGAATGGTCAGTGACTTCGCGAAGGAATACTGAAAGCAACGATTTTATTTGGGTTTAAGAGAGTTCGGTAGAGAAAACGTGATGCAAACTATTGTGATTTTTTCATAGCACGCGAAAAGGATTGTGCATAGCGTAGTCTGTTGTGCAGGTAGATAAGAATAAGGGGCCATAATTTCTGGTTGATCTAGACGGAACAGAGAATTGAAGACGCCCTTACAGAAAAGGAGAATCTATATCGCCAACAATTAACTTATGTAGAAGACAACACTGAAGAAGCAGCCTCCTAGAATAAGATGGCAACCGAAGATTAGGGTCCCAATTTAAACCTCGTAAGCAAAAAGCATAAATTGCTTCTGAACAGATTCAATACGATCCTGGCTATTGTTATACTGCGGAGACCAGATGAAAGAGCAGTATTTAAGGATAGGGCGAACAAGAGAGATGTAAAGAAGTTTCGTTATAAAAGGATCGTTAAACTTTTTAGACCATCATTTAATGTAGCCATGTACACCTTTTGCCTCATTAACGATGGTATCTATATGCAGATTGAAGCTGAGCTTAGAATCAAAAAGAACGCCTAGATCCTTAACTGTTAGTATACGTTGTAATGGAGTATTGTCTATTGTATAGCTGACAAGATAAGGTGTAGTGCGATTGAAGGTCATAATCATACACTTTGAACCAATAAGATTCACCCGCATACATAAGTACCCGGGCATGTGATATAACCGAGGGGAGATCATTTATAAAAAGAGTAAAGAGTAAAGGACCAAGATGACTAACTTGAGGAACACCAGAAGTAACGTGAACCCGTTTAGAGGTAGTCTGACTCAGCATTACTCTTTGGGTCCTACCTTTTAAACAAGAACTAATCCAAAGCAAAAGAGATGGAGGGAAACGTAATTGGTCAAGCTTAAAAAGTAAGATGTCATGGTAGACAAAGTCAAACACCTTACTGAAGTCAGTGTAAATGACATCAGTTTGCATTTTCGAAAGGAAAGCATCATTTACCAAGGATGTAAACTCTAGCAGTTTGGTCGTAGTTGACCGATTCTTTACGAATCCATGTTGAACAGGGGAGACAACAGATTTGCAGAAATGCTGCAAATTCGAAGTGATTATTTTTATACCCTGAACCCATTGAAAATGGTTAAAAGGGTATATTGTATTTGTGCAAAATGCAAATGTATGTAACATGCAAAAGGAAGCATCTCCGACCCCATAAAGTATATATTCTATATCAGTATATATTCTTGATCAGCATCAATAGCCGAGTCGATCTAGCCTTGTCCGTCTGTCTGTCCGTCCGTCTGTCCGTCAGTCCGTATGTATGAACGCAAGGATCTCAGAACATATAAGAGCTAGTTCCTACGCAGATCGAGTTTGTTTCCGATATGTATATATCGAAATCCTATTTTTTTTAACAATTTTGGTAAATAATTAGAGCTAGACACCAAACTTGACATGTAGTTTCTAGAATAGTATATATATTTGCATTTGGTGTTGGAAGAAGAGGGTTCAGGGTATCCCCAAGTCGGGAGCTCCCGATTAGAACCTCTAACTTGTTTTGTTTGTTTAAATGAAACTGCCCCTCGCTTTAACCACGGACAATGTGAAGCGAAAAAATATGTTCAGACATATAAATATTAATTAGTCGGACTGGAGTTGCTGGAATTTTGGCAATGGACAAGTTGAGGTAGGTGCAGTGCTACTTATCTTGCTTGGATTTGTAGCGGTTCCTGGAAACTTCTATTGCAGATCCACCGAAACTTGCTGGGGCGAACTGGATATAATAGCAAAAATTATAAATATCCAGCACGAAGGAACAAATGTTGTAGTAGGGCGTCCGCAGGGCTTCCAGGTAAACTTCTGTTGAATTGCTGAATCGTTGGGGGAGCGTTTATGCTCTGCACAAAAATATTTTCGTTGGTTAAAGAAAAACACGTTTGTTCACTCTTTAGTTTATTTGTCATCTGTCTTTTCTGATTCTATGTTACAATGTTTTTTTGTGTAAGTGAAAGTGTAAGTGGTGAATATGTTTTTGTTCTGGTTCCGGAGTCAGAACAAACATCATTGAAGTAGCGACGGCTAGATACACTTCTTGTGTGAACAAGAAGGAAGGACTATGTGAGGCGTCGACTAGTATTAGCCCCCCACAGTTCTGAACTCACGGCAAGGAGCCGCCGTTCGCATCGCCAAGGCCATGGCCAGGAACTATTGGCAATATTATTTGCTAATTTTTATAGTTTAATAGCACCAAATATAGTAATATAAGATAATAGATACGTTAGAGGCAAGAAGCCGCTGACATTATAATTAAGTAAAAGGCAAGAAGCCGCTGACATTATAATTAAGTAAAAAGGCAAGGAACCGCTAACCGCATAGTATGTGTATTATTGGAATAAGTGCATAGTTTGGGCAAGTAGCCGCTCATAGTTTGAATTTAACCGCCGGCCGCCGCTGCAACCGTGCGTTGCTGATCGGTTGTTCAACACCGCCTGCGAGAGCGCAGCTTCGATTCGGCGGCGAAGAGCGAAAGCTCCGAAGCGAAGTTGCGAAAGCTCGCGGCCAAGTCGAGCGGCCGAGGCAAGCGCGTGGCTCGCTAGCGAACGAGCCGACACTTTAGGAGTATCGATCAGGGTGAGTAGACGTGCCAAAAAAGGAGTGCGAGCAAAACGGTGAAGTGTGCAGGTGAGCGCTAGGGCTCCAAGACAGTGCGGTAGGGCCTTAGTGTAGGAAGTTAAGTAGGGTAGAATATAACAAAGTTAGCGAATAAAGTGAATACAGTGGTGATAATTAAGTGAAATGGTGATCTTTGTATTTTCGGGCGGTCATACTTGTGCTAAACATTGGAAATGGCCGAAGTTCACCCTAACGTAGCGGAGGATAGTGTAGGTGGCGCGTGGCAGAGGCCTGATAGTGCAGTAGCTTCTTCAGTAGCTCGGCGTGGCCCAGGCCCGATAGCGTTGGCGGCGCGTGGCTGACGCCCGATAGTGCAGTAGCTTCTTCAGTAGCTCGGCGTGGCCAGGCCCGATAGCGTTGTTGGCGCGTGGCTGAGGCCCGATAGTGCAGCAGCTTCTTCAGTAGCTCGGCGTGGCCAAGGCCCGATAGCGTAGGCGGCGCGTGGCTGAGGCCCGATAGTGCAGTAGCTTCTTCAGTAGCTCGGCGTGGCCAAGGCCCGATAGCGTAGTTGGTGCGTGGCTCCGGCCTGCTAAAATAGGTAGCACGAGGCCGCGGCCCCGCAGGGTAGGTAGGCTAGCTGTAGTGCGAGGTATACTATGGTCAGAGCATTCATTTCCCCTCCCTTAAGCCCTCTGTCCCAGCGAACTTATAAATGTCTTGTAACTCGCTAGACCTGGTGAGACTGAGATATGTACCCCGGCCAGTAGCTGCTTTACAAGTGGCGCCCGAGCAGGGACGTAGAGGCGTTTAGGGGCGTGGCATAGTTGCGGATTAAAGCCCCGCAAGTATGCCCAAATAGTTTTTTTTTCATACAAAAACTTAATTTTTGACCGATCGTTCCTATGGCAGCTATATCACGTAGAGGTCCGATCTTAATAGGATTTTGCATATGTATGGGGAGCATAGGAACACTAATAAATGGTCAGTTTGGTCAAGATATCTTGAAAAACAAAATGTTTTTCATACAAGATCCTACTTTTCGACCGATCGTTCCTATGGCAGCTATATGATATAGTGGTCCGATCTTAATAGGATTTTGCATATATATGAGGAGCTTAGTAAAACTAATAAATGCCGAGTTTGGTCAAGATATCTTGAAAAACAAAATGTTTTTTTATACAAGATCCTACTTTTCGAACGATCGTTCCTATGACAGCTATATGATATAGAGGTCCGATCTTAATAGGATTTTGCATATATATGAGGAGCTTAGTAAAACTAATAAATGCTGAGTTTGGTCAAGATATCTTGAAGAAAAAAAAGGTTTTTTCATACAAAAACTTAATTTTCGACCGATCGTTCCTATGGCAGCTATATGTAATAGAGGTCCGATCTTAATAGGATTTTGCATATATATGAGGAGCTTAGTAAAACTAATAAATGCCGAGTTTGGTCAAGATATCTTGATAAACAAAATTTTTTTTGATACAAAAACTTAATTATCGACCGATCGTTCCCATGGCAGCTATATGATATAGTGGTCCGATCCAGCTGGTTTTGACATATGTGCCGCGTGCAACAGAAAAAGGGACTTCTGCAAAGTTTCATTAAGATAGCTTTAAAACTGAGAGACTAGTTCGCATAGAAACAGACAGACGGACATGGCTATATCGACTCGGCTGTTGATGCTGATCAAGAATATATATACTTTATGGGGTCGGAGATGTCTCCTTCTATGCGTTACACATTTCACGACAAAATTATAATACCCTCTGCAAGGGTATAAAAAAACGAGAAAGAAAGGCTATCTTCGGCACGCCGAAGATCTCATACCCTTGCAGACCCAACATTTTAATGCTGAGAAAATGGTTAATGCCGAGTTTGGTGAAGGTATCTTGATAAACAAATAAGGCTTTTAATTAAAAACCTAGTTTTCGACCGATTGTTCCTATGGCAGATATATGATATAGTAGTCCGATGTAAATAAGATTTTGCATATGTATGAGGAGCATAGTAAAACTAATAAATGCTGAGTTTGGTCAAGATATCTTGAAATAAAAAATGTTTTTTTTATACAAAAACTTAATTTTCGACTGATCGTTCCTATGGCAGCTGTATGTAATAGAGGTCCGATCTTAATAGGATTTTGCACATATATGAGGAGCTTAGTAAAACTAATAAATGCCGAGTTTGGTCAAGATGTCTTGATAAACAAAATGTTTTTTCATACAAAAACTTAATTTTCCACCGATCGTTCCTATGGCAGCTATATGATATAATGGTCCGATCCATCTGGTTTTGACATATGTGCTGCGTGCAACAGAAAAAGGGACTTCTGCAAAGTTTCATTAAGATAGCTTTAAAACTGAGAGACAAGTTCGCATAGAAACAGACAGACGGACAGACGGACAGACGGATATGGCTATATCGACTCGGCTGTTGATGCTGATCAAGAATATATATACTTTATGGGGTCGGAGATGTCTCCTTCTATGCGTTACACATTTCACGAAAAAATTATAATACCCTCTGCAAGGGTATACAAAAAAGTTTGCATACAGGGTATTTTTAAGTCGGGCATACCCTAGGATTTATGTACCCCAGTAGAGAGCAAGAAAGGGCAAGACTTAGTATATGGGTAAAATGCGGGTCTAGGGTATAAGGTAGTCGAGTATACCCTGACGAGTGCATTTCATACCCTATGTTTGGCGAAAAGATGAACACCTGCAAGATTTTGGCAACCAAAAAAAAAATGTGCACAGAAGTCTAGCCCAGCAACGAAAAAAAACAAGTAAGAGAAGCTTATTATTTACCAAAATTGCTTAAAAAACGGGATTTCGATATACATTTTTATCGATTACTTGGAAACGGGGCAAGTTATCGTTTATCGAAACAAACTCAATCTGCGCGGGCACTAGGAGCACCTACATCTAAAATTTCATTCTCTAGCTCTTATAGGTTCTGAGATCCAAGCGATCATACTTACGGACGGACGGACGGACAGACAGACGGACATGGCTAGATCGACTCGGTTATTGATGCTGATCAAGAATATATATACTTAATGGGGTCGGAGATGCTTCCTTCTGCCTGTTACATACATTTGCACTTTGCACAAATACAATATACCCTTTTTACCCATTTTCAATGGGTTCAGGGTATAAAAAGGAGATATAACGGCCGGTCGAAAAGTACAGCGCGCACGCGCCAAACGGGCGACGTCGAGACCATGCTTGCACACGTGTGCACGAACGCGCGTCGCAGTCGACGTCGGCGTCGAAGGGCCGTTAAGGCGTCGCGATTGTACAGTGGGATGAATTCAGTTCACGCGCGGTGAAAACTGAATTCGTCAGTACAGTCGGCGAAGGCGAAGGCGACGGATGTGCTAAATAAAAGACCGCGAAAGAAGTAATAAATAATAATAATAAAATAATATAAGTGAACAAAAAAAAAGAGAACAAAGACGAAAAATTAAAATAACATCAAGTGAATTAATTTGTTTTTATATTTTTTTGTTTTGCGAGTTGAATGCAAGAAATATATAAGAGAAATAATAAGGACAAATACTTAAGAAAAGTAAAATAATACGAAAAAAAAGGGCAAAAACGGACAAAAACTAAAGTGAACGATGGTCGAAAGTTTAAAAAAGCTTTAAGTGGGTTTTTTTTTTATTATTTTTCTTTGGTTCAAGATTTGTGCAATAGACGTGAAAACACAAAAAAAAAAATCGAAGGAATTAAAAAAAAAAACTAGTAAGAGGTTCTAGTCGGGAGCTCCCGACTAGTGGATACCCTGAACCCTCATATTCCAACACCAAATGCAGCGCGCGCTTATAGATAGAGAGTAGCGGGGAGGTGGCGATAGGTATAAAATGAAAGATAATCGATATATATATACTTTTCTAGAAGCTACATGTCAAGTTTGGTAACTCTAGCTCTTATTATTTACCAAAATTGCTTAAAAAACAGGATATCGATATACATTTTTATCGATTACTTGGAAACGGGGCAAGTTATCGATTATCGGAAACAAACTCGATCTGCGTAGGAACTAGGAGCACCTACATCTAAAATTTCAAGTCCCTAGCTCTTATAGGTTCTGAGATCCTTGCGTTCATACATACGGACGGACGGACGGACGGACGGACGGACGGACGGACGGACGGACGGACAGACAGACGGACATGGCTAGATCGACTCGGCTATTAATGCTGATCAGGAATATATATACTTTATGGGGTCGGAGATGCTTCCTTCTGCCTGTTACATACATTTGGATTTTGCACAAAAACATAATACCCCTTTTACCCATTTTTAATGGGTTCAGGGTATAAGAAAAAACAAGTAAGAGGTTCTAGTCGGGAGCTCCCGACTAGGGGATACCCTGAACCCTCTTATTCCATCACCAAATGCAGCGCGCGCTTATAGATAGAGAGTAGCAGGAAGTTGGCGATAGGTATAAAATGAAAGATAATCGATATATATATACTTTTCTAGAAGCTACATGTCAAGTTTGGCGACTCTAGCTTTTATTATTAACCAAAATTGCTTAAAAAACGGGAAGCTCGTACAGCTGTACGAGCGTCTGCAGGTCCCGATCCCTAGTTTAGCCGTCACGGGTGCAGGGGAAACTCACGAGGTTAAAAGCAGCGGAGCTCGCCGGGCGACAGCGGTCGACGCGGATCTAGAGCGAACCCCGTACGACTCGAATAGTGGCCCTTGTATTCCCCGGCCATATTCTCAGTCGGAGGCCAAGCCTCTCGCAAACGTTCCGGAGCAAGTCCGAAAGTGGGGCATGAGTTACGATTGGGTTCCTAGAGGACCTAGAGGAGCGTGCTATCACGTTCGTTAACCCTCGATCGATTGCCTCGGACCATGAGCGAGGTATTCTGCGACCGGGCTGCTCGTTGGTTTTTAAGCAGTGGACTGAGGGATGTGCCATGGTCGGTGTTTAGGAAGGGTTTCTTAAAATTCTTTCTACCACCACGCTACTTCGAGAGATTGGAAGACGAAATCCGATCCCGCCGGCAGCGTGTGGGGGAAGAATTTAAGGAATACCTAATAGAGTTGAGGGCTTTGATGCATCATGCCAGATATGAGCCGGCGCAAGAGTTGCACCGGATATATGAGAATGCCGCCCCCGAATACAGGCTTTACGTACGGCGGCAAGATTTCTCCACCTTGTCCCAGCTGACTCAACTCGCTATAGAGTACGAGACGGTGATGAGGCAGCGAGCGGAGTACTCCGGAAGCAGGGCAGGGAGTCAGGTGGCCACGAGCTCAAATAGCGCGGAGTGGGGAAGGACGGTACAGCCCTCGGGGGGACACCTTAACCCATTCCGGTCTACTCCCAACGGATCCGGAGCGATCGTTGTGGATAGACAAGTCTCCGCCCCGCCGGCAACGGCCCCTGCGGAAGTGGCCCACCAAATGATGAACCAAGAGGCCGGAACCGGGTACGATCCGCGACGAGCATGTTGCAGGTGTGCACAGGAGGGGCACTTTGCCAGGGAATGTCCCAATGCGCCCGTTTTGTTTTGTTGGGTATGTGGACAGCGGGGCAGAAGTAGCCAGGACTGTTGTCGCCGCACGGAGGCGGGAAACGGGCAACGGCGTCGCCCAGGTCAGGGTCGGGTCGATGCCGACACACACGGGACTCGGAAATAGTACACCCGCTTAAGGTGGAGGGTGGCCGGATCGTCGGCACGGTGGAGATTGGCGGTCGGACGATGCCTGCTACTATCGATACTGGGGCCACTCGCAGCTTCATGAGCGAAGACTGCGTGCGCAAGTGGGCGATTCGGGGGAGAGTGGAGACGTACAGGCGCGCATTCGTCTAGCAGATGGGTCCACGCTCGAAGTAGGGAAGGCATTGAGGATAGACGTCGGCCTTGCGGGGAAGTTGGTCAGCATGTTAATGCTTATCATGCCCGCAATGCTGGACCACGTCATCCTGGGGATGGACTTCTTGGGTACAATGGGCACTACGATACGCTGCGGCAAGGCGGAGCTGGTTCTAGAGGCGGTGACGTCTCCGGCCGCGGGGCCGGAGAATGAAAAGGTAGCACCTGCTCGGCAACAGAGGGGAGAAGAGTCGAAAGAAGGCCTCACGCGCCAAGGAGCGGGAGTACCTGCTCGGCAACCGATAGCAGAAGAGTTGATAAAGGAACCGAAGGAAGGCCTCCCAGGTCATGAAAAGGGAGAACCTGCTCGGCAACAGACGAGGGAGAAGTCTAAAGAAGGCCTCTTGCGCCAAGGAGCGGGAGTGCCGGCTCGGCGACTGTCGGAAAAGGAGAAGAAGACGGAAGTAAAAGATGAGTCTCATTCGGGGTTGGGGCGAGAGCTTGAGGAGCCCAAAAGGCGGCGCGTAGACCTGCAAAGGCAGATCTACGCTGGTCATGCAAGCGGCATGGCGGAAGTGTGCCAAAGAATGGAGGGATTAGGAGCAATGGCTCAAATCCACACGGGCACAGGGAATCAGGAACGGCTGCCAGAGTCGAGCGATCAAGGAGCTCTATTTGGAGTCGGAATAGTGCCTGGAGAAGGCGGGCCGCAGGGCAAGCCCAGCGTCGAAGAGGCAGAGTGGCCAGCGGATGACAGGCCCTTAAAGCAGAGATATTACCCAAAGAATCCGGCCATGCAAAGGGTGATTGATGAACAGGTGGACGAGCTAATCCAGGCGGGTGCCATTGAGCCGTCGCGTAGTCCACACAGCGCCCCAATCGTCTTAGTCAAGAAGAAGACTGGCGAGTGGCGCATGTGTATCGAATACCGACAACTCAACGCGCATTCCGTCCCAGACGCCTATCCTGTTCCCAGGATTAATCACATCCTTGAGCGGTTGCGTCACGCCCGGTTCATCTCCACTCTGGATTTGAAGCACGGGTACTGGCAGACACCGATGGCAGCCGAAAGTCGGGAATGTACGGCGTTGACAGTCCCCGGAAGAGGTCTTTTCCAGTGGCGGGTGATGCCATTCGGTTTGCACTCGGCGTGTGCGACCTTCCAGCGAGCCTTAGACACGGTCATAGGGCCGGAAATGGAGCCTCATGCATTCGCCTACCTAGACGACATCGTGGTAATAGGGGCGACGAAGGAACAACATGTGGAGAACTTGAGGGAGGTGTTCCGCCGGTTAAGGGCGGCAGTGTCTCGGGATAGCGTCATGGTACAGGCGCTTCGTTCCCAACTTCGCGACTCAGATACAGCCGCTAACAGCGCTCTTAAAGAAGGGGCGGAAATGGGCATGGGATCAAGAACAGGAGGAGGCATTGCGTCAATTGAAGGACAGCTTGACGACTGCCCCTGTGTTGGCTTGTCCAGACTTTTCCGCCAGATTCGTCCTACAGACTGACGCGAGCGAGCACGGCCTCGGCGCAGTGCTGACGCAGACGATAGAAGGGCAGGAGCGGGTCATAGCGTACGCGAGCAGAAAGTTGCTGAAGGCCGAAGTGAACTACTCCGCCACCGAGAAAGAGTGCCTGGCAATCGTTTGGTCGATACGGAAGCTGCGTTGCTACCTAGAAGGGTACCGGTTCGACGAGATAACGGACCACTTGGCCCTAAAGTGGCTTAATTCGATCGAGAACCCGTCAGGAAGGATCGCGCGATGGGCATTGGAACTGCAACAATTCCAATTCGACGTTCACTACCGACGAGGAAAGCTCAACGCTATCAAGACATCCTCTAGAGACCTGTCAGCAAGCAGTGGTGGCTGAGCCACCCTGCAAATGGGACGCGAGTATGCGTGCTAGGATCGCCGAGGAGCCAGCCAAGTTCCCGGAATACGCAGAAGAAAATGGGCAGCTATATAGGCATTTAGGCCACCGGACGGACGACGAAGATTACATTCCCTGGAAGCTATGTGTGGCCAGTGGTCAACGGCAGAGTGTATTGGCGGAATGCCATGACGCTCCCACGGCCGGGCATCAAGGCGTGAGTAAAACAGTGTTGAGGCTAGCCCAAAGGTACTACTGGCCGGGTATGTTCCGTGACGTGAAATTCAAGAGTGAGCAACTCAAAACGGCTGCACGCATGCTGACGAGGCAGGTGGTAGAGCCGATGGCAATACTTTGTGAGGATTTCGTCGGGCCCCTTCCACGGTCGAAACATGGCAACACCATGTTACTGGTGTTACACGATGCTTTCTCGAAATGGGTGGAGCTGGTCCCTCTCAGGAGAGCCACGGCAGCACACCTGCAAACAGCGTTCCGGGAGAGGATTTTGAGCCGATTCGGAGTGCCCAAAAAGTTCGTGTGCGACAACGGGGTACAATTCGCAAGCCGGAGTTTCAAGGCTTTCCTGGAGCTCTTGGGTGTAGAGGTCCAGTACACCGCCCCTTAGTGTCCGCAAGAAAATCCTACCGAGAGGACCAACAGAGCCGTGAAGACCATGATAGCGCAATATATCGAGGGCCACCAGAGCTCGTGGGACGAACTCTTGCCCAAGATATCGCTGGCGGTCAATACGAGCGTGTCGGATTCGACCGGATTCAGTCCCGCTTTCCTGATGCAGGGTAGGGAGCCGCGGTTGCCCGCCGCGCTATACGATCAGGTAACTCCGGGGTCCGCAGCTAGTGCGTCCGACCCTAGGCCAAAGGCGGATAGGTTAAACGAAATCTTTTATATCGTTCACAGCAATCTCTAGCGCGCATCAAAGGACCAGGGCAGACACTATAACTTGAGTAGACGAGAGTGGCGGCCTTCGTTGGACTCGATGGTCCTGGTAAGATAGCACCAGCTATCCAACGCCGCCGAGGGTTTCGCAGAGAAGTTGGCACCTAGGTTTGACGGCCCCTATAGGGTCGTCAAATTCATATCCCCCAATATTGTGCGCCTGGGGAAGCCGGGCGAACATAAGACGAGGGTGGCCAACATCTCGCAGCTGAAACCATTCTTCCGAGAGACAACTGACGATGAAGGAGAAGACCCGGGGCACAGGGAAGCCCATGAGCAGGCGCAGGGTGAGAACGACACCCGTCGCCAACGTAACTAACATACTAAAGTAGATTAGGTTAACACTAGTAGTGCAACCAGAATAGGCATAGTAAAATGTGAGCCGCACTGTGAGGATGGGGCATTAACAAATAAGTATCAAATAAGTTAACAAATAAGTGGAGCTCATCGCGACAGAGGCACGGATCCGCCGGCTCCGATGCCGACGCACCCGCTTTCACACGTCCGACGGGAGAGAGGAGTATAGCGTCACGGTAAATCCCAGAGGTGACGTTACCGTCACCTGCCCGAAGTAAGGGGGGGGGGGGGTTTGGCCCGCCTTCTAGGATTAGCCCACCCACAGTTCTGAACTCACGGCAAGGAGCCGCTGTTCGCATAGCCGCTCATAATTTGAATTTAACCGCCGGCCGCCGCTGCAACCGTGCGTTGCTGATCGGTTGTTCAACACCGCCTGCGAGAGCGCAGCTTCGATTCGGCGGCGAAGAGCGAAAGCTCCGAAGCGAAGTTGCGAAAGCTCGCGGCGAAGTCGAGCGGCCGAGGCAAGCGCATGGATCGCTAGCGAGCGAGCCGGCACTTTTGGAGTATCGATCTGGGTGAGTAGACGTGCCACAAAAGGAGTGCGAGCAAAACGGTGAAGTGTGCAGTGGAGCGCTAGGGCTCCAAGACAGTGCGACGGGGCTTTAGTCTAGGAAGTTTAGTAGGGTAGAATATAACAAAGTTAGCGAATAAAATGAATACAATTGTGATAATTAAGTGAAATGGTGATCTTTGTATTTTAACTAACCTAGTGGAGGATAGTGTAGGTGGTGCGTGGCTGAGGCCTGATAGTGCTGTAGCTTCTTCAGTAGCTCGGCATGGCCCAGGCCCGATAGCGTTGGCGGCGCGTGGCTGAGGCCCGATAGTGCAGTAGCTTCTTCAGTAGCTCGGCGTGGCCCAGGCCCGATAGCGTTGGTGGCGCGTGGCTGAGGCCCGATAGTGCAGCAGCTTCTTCAGTAGCTCGGCGTGGCCAAGGCCCGATAGCGTAGGCGGCGCGTGGCTGAGGCCCGATAGTGCAGTAGCTTCTTCAGTAGCTCGGCGTGGCCAAGGCCCGATAGCGTAGTTGGTGCGTGGCTCCGGCCTGCTAAAATAGGTAGCACGAGGCCGCGGCCCCGCAGGGTAGGTAGGATAGCAGTAGTGCGAGGTATACTTTGGTCGGAGCATTCATTCCCCCTCCCCTTAAGCCCTCTGTCCCAGCGAACTTATAAATGTCTTGTAACTCGCTAGACCTGGTAAGACTGAGATATGTACCCCGGCCAGTAGCTTCTTTACAAGTGGAGCTCGAGCAGGGACGTAGAGGCGTTTAGGGGCGTGGCATATTTGCGGATTAAAGCCCCGCAAGTATGCCCAAATAGGTGTTTTAAAAAAAAAAAAAAAATTGTTGCATACAGGGTATTTTTAAGTCGGGCATACCCTAGGATTTATGTATCCCAGTAGAGAGCAAGAAAGGGCAAGACATAGTATATGGGTAAAATGCGGGTCTAGGGTATAAGGTAGTCGAGTATACTCGAAAGGCGAAAAGATGAACACCTGCAAGATTTTGGCAACCAAAAAATGTGCACAGAAGTCAAGCTCAGCAACGAAAAAAAAAAGGAGAGATAACGGCCGGTCGAAAAGTACACCGCGCGCGCGCGCCAGACGGGCGACGTCGAGACCATGCTTGCACACGTGTGCACAAACGCGCGTCGCAGTCGACGTCGGCGTCAAAGGGCCGTTAAGGCGTCGCGATTGTACAGTGGGATGAATTCAGTTCACGCGCGGTGAAAACTGAATTCGTCAGTACAGTCGGCGAAGGCGATGATGACGGATGTGCTAAATAAAATACCGTCAAAGAAGTAATAAAAAAATAATAATAAAATAATATAAGTGAACAAAAAAAATATAAGAGAGAACAAAGACTAAAAATTAAAATAAAATCAAGTGAATTCATTTGTTTTTATATTTTTTTCTTTTGCGAGTTGAATGCAAGAAATATATAAGAGAAATAATAAATGACAAATACTTAAGAAAAGTAAAATAAGTCCGTCTGTCCGTCTGTCTGTTTCTATGCGAACTAGTCTCTCAGTTTTATTTATTTTTATTTATTTATTTATTTATTAAAGGTCGACAATACGAGTGTCTTCCTCATTATTTCGTAGATTATACATACAATAGATAATGCAATTATAAGCTAAAAGCCTAGTTAGATAACACATTTCTCTAAATAGCATCACCGACCGATGGAGGTGTTTTAGTTGCCAGTCCGGCCAGCTGTGCCCCTTTTCACAGCTAAATTTGTCAGTGACGCTATTAGAGCCTACATCTAAGCAGAAGGGTGTAAGTAGGAAAAAGTGTTCTTAAGTAAAATTAAAAATAATCTTAGTTTGCTATATTAATTAATAAAATGCAATAAATTGAAAAAATAAAGTAAGAAGATTGTTAATAAAGTAAAGAAATGTAAGCTAGATATATAGAGTGTTAAGTAGATAGGACAGAAAAGTATGGGGAAATCACCGACCCGGTGGAGGGAAATTTACAGCCTGTCCGGCAAGCTATGCCCTTGCTCATAGCTGGGAATGGTCAGTGACTTCCCGACTTATAATTTTTACATAGCACGCGAAAAGGATTGTGCATAGCGTAGTCTGTTGTGCACGTAGACAGGAATAAGGTGCGGTAATTTCTGGTTGGTCTGGACGGAACAGAGAATTGAAGACGCCCTAGCAGAAAAGGAGAATCTATATCGCCAATAATCAACTTATGTAGAAGAACAACACCGAGAATTGTCCTACGGTTGGTTAACGACGGAAGGTTAAGAAGAAGCAGCCTGCTGGAGTAGGATGGCAACCGAAGATTAGGGTCCCAATTTAAACCTCGTAAGGCAAAAAGCAGAAATTGCTTCTGAACAGATTCAATACGATCCTGGCTATTGTTATACTGCGGAGACCAGATGCAAGAGCAGTATTCAAGGATAGGGCGAACAAGAGAGATGTACAGAAGTTTCGTTATAAAAGGATCGTTAAACTCTTTAGACCATCGTTTAATGAATCCAAGTACACCTTTTGCCTCATTAACGATGGTATCTATGTGAAGATTGAAACAGAGTTTAGAATCAAAAAGAACGCCTAGATCCTTAACTGTTAGTATACGTTGCAAAGGGGTATTGTCGATTGTATGACTGACAAGATAAGGTGTAGAACGATTAAATGTCATAAGCATACACTTTGAACAATTCAGATGCAATTGATTGGCCGAACACCAAAGTTGCATAGCGTTCAAATCGTCTTGTAGACGAGAATGATGTAGGGGATTAGTGTATGATAGAATAAGTTTCACATCATCCGCATACATGAGTACACGGGCATGTGATATAACAGAGGGGAGATCATTTATAAAAAGAGTAAAGAGTAAAGGTCCAAGATGACTACCTTGTGGAACACCAGAAGTAACGTGAACTTGTTTAGAGGTAGTCAGCCTCAGCATTACTCTTTGGGTCCTACCTTTTAAATAAGAATTAATCCATAGCAAAAGAGACGGAGGGAAACCTATTTGGTCAAGTTTAAAAAGTAAAATGTCATGGTGCACAGAGTCAAACGCCTTACTGAAGTCAGTATAAATGACATCAGTTTGCATTTTTGAAAGAAAAGCATCGATTACCAAGGAAGTAAACTCAAGCAGATTGGTCGTAGTTGACCGATTCTTTATGAAACCATGTTGAACAGGGGAAACAACTGATTTGCAGAAATGCTGCAAATTCGAAATGATTATTTTTTCAAATAATTTAGGCATAGCGGACAGTTTTGCAATGCCCCTGTAATTTTGTATATCAGACTTACCACCTATCTTGTGGAGAGGAATGATATAAGATTCTTTCCAAAGAGATGGAAAGACAGAAGATTCAAGAGATCGATTAAAAAGCTTTTGCAATGGATAAAGAAGGGAAGAACTACACTCCTTGAGTAGACAACTAGGAATATTTTCAGGCCCAGGAGAGTAAGAAGATTTTAAAGAGTTTATAGCTAAAAGGAGAGAGGAGTGTGAAATAATAGGAGGAGGTATAGAACTAGAGGAAGAAATAGTATAAGGGTAAGAATTATTATTATTACAGACTGAGGAGTAAGTTGATTGGAAAAAGTTAGCAAAGAGGTTAGCAGAATCAGATTCATTACTAGCTTTATCCATCCCGAAAGAAAAAGAAGGTGGCAAACTTGAAGATTTACGCTTCAAGTTTACAAAATTGTTAAGCTGTCTCGGATTTTGGGCAAATTGCCTTTTACAACGAGTTAGATAATTCTCATAGCATTGAGAATTCAGTAGAAAGAAGTTCGACTTGGCTATGGAATATTTTGCCAAGTTTGTACACGAACCAGACTTTTTAAACTTTTTAAAATATTTAGATTTTAAGTTTTTAAGATGTGACAATCTGGGAGTAAACCAGGGTGGTTTTGAAGAAGTAGTCGAAGGAATTGACTTGGGAATACTCATATCTAAGAGGGAGTTTAGGGTGCTATAAAAAAAAGTAATAGCAGTATTCATATCAACAATCATCAAAATAAGCTGATTCAGTAATGAATAATTTCCTTTGCGAAAGCAGCGGCGGGGCTTATTGGCTGATGAGCTCGAAAAGAGACGATTGCAATTGAACATTGTAATCTCTAAAGTAGGATGATACACATCCTCAGGAAGAGATAAAGGAGGGGACATAGACACATTAGAAATAAGGTAGTCGTTAACAAATACAAGGTCAAGTGTTCTATTCAAATGATTAGAAATTGAATTGATTTGAAACAACGAAAGATCAAGAATGCAGTCTATAAAATCATGCTGTGCTGAGGGCACTAGATAATTTTCGGCAGTGAATAATGACCAAGAGATGTTCGGCAAATTAAAATCACCCAACACCATAAATAGGTCATTATCACGCACGTGTGAAGAAACTTCTTTAATACAAGTAATATGTTTCATATAAACTTGAATATCAGAAGAAGGAGGGACATAAGAGCATGTAATATAGATATTCCGTGTAGGAAAAGACACCTTAACTGAGACAATCTCAGCGTCAGTAGGCGTACTTAAATAGAAAATAGACTGGAGAGTGGCTTTAACGGCAATTAACACCCCACCACCTCGAGTCGGCCGATCATTTCTATGCAAAATAAAACTATTCGAAAATACCTCAAAATCGGATATGGTTGAATTTAACCATGTTTTTGAAAAAGCTATTATATCCGAGTCGAAGGAAATACTGGCCATGAAAAGATTTTTTAGCTTTGAAATAAGACCTTTGACATTCTGATAATGAATATAGATTTGGTTAGAAGATGAAGTTAGTTTTTTGGGGCAGAAATGGTACCCTGTATTGAAGGGACTGGAAGGGTGACAGGCTGGTTACGCTTTTTTGGCTTGAACTCGTGAACAATCATGTGTGGAGGCCAAAATTTGGGATCACAAATGATTGGGAACATATCATGTGAAACATTTATTTTGAATGATGATATTTCACGAGGGGTGGAGAAATTAAATTTGGTTATTGACACGCTAGCAGAAGATTTGCTAGCAATATAGGCTGCCAATGACTCAGAAGTGGTGTCCGATGAAAGTCGAGACACAAAAACTTGCCTACGAGGGGCAACAACCGTTAAAGTAGGTACTGATGGGGCTGCTGGTAATACAGGAGTTGGAGGAGCTAAAGAGGCACCATGATTGTGTTTAACAATCTGGGCAAGATTACGCGTAGGTCTACCTTTGCGGCCAGGAGCTGACGGGGCAGAGGCAGATTGGATAATTGGGACAGTATCAGGTACGGGCTCTACTGAAACTACTATAGGGGATGAAATGGGGGTATTTGGGCAATCGCTTGGAGAAGGCGATAAAGACAACATTGGAGATAAATCCAAGTTGCTAGGTAGGGCAAGAAAGGCGTAGGTGTCTGAACAGACGTAGAGGGCAATTGCAAAAGTTGAGGCTCCAACCGGCGATTGGTTGGAGACTCGAATTTATAATTGGCAAGCAACTCAAAACTCGACTCAAAATTACTCGACAGCTGCTTAGCCACGTTATTCAATTTTAAAAATTGATTTCTCACAGAATTATACATCCTGGAGAAATCAATTTGCTTTTCGATGCAAGCTGGGCACGACCAACGCAAGCCACCGCAGCCCTTCTTGGCAACTACAGCGATCTTGTCGCAATCATGCCCAGTGAGACCTGCACATTTAGCATGCATCATATTCTCACACAGCCAGCAATTAACAAATTGCGGCTGTGCAGAATCATCAGCCTGCTTGAACGTGCAAGGTTTCTTACAGAACGACATAATTGCTACAAGAGTATGCAAGTTGTGAGAGCGCAGAGCAAAACGAAAACGGTGCACAAAAATAGAGCAAGTTAACACTCAAAAAACAATTATCGTACACAAACAAATTGTTTGGAGCGAAAAGCAATAGCAAAAATTTGCGAGAGCGCGATGCACAAGCAGAAATATGCAGCAGCGAACACACGCATAAACAAGTGTATGCACGGGGAAGCACCAAAGCAAAAGAATCAAAAACAGGCAATAACAACAAACACGAAACTGACGCCGCGTTTTATAAGTGCAATAATTAACAGACTTACGCTGCACAACAGATAACACTATGCACAATTTATTAAATAAAAAGCAGGATTAAAGCCCAAAAATATATAAAAATCTTGGAGCACAAGTAAAACACGTCAATCACTCTCAACTGAGAACTCTCTCTGTTGCTTAAAGCTATCTTAATGAAACTTTGCAGAAAACCCTTTTTCTGTTGCACGCAGCACATATGTCAAAACCAGCTGGATCGGACCACTATATCATATAGCTGCCATAGGAACGATCGGTCGAAAATTAAATTTTTGTATGAAAAAACATTTTGTTTATCAAGATATCTTGACCAAAATCGGCATTTATTAGTTTTACTAAGCTCCTCATATTTATGCAAAATCCTATTAAGATCGGACCTCTATATCATATAGCTGCCATAGGAACGATCGGTCAAAAATTAAGTTTTTGTATGAAAAAGGATTTTTTTTTTAAGATATCTTGACCAAACTAAGCATTTATTAGTTTTACTAAGCTCCTCATATATATGCAAAATACTATTAAGATCGGACCGCTATATCATATAGCTGCCATAGGAACGATCGGTCGAAAACTAAGTTTTTGTATGAAAAAACATTTTTTTTTCAAGATATCTTGACCAAACTCGGCATTTATTAGTTATACTAAGCTCCTCATATATATGCAAAATACTATTAAGATCGGACCACTATATCATATAGCTGCCATAGGAACGATCGGTCGAAAAGTAGGATCTTGTATGAAAAACATTATGTTTTTCAAGATATCTTGACCAAACTGACCATTTATTAGTGTTCCTATGCTCCTCATACATATGCAAAATCCTATTAAGATAGGACCTCCATATCATATATCTGCCATAGGAACGAACGGTCAAAAACTAAGTTTTTGTATGAAAAAAAACTTTGTTTTTCAAGTTATCTTGACCAAACTCGGCATTAACCATTTTCTCAGCATTAAAAGGTTGGGTCTGTAAGGGTATGCGATCTTCGGCGTGCCGAAGATAGCCTTTCTTTCTCGTTTTTATTTTTTTTGGTTCGAGATTTTTGAAATAGACGTAAAAACCAAAGGATGTGGGAAAAAAAATAAAAATAAAACAAGACAAAGACAAAAGTGAAAGAAATAAACTTAGGGAACGAGAATTGCCCAGACACCAAACCCAAAACTCGAGCGAGAGTCTACAAGAGTGGTAGTTGAGCCTAGAGTGTGTAGTAAAAACTCAGAATGGAGACAGGTGAGTGCCAAAATCCGGGTGTAGGCGTGCGCTGGATCCACCAGCGACGCAAAGAAGAACTGGTGGCGATCGCCCACGAGTTCGGTCTGGAAAAGGAGGGGCGCGTGGAAGAGCTGCGTAAGCGGCTATCCACTTTTGTGCAGGATGGCGGCCATACACCCGAAATTTGGGCTCGCCTTGTCGAGCTAGAATCTCAGACCGCCAAAACATTGGAGCCGTCTCCCTGGGGCACTCTACCCGACGTTGGCGGACGGCCGCGCCAAAAATCGGAACCCGACCTGAGGAGCTCGCAGCTGTACGAGCTTCTGCAGATCCCGATTCCTTGTGTAGCCGTCACGGGTGCAGAGGAAACTCACGAGATTAAAAGCAGCGAAGCTCGCCGGGCGACAGCGGTCGACGCGGAGCGAGGGCGAACCCCGTACGACTCGAATAGTGGCCTTGTATTCCCCGGCCATATTCTCAGTCGGAGGCCAAGCCTCTCGCAAACGTTCCGGAACAAGTCTGAAAGTGGGGCATGAGGTACGATGGCCGTTCCGACCCCCTTAGGTCCCTAGAGGACCTAGAGGAGCGTGCCATCAAGTACGGCATAACCCTCGATCGATTGCCTCGAGCCATGAGCGATGTATTCTGCGACCGGGCTGCTCGTTGGATTTTAAGCAGTGGACTGAGGAATTCTTCTACAACCACGCTACTTCGAGAGATTGGAAGACGAAATTCGATCCCGCCGGCAGCGTGTGGGGGAAGAATTTATGGAATACCTAATAGAGTTGAGGGCTTTGATGCATCATGCCAGATATGAGCCGGCGCAAGAGTTGCACCGGATATATGAGAATGCCGCCCCCGAATACAGGCTTTACGTACGACGGCATGATTTCTCCACCTTGTCCCAGCTGACTCAACTCGCTAAGGACTACGAGACGGTGATGAGGCAGCGAGCGGAATACTCCGGAAGCAGGGCAGGGAATCAGGTGGCCACGAGCTCAAATAGCGCGAAGTGGGGAAGGTCGGTACAGTCCCCGGGGGGACACCTTAACCCATTCCGGTCTACTCCCAACGGATCCGGAGCGTTCGTTGAACCAAGAGGCCGGAACCGGGTACGATCCGCGACGAGCATGTTGCAGGTGTGCACAGGAGGGGCACTTTGCCAGGGAATGTCCCAATGCGCCCGTTTTGTTTTGTTGGGTATGTGGACACCGGGGCAGAAGTAGCCAGGACTGTTGTCGCCGCACGGAGGCGGGAAACGGGCAACGGCGTCGCCCAGGTCAGGGTCGGTTCGACGCCGACACACACGGCACTCGGAAGTAGTACACTCGCAGCTTCATGAGCGAAGACCGTGTGCGCAAGTTCTAGAGGCGGTGACGTTTCCGGCCGCGGGGCCTGGAACCAGGGAAGAACCGAAGGAAGGCCTCCCAGGTAGAGGGGAAGAGCCGAAAGAAGGCCTCACGCGCCAAGGAGCAGGAGTGCCTGCTCGGCAACCGATAGCAGAAGAGTTGAAAAAGGAACCGAAGGAAGGCCTCCCAGGTCATGAAAAGGGAGCACCTGCTCGGCAACAGACGAGGGAGAAGTCGAAAGAAGGCCTCTTGCGCCAAGGAGCGGGAGTGCCGGCTCGGCACTCTCGTCACGGTAAATCCCAGAGGCGACGTTACCGTCACCTGCCCGAAGTAAGGGGGGGTGTGAGGCGGCTACTAGGATTAGCCCCCCACAGTTCTGAACTCACGGCAAGGAGCCGCCGTTCGCATCGCCAAGGCCATGGCAAGGAGCTATTGGCAATATTATTTGATAATTTTTATAGTTTATAAGCACCAAATATAGTAATATAAGATAATAGATACGTAAGAGGCAAGAAGCCGCTGACATTATAATTAAGTAAAAGGCAAGAAGCCGCTGACATTATAATAAAGTAAAAAGGCAAGGAGCCGTTAACCGCATAGTCTGTGTATTATTAGAATAAGTGCATAGTTTGGGCAAGTAATTTAACCGCCGGCCAACGCAGCAACCGTGCGTTGCTAATCGGTTGTTCAACACCGCCTGCGAGAGCGCAGCTTCGATTCGGCGGCGAAGAGCGAAAGCTCCGAAGCGAAGTTGCGAAAGCTCGCGGCGAAGTCGAGCGGCCGAGGCAAGCGCATGGCTCCCTAGGTAGAATATAACAAAGTTAGCGATAAAGTGAATACAGTGGTGATAATTAAGTGAAATTGTGATCTTTGAATTCTCGGTCGGTCATAAATGTGCTTAACATTGGTGGCGCGTGGCTGAGGCCCGATAGTGCAGCAGCTTCTTCAGTAGCTCGGCGTGGCCAAGGCCCGATAGCGTAGGCGGCGCGTGGCTGAGGCCCGATAGTGCAGTAGCTTCTTCAGTAGCTCGGCGTGGACAAGGCCCGATAGCGTAGTTGGTGCGTGGCTCCGGCCTGCTAAAATAGGTAGCACGAGGCCGCGGCCCCGCAGGGTAGATAGTATAGCAGAAGTGCGAGGTATACTTTGGTCGGAGCATTCATTCCCCCTCCTCTTAAGCCCTATTTCCCGGCGAACTTATAAATGTCTTGTAACTCGCTAGACCTGGTAAGACTGAGATATGTACCCCGGCCAGTAGCTTCTGTGTGAGGCGGCTATTAGGTTTAGCCCCCCCACAGTTCTGAACTCACGGCAAGGAGCCGCCGTTCGCATCGCCAAGGCCATGGCAAGGAGCTATTGGCAGTATAGTTTGTTAATTTTTATAGTTTATAAGCACCAAATGTAGTAATATAAGATAATAGATTTGTAAGAGGCAAGAAGCCGCCGACATTATAATTAAGTAAAAAGGCAAGGAGCCGTTAGCCGCATAGTCTGTTTATTATTAGAATAAGTGCATAGTTTGGGCAAGTAGCCTTTCATAGTTTGAATTTGACCGCCGGCCGCCGCTTCAACCGTGCGTTGCTAATCGGTGATTCAACACCGCCTGGGAGAGCGCAGCTTCGATTCGGCGGCGAAGAGCGAAAGCTCCAAAGTGAAGTTGCGAAAGCTCGCGGCGAGTCGAGCGGCCGAGGCAAGCGCATGGCTCGCTAGCGAGAGAGCCGGCACTTTTGGAGTAACGATCAGGGTGAGTAGACGTGCGAAAAAAAACCTAGTGGAGGATAGTGTAGGTGGCGCGTGGCTGAGGCCTGATAGTGCAATAGCTTCTTCAGTAGCTCGGCGTGGCCCAGGCCCGATAGCGCTGGCGGCGCGTGGCTGAGGTCCGATAGTGCAGTAGCTTCTTTAGTAGCTCGGCGTGGCCCAGGCCCGATAGCGTTGGTGGCGCGTGGCTGAGGCCCGATAGTGCAGTAGCTTCTTCAGTAGCTCGGCATGGCCAAGGCCCGATAGCGTAGGCGGCGCGTGGCTGAGGACCGATAGTGCAGTAGCTTCTTCAGTAGCTGGGCGTGGCCAAGGCCCGATAGCGTAGTTGGTGCGTGGCTCCGGCCTGCTAAAATAGGTAGCACGAGGCCGCGGCCCCGCAGGGTAGGTAGGATAGCAGTAGTGCGAGGTATACTTTGGTCGGAGCATTCATTCCCCCTCCCCTTAAACACTCTGTCTCAGCGAACTTATAAATGTCTTGTAACTCGCTAGACCTGGTAAGACTGAGATATGTACCCCGGCCAGTAGCTTCTTTACAAGTGGCGCCCGAGCAGGGACGTAGAGGCATTTAGGGGCGTGGCATATTTGCGGATTAAAGCCCCGCAAGTATGCTCAAATTAGTGTTTTTAAAAAATAAAAAAAAATTTTGCATACAGGGTATTTTTAAGTCGGGCATACCCCAGGATTTATGTACCCCAGTAGAGAGCAAGAAAGGGCAAGACATAGTATATGGGTAAAATGCGGGTCTAGGGTATCAGGTAGTCGAATATACCCTGACGAGTGCATTTCATACCCTATGTTAGGCGAAAAGATGAACACCTGCAAGAGTTTGGCAACCAAAAAATGTGCACAGAAGTCGAGCTCAGCAACGAAAAAAAAAAAGAGAGATAACGGCCGGTCGAAAAGTACACCGCGCGCGCGCCAGACGGGCGACGTCGAGACCATGCTTGCACACGTGTGCACAAACGCGCGTCGCAGTCGACATCGGCGTCGAAGGGCCGTTAAGGCGTCGCGATTGTACAGTGGGATGAATTCAGTTCACGCGCGGTGAAAACTGAATTCGTCAGTACAGTCGGCGAAGGCGATGACGACGGATGTGCTAAATAAAAGACCGTGAAAGAAGTAATAAAAAAAAAATAATTAAATAATATAAGTGAACAAAAAAAAATTTAAGAGAGAACATTTATATTGTTTTTATATTTTTTTCTTTTGCGAGTTGAATACAATAAATATATAAGAGAAAAAATAAGGACAAATACTTAAGAAAAGTAAAGTAATACGAAAATAAAGGGCAAAAACGGACAAAAACTAATGTGAACGATGGTCGAAAGTTTAAAAGAGCTCTAAGTGGACTTTTTTATACCCTTGCAGAGGGTATTATAATTTTGTCGTGAAATGTGTAACGCATAGAAGGAGACATCTCCGACCCCATAAAGTATATATATTCTTGATCAGCATCAACAGCCGAGTCGATTTAGCCATGTCCGTCTGTCCGTCTGTCTGTTTCTATGCGAACTAGTCTCTCAGTTTTAAAGCTATCTTAATGAAACTTTGCAGAAGTCCCTTTTTCTGATGCATGCAGCACATATGTCAAAACCAGCTGGATCGGACCACTATATCATATAGCTGCCATAGGAACGATCGGTCGAAAATTAAGTTTTTGTATGAAAAAACATTTTGTTTATCAAGATATCTTGACCAAAATCGGCATTTATTAGTTTTACTAAGCTCCTCATATATATGCAAAATCCTATTAAGATCGGACCTCTATATCATATATCTGCCATAGGAACGATCGGTCGAAAATTAAGTTTTTGTATGAAAAAACATTTATTTTTGCAAGATATCTTGACCAAACTCAGCATTAATTAGTTTTACTAAGCTCCTCATATATATGCAAAATCCTATTAAGATCGGACCTCTATATCATATAGCTGCCATAGGAACGATTGGTCGAAAACAAAGTTTTTGTATGAAAAAACATTTTGATTTTCAAGATATCTTGACCAAACTCGTCATTTATTAGTTTTACTAAGCTCCTCATATATATGCAAAATCCTATTAAGATCGGACCTCTACATCATATAGCTGCCATAGGAACGATCGGTCAAAAAGTAGGATCTTGTATGAAAAACATTTTGTTTACAAGATATCTTGACCAAACTGACCATTTATTAGTGTTCCTATGCTCCTCATACGTATGCAAAGTCCTATAAAGATCGGACCTCTACATCAGATAGCTGCCATAGGAACGATCGGACAAAAATTAAGTTTTTGTATGAAAAAAAACTTTGTTTTTCAAGTTATCTTGACCAAACTCGGCATTTATTAGTTTTACTATGCTCCTCTTACATATGCAAAATCTTATTTACATCGGACTACTATAACATATATCTGCCATAGGAACGATCGGTCGAAAACTAGGTTTTTAATTAAAAGCCTTATTTGTTTATCAAGATACCTTCACCAAACTCGGCATTAACCATTTTGTCAGCATTAAAAGGTTGGGTCTGTAAGGGTATGAGATCTTCGGCGTGCCGAAGATAGCCTTTCTTTCTGGTTTTTTTTTTTTGGTTCGAGATTTGTGAAATAGACGTAAAAACAAAAAAAAAACCAAAGGATGTGGGGAAAAAAAAAATAAAGCAAGAAAGACAAAGACAAAAGTGAAAGAAATAAACCTACGGAACGAGAATTGCCCAGACACCAAACCAAAAAATCGAGCGAGAGTCTACAAGAGTGGTAGTTGAGCCTAGAGTGAGTAGTAAAAACTCAGAATGGAGACAGGTGAGTGCCAAAATCCGGGTGTAGGCGTGCGCTGGATCCACCAGCGACGCAAAGAAGAACTGGTGGTGATCGCCCACGAGTTCGGTCTGGAAAAGGAGGGGCGCGGGTACCGGCCGGGCCCGGGTACGATCCGCGACGAGCATGCCGCAGGTGTGCACAGGAGGGGCAATTTGCCAGGGAATGTCCCAATGCGCCCGTTTTGTTTTGTTGGGTATTTGGACACCGGGGCAGAAGTAGCCAGGACTGTTGTCGCCGCACGGAGGCGGGAAACGGGCAACGGCGTCGCCCAGGTCAGGGTCGGGTCGACGCCGACACACACGGGACTCGGAAGTAGTACACTCGCAGCTTCATGAGCGAAGACCGTGTGCGCAAGTGGGCGATTCGGGGGAGAGTGGAGAACGTACAGTCGCGCATTCGTCTAGCAGATGGGTCCACGCTCGAAGTAGGGAAGGCATTGAGTATAGACGTCGGCCTAGCGGGGAAGGTGGTCAGCATGTTAATGCTTGTCATGCCCGCAATGCTGGACCACGTCATCCTGGGGATGGACTTCTTGGGTGCAATGGGCACTACGATACGCTGCGGCAAGGCGGAGCTGGTTCTAGAGGCGGTGACGTTTCCGGCCGCGGGGCCTGGAACCAGGGAAGAACCGAAGGAAGGCCTCCCAGGTCATGAAAAGGGAGCACCTGCTCGGCAACAGAGGGGGAAGAGCCGAAAGAAGGCCTCACGCGCCAAGGAGCAGGAGTGCCTGCTCGGCAACCGATAGCAGAAGAGTTGAAAAAGGAACCGAAGGAAGGCCTCCCAGGTCATGAGAAGGGAGCACCTGCTCGGCAACAGAGGGGACAAGAGCCGAAAGAAAGCCTCACGCGCCAAGGAGCGGGAGTGCCTGCTCGGCAACCGATAGCAGAAGAGTTGAAAAAGGAACCGAAGGAAGGCCTCCCAGGTCATGAAAAGGGTGCACCTGCCCAACAGAGGGGAGAAGAGCCGAAAGAAGACCTCACGCGCCAAGGAGCGGGAGTGCCTGCTCGGCAACCGACGGCGGAACAGACGAAAAAGGAACCGAAGGAAGGCCTCCCAGGTCATGAAAAGGGAGCACCTGCTCGGCAACAGACGAGAGAGAAGTCGAAAGAAGGCCTCATGCGCCAAGGAGCGGGAATGCCGGCTCGGCAACTGTCGGAAAAGGAGAAGAAGAAGGAAGTAAAAGATGAGTCTCATTCGGGGTTGGGGCGAGAGCTTGAGGAGCCCAAAAGGCGGCGCGTAGACCTGCAAAGGCAGATCTACGCTGGTCATGCAGGCGGCACGGCGGAAGTGTGCCAAAGAACGGAGGGACTAGGAGCAATGGCTCAAATCCACCCGGGCACAGGGAATCAGGAACGGCTGCCAGAGTCGAGCGATCAATGAGCTCTATTTGGAGTCGGAATAGTGCCTGGAGGAGGCGGGCCGCAGGGCAAGCCCAGCGTCGAAGAGGCAGAGTGGCCAGCGGATTTGGATCCAGAACTTAAGGAGTTCCTGGAGTCGGAACTGACACTCTTCGAGGGCCTGCAGGGAGTCTCGCACATCGCGGAGCACAGGATCAGGCTTAAGGATGACAAGCCCTTAAAGCAGAGATATTACCCAAAGAATCCGGCCATGCAAAGGGTGATTGATGAACAGGTGGACGAGCTAATCCAGGCGGGTGCCATTGAGCCGTCGCGTAGTCCACACAGCGCCCCAATCGTCTTAGTCAAGAAGAAGACTGGCGAGTGGCGCATGTGTATCGACTACCGACAACTCAACGCGCATTCCATCCCAGACGCCTATCCTGTTCCCAGGATTTATCACATCCTTGAGCGGTTGCGTCACGCCCGGTTCATCTCCACTCTGGATTTGAAGCACGGGTGCTGGCAGATACCGATGGCAGCCGATAGTCAGGAATGTACGGCGTTCACAGTCCACGGAAGAGGTCTTTTCCAGTGGTGGGTGATGCCATTCGGTTTGCACTCGGCGTGTGCGACCTTCCAGCGAGCCTTAGATACGGTCATAGGGCCAGAAATGGAGCCTCATGCATTCGCCTACCTAGACGACATCGTGGTAATAGGGGCGACGAAGGAACAACATGTGGAGAACTTGAGGGAGGTGTTCCGCCGGTTAAGGGCGGCTAATCTCAGGCTGAATAGGAAGAAGTGCAGTTTCTTACGGGTCTACCTAGGACCTAGGACATGTCATTTGTGCGGAAGGAATACGTACCGATCCAGAGAAGGTGGAGGCGATACGTAACCTTAGGGCCCCAACAAATTGTAAGGAGTTGCGACAGTGTCTCGGGATGGCGTCATGGTACAGGCGCTTCGTTCCCAACTTCGCGACTCAGGTACAGCCGCTAACACCGCTCTTAAAGAAGGGGCGGAAATGGGCATGGGATCAAGAACAGGCTCTTTTGGAGTAACGATCAGGGTGAGTAGACGTGCCAAAAAAAGGAGTGCGAGCAAAACGGTGAAGTGTACAGCGGAGCGGTAGGGCTCCAAGACAGTGCGGCAGGGCCTTAGTCTAGGAAGTTTAGTAGGCATCGGAACCGGCGGATCCGTGCCTCTGTCGCGATGAGCTCCACTTATTTGTTAACTTATTTGATACTTATTTCTTAATGCCCCATCCTCACAGTGCGGCTCACATTTTACTATGCCTATTCTGGTTGCACTACTAGTGTTAACCTAATCTACTTTAGTATGTTAGTTACGTTGGCGACGGGTGTCGTTCTCACCCTGCGCCTGCTCGTGGGCTTCCCTGTGCCCTGGGTCTTCTCCTTCATCGTCAGTTGTCTCTCGGTAGAATGGTTTTAGCTGCAAGATGTTGGCCACCCTCTTCTTATTTTATTTTATTTTATTTATTTATTTATTAAAGGTCGACAATACGAGTGTCTTCCTCATTATTTCGTAGATTATACATACACTAGATAATGCAATTATATGCTAAAAGCCTAGTTAGATAACACAGTTCTCTAAATAGCATCACCGACCGATGGAGGTGTTTTAGTTGCCAGTCCGGCCAGCTGTGCCCCTTTTCACAGCTAAATTTGTCAGTGACGCTATTAGAGCCTACATCTAAGCAGAAGGGTGTAAGTAGGAAAAAAGTGTTCTTAAGTAAAATTAAAAATAATCTTAGTTTGCTATATTAATTAATAAAATGCAATAAATTGAAAAAATAAAGTAAGAAGATTGTTAATAAAGTAAAGAAATGTAAGCTAGATATATAGAGTGTTAAGTAGATAGGACAGAAAAGTATGGGGAAATCACCGACCCGGTGGAGGGAAATTTACAGCCTGTCCGGCAAGCTATGCCCCTGCTCATAGCTGGGAATGGTCAGTGACTTCCCGACTTATAATTTTTACATAGCACGCGAAAAGGATTGTGCATAGCGTAGTCTGTTGTGCACGTAGACAGGAATAAGGTGCGGTAATTTCTGGTTGGTCTGGACGGAACAGAGAATTGAAGACGCCCTAGCAGAAAAGGAGAATCTATATCGCCAATAATCAACTTATGTAGAAGAACAACACCGAGAATTGTCCTACGGTTGGTTAACGACGGAAGGTTAAGAAGAAGCAGCCTGCTGGAGTAGGATGGCAACCGAAGATTAGGGTCCCAATTTAAACCTCGTAAGGCAAAAAGCAGAAATTGCTTCTGAACAGATTCAATACGATCCTGGCTATTGTTATACTGCGGAGACCAGATGCAAGAGCAGTATTCAAGGATAGGGCGAACAAGAGAGATGTACAGAAGTTTCGTTATAAAAGGATCGTTAAACTCTTTAGACCATCGTTTAATGAATCCAAGTACACCTTTTGCCTCATTAACGATGGTATCTATGTGAAGATTGAAACAGAGTTTAGAATCAAAAGAACGCCTAGATCCTTAACTGTTAGTATACGTTGCAAAGGGGTATTGTCGATTGTATAACTGACAAGATAAGGTGTAGAACGATTAAATGTCATAAGCATACACTTTGAACAATTCAGATGCAATTGATTGGCCGAACACCAAAGTTGCATAGCGTTCAAATCGTCTTGTAGACGAGAATGATGTAGGGGATTAGTGTATGATAGAATAAGTTTCACATCATCCGCATACCTGAGTACACGGGCATGTGATATAACAGACGGGAGATCATTTATAAAAAGAGTAAAGAGTAAAGGTCTAAGATGACTACCTTGTGGAACGCCAGAAGTAACGTGAACTTGTTTAGAGGTAGTCAGCCTCAGCATTACTCTTTGGGTCCTACCTTTTAAATAAGAATTAATCCATAGCAAAAGAGACGGAGGGAAACCTATTCGGTAAAGTTTAAAAAGTAAAATGTAATGGTGCACAGAGTCAAACGCCTTACTGAACTCAGTATAAATGACATCAGTTTGCATTTTCGAAAGAAAAGCATCGTTTACCAGGGAAGTAAACTCAAGCAGATTGGTCGTAGTTGACCGATTCTTTACGAAACCATGTTGAACAGGGAAAACAACTGATTTGCAGAAATGCTGCAATTCGAAGTGATTATTTTTTCAAATAATTTAGGAATAGCGGATAGTTTTGCAATGCCCCTGTAATTTTGTAAATCAGACTTTCCACCTTTCTTGTGGAGATCCATCCAAAGAGATGGAAAGACAGAAGATTCAAGAGATAGATTAAAATGCTTTTGCAATGGATAAAGAAGGGAAGAACTACACTCCTTGAGTAGACAACTAGGAATATTGTCAGGCCCAGGAGAGTAAGAAGATTTTAAAGAGTTTATAGCTAAAAGGAGAGAGGAGTGTGAAATAATAGGAGGAGGTATAGAGCTAGAGGAAGAAATAGCATAAGGGTAAGAATTATTAGGACAGACTGAGGAGTAAGTTGATTGAGGTAAGCAGAATCAGAGTCATTACTAGCTTTATCCATCCCGAAAGAAAAAGAAGTTGGCAAACTTGAAGATTTACGCTTCAAGTTTACAAAATTGTAAAACTTTCTCGGATTTTGGGCAAATTGCCTTTTACAACGAGTTAGATAATTCTCATAGCATTGAGAATTCAGAAAAAAGAAGTTCGACTTGGCTATGGAATATTTAGCCAAGTCTGTACACGAACCAGACTTTTTAAACTTTTTAAAATATTTAGATTTTAAGTTTTTAAGATGTGACAATCTGGGAGTAAACCAGGGTGGTTTTGAAGAAGTAGCCGAAAGAATTGACTTAGGAATACTCATATCTAAGAGTTAAGGGTGCTATAAAAAAAGTAATAGCAGTATTCATATCAACCGAGTCATATATGAAAGACCAATCGGTTGCATAAATAAGCTGATTCAGTAATGAATAATTTCCTTTGCGAAAGCAGCGGCGGGGCTTATTGGCTGATGAGCACGAAAAGAGACGATTACAATTGAACATTGTAATCTCTAAAGTAGGATGATACACATCCTCAGGAAGAGATAAAGGAGGGGACCTAGACACATTAGAAATAAGGTAGTCGTTAACAAATACAAGGTCAAGTGTTCTATTCAAATGATTAGAAATTGAATTGATTTGAAACAACGAAAGATCAAGCATGCAGTCTATAAAATCATGCTGTGCTGAGGGCACTAGATAATTTTCGGCAGTGAATAATGACCAAGAGATGTTCGGCAAATTAAAATCACCCAACACCATAAATAGGTCATTATCACGCACGTGTGAAGAAACTTCTTTAATACAAGTAATATGTTTCATATAACCTTGAATATCAGAAGAAGGAGGGACATAAGAGCATGTAATATAGATATTCCGTGTAGGAAAAGACACCTTAACTGAGACAATCTCAGCGTCAGTAGGCGTACTAAAACAGAAAAGTTCTGACTGGAGAGTGGCTTTAACGGCAATTAACACCCCACCACCTCGAGTCGGCCGATCATTTCTATGCAAAATAAAACTATTCGAAAATACCTCAAAATCGGATATGGTTGAATTTCACCATGTTTCTGAAAAAGCTATTATATCCGAGTCGAAGGAAGTACTGGCCATGAAAAGATTTTTAAGCTTTGAAATAAGACCTCTGACATTCTGATAATGAATACAGATTTGGTCAGAAGATGAAGTTAGTTTTTTGTGGCAGAAATGGTACCCTGTATTGAAGGGACTGGAAGGGTGACAGGCTGGTTACGCTTTTTTGGCTTGAACTCGTGAACAATCATGTGTGGACGCCAAAATTTGGGATCACAAATGATTGGGAACATATCATGTGAAACATTTATTTTGAATGATGATATTTCACGAGGGGTGGAGAAATTA
This sequence comes from Drosophila ezoana, assembly GCA_035045725.1. Classification (NCBI taxonomy): domain Eukaryota; kingdom Metazoa; phylum Arthropoda; class Insecta; order Diptera; family Drosophilidae; genus Drosophila; species Drosophila ezoana. Next base: position 81,190 of record JAWNOU010000135.1, read on the forward strand.
AATTTGGTTATTGACACGGTAGCAGAAGATTTGCTAGCAATATAGGCTGCCAATGACTCAGAAGTGGTGTCCGATGAAAGTCGAGACACAAAAACTTGCCTACGAGGGGCAACAGCCGTTAAAGTAGGTACTGATGGGGCTGCAGGTTTCACCAGGCGCACAATATTGGGGGATTTGAACACACTCGTATTGACCGCCAGCGATATCTCGGGCAAGAGTTCGTCCCACGAACTCTAGTGGCCCTCGATATATTGCGCTATCATGGTCTTCACGGTTCTGTTGGTCCTCTCGGTAGGATTTTCTTGCGGACAGTAAGGGGCGGTGTACTGGACCTCTACACCCAAGTACTCCAGGAAAGCCTTGAAACTCCGGCTTGCGAATTGTACCCCGTTGTCGCACATGAACTTTTTGGGCACCACGAATCGGCTCAAAATCCTCTCCCGGAACGCTGTTTGCAGGTGTGCTGCCGTGGCTCTCCTGAGAGGGACCAGCTCCACCCATTTCGAGAAAGCATCGTGGAACACCAGTAACAAGGTGTTGCCATGTTTCGACCGTGGAAGGGGCCCAACGAAATCCTCACAAAGTATTGCCATCAGCTCTGCCACCTGCCTCGTCAGCATGCGTCCAGCCGGTTTGAGTTGCTCACTCTTGAATTTTTGGCAGGTTTCGCAACACTTCACGTACCTGGCGGCGTCACGGAACATACCCGGCCAGTAGTACCTTTGGGCTAGCCTCGACACTGTTTTCCCCACGGTGGTGGCTCAGCCACCACTGCTTGCTGACAGGTCTCTAGAGGATGTCTTGCTAGTGCGTCGGCCACGACGTTGAGCTTTCCGCGTCGGTAGTAAACGTCGAATTGGAATTGTTGCAGTTCCAATGCGCATCGCGCGATCCTTCCTGACGGGCTCTCGATCGAATTAAGCCACTTTAGGGCCATGTGGTCCGTTATCACGTCGAACCGGTACCCTTCTAGGTAGCAACGCAGCTTCCGTATCGATCAAACGATTGCCGATGTCATCTAGGTAGGCGAATGCATGAGGCTCCATTTCCGGCCCTATGACCGTGTCTAAGGCTCGCTGGAAGGTCGCACACGCCGAGTGCAAACCGAATGGCATCACCCGCCACTGGAAAAGACCTCTTCCGGGGACTGTGAACGCCGTACATTCCCGACTATCGGCTGCCATCGGTATCTGCCAGTACCCGTGCTTCAAATCCAGAGTGGAGATGAACCGGGCGTGACGAAACCGTGATTAATCCTGGGAACAGGATAGGCGTCTGGGACGGAATGCGCGCTGAGTTGTCGGTAGTCGATACACATGCGCCACTCGCCAGTCTTCTTCTTGATTAAGACGATTGGGGCGGTGTGTGGACTACGCGACGGCTCAATGGCACCCACCTGGATCAGCCTGATCCTGTGCTCCGCGATGTGCGAGACTCCCTGCAGCCCCTCGAAGAGTGTCAGTTCCGACTCCAGGAACTCCTTAAGTTCCGGATCCAAATCCGCTGGCCACTCTGCGTCTTCGATGCTGGGCTTGCTCTGCGGCCCGCCTCCTCCAGGCAGCACTCCGACTCCAAATAGAGCTCCTTGATCGCTCGACTCTGGCAGCCGTTCCTGATTCCCTGTGCCCGTGTGGATTTGAGTCATTGCTCCTAATCCCTCCGTTCTTTGGCACACTTCCGCCGTGCCGCCTGCATGACCAGCGTAGATCTGCCTTTGCAGGTCTACGCGCCGCCTTTAGGGCTCCTCAAGCTCTCGGCCTAACCCCGAATGAGACTCATCTTTTACTTCCTTCTTCTTCTCCTTTTCCGACAGTTGCCGAGCCGGCACTCCCGCTCCTTGGCGCGTGAGGTCTTCTGTCGACTTCTCTCTCGTCTGTTACTGAGCAGGTGCTCCCTTTTCATGACCTGGGAGGCCTTCCTTCGGTTCTTCCCTGGTTCCAGGCCCCGCGGCCGGAAACGTCACCACCTCTAGAACTAGCTCCGCCTTGCCGCTGCGTATCGTAGTGCCCATTGCACCCAAGAAGTCCATCCCCAGGATGACGTGGTCCAGCATTGCGGGCATGACAAGCATTAACACGCTGACCATCTTCCCCGCTAGGCCGACGTCTATCCTCAATGCCTTCCCTACTTCGAGCGTGGACCCATCTGCTAGACGAATGCGCGCCTGTACGTTCTCCACTCTCCGCCGAATCGCCCACTTGCGCACACAGTCTTCGCTCATGAAGATTCGAGTGGCCCCAGTATCGATAGTAGCAGGCATCGTCCGCCCGCCAATCTCCACTGTGGCGACGATCCGGCCACCTTCCACCTTAAGCGGGTGTACTACTTCCGAGTCCCGTGTGTGTCGGCGTCGACCCGACCCTGACCTGGGCGACGCCGTTGCCCGTTTCCCGCCTCCGTGCGGCGACAACAGTCCTGGCTACTTCTGCCCCGGTGTCCACATACCCAACAAAACAAAACGGGCGCATTGGGACATTCCCTGGCAAAGTGCCCCTCCTGTACACACCTGCGGCATGCTCGTCGCGGATCGTACCCGGTCCCGGCCTCTTGGTTCATCATTTGGTGGGCCACTTCCGCAGGGGCCGTTGCCGGCGGGGCGGAGACTTGTCTATCCACAACGAACGCTCCGGATCCGTTGGGAGTAGACCGGAATGGGTTAAGGTGTCCCCCCGGGGACTGTACCGCCCTTCCCCACTCCGCGCTATTTGAGCTCGTGGCCACCTGACTCCCTGCCCTGCTTCCGGAGTATTCCGTTCGCTGCCTCATCAACGTCTCGTACGGAGCCGTTAACCGCATAGTCTGTATATTATTAGAATAAGTGCATAGTTTGGGCAAGTAGCCGCTCATAGTTTGAATTTAACCGCCGGCCGCCGCTGCAACCGTGCGTTGCTGATCAGTTGTTCAACACCGCCTGCGAGAGCGCAGCTTCGATTCGGCGGCGAAGAGCGAAAGCTCCGAAGCGAAGTTGCGAAAGCTCGCGGCGAAGTCGAGCGGCCGAGGCAAGCGCGTGGCTCGCTAGCGAGCGAGCCGGCACTTTTGGAGTATCGATCAGGGTGAGTAGACGTGCCAAAAAAGGAGTGCGAGCAAAACGGTGAAGTGTACAGTGTGACAGTGCGGCAGGGCCTTAGTCTAGGAAGTTTAGTAGGATAGAATATAACAAAGTAAGCGAATAAAGTGAATACAGTGGTGATAATTAAGTGAAATGGTGATCTTTGTATTCTCGGGCGGTCATACTTGTGCTAAACATCGGAAATAGCCGATGTTCACTCTAAACTAGTGGAGGATAGTGTAGGTGGCGCGTGGCTGAGGCCTGATAGTGCAATAGCTTCTTCAGTAGCTCGGCGTGGCCCAGGCCGGATAGCGTTGGTCATATGCCCAACTTAAAAGTAAGAGTAACAACTCATAACATAACGACATTTTGATGCTATGTTTATACAATCATAAATATACATAAGTGCAGTAATAGGATCCGTCACTTATGCGGACTGGCCGCAGCGTGAGATCGCTAGCGTAAGCACTTCTTGAGTATGTACTATCTGTACATATATATGTATATATACATAACTACATATGCACATATGTACTGCAACTCTCCCTCTCTGCCGACGCTCTTAGAGGCAGAGCTCACTTAGAATATTGTATGTAATTTTATATGTAAAATAAATATAAAATTGAATAAAACCGAGAGAACACTCGACTAAGGCTCAAACCGAATAAGACGTCTTTATCATTGTAAAAACATTTTAACTCAACATGGCGACCGTGACAAGTGTCACGAACATGTTAAAAATATAACATGTGAAAAAAAAAAATTAAAATAAATCTATACAACTACAACTGGAGGTGCAGCAGCGGCAGCAGCAACAACAATCATCGGCAGGACATATACTAAAACTGGAAACGATACAGAGAAAGTGGCTGGAAATACTGAGTAAGTAGAGGTGATGAGCAATGCCTAAAAATAGGCGCAGTGGAGTACAAAAAAAGGCTTAAGGAAAGAAAAGCCAAACTCCTAAAACTGTTATTTGCCCCCAACACAACAATTAGTTGGGAAGCAGGCAATAAAATACAGGCTGAAATCGACAATATCGAGTCGATTCAGCAAAAATACAGAAGCTCAACCTCTACGAATGAAAGCACTTTTAAAGATATAACATTAATAACCTCTAAAGTATTTCAATCAGTGCCACAGAAGAAACAACTAAACACTAAACCGGAGAAACAATGCCCAACGGACTGCCCTGGACCATTAGAGTCGCCGCACTGCAGCTATACATGCTTCAAGAGGACCAGCACCGGCGACCCAACAGCCTGTGAGAAGACCAGCACCGGCGCCCCAACAGCCTGTGCGAGGACCAGCACCGGCACCATTTAGCGTTTCAAGTTAAGTCATCTTCGGGGATCGGCAGCGCTACAGAAAGCGCGCAACTTAAAAAAAAAAATATATTTGTTAATCCAAACAAAAATTTTGTATAATAATTTTAATGTAAACACAAATGAAATGTAAAACAAGTAAGAGGTTCTAGTCGGGAGCTCCCGACTAGGGGATACCCTGAACCCTCATATTCCAACACCAAATGCAGCGCGCGCTTATAGATAGAGAGTAGCGGGGAGGTGGCGATAGGTATAAAATGAAAGATAATCGATATATATATAATTTTTTAGAAGCTACATGTCAAGTTTGGTAACTCTAGCTCTTATTATTTACCAAAACTGCTTAAAAAACAGGATATCGATATACATTTTTATCGATTACTTGGAAACGGGGCAAGTTATCAATTATCGGAAACAAACTCGATCTGCGTAGGAGCTAGGAGCACCTACATCTCAAATTTCAAGTCCCTAGCTCTTATAGGTTCTGAGATCCTTGCGTTCATGGCTTGATCGACTCGGCTATTAATGCTGATCAAGAATATATATACTTTATGGGGTCGGAGATGCTTCCTTCTGCCTGTTACATACATTTGGATTTTGCACAAAAACATAATACCCCTTTTACCCATTTTTAATGGGTTCAGGGTATAAAAATGTGTGTAATACTGAGCGATAATTGCGTTGCTCGTAATAGAGTAAGGCCTGTGAAGCCATACGAAACATTAGACAGAAGATCACTGCGTTAATCGAATAGAATAATATTAATAAAAAAAAAAATTTTATAAAAATTATAATAAATCATATACACAATATATATAGTGACATATCCATAGTCGCACCCACCCTTTAACATAACTTAGCACACAAGCATACGTATAAGTATAAGTATAAACATGTCTAATATTGTAAACAAAAAGCCTGGTGATAACATCGACATTGGTCAAGATCAAACTGTCCCCTTTGGTAGACATAAACAATTCACCCTAAATATCACGCCACTGTCAATGTTCCCATCAGAGTACTATCCCACGCATAATTGCTGACGCAGCTCAAACTTCACTCAATTTTGACTCAAGCTCTCTCAAAGCGAAGTTTGCTAAGCGACCGCAACAGATAGATAAATTAGTTCATATTCGGGAGGCAAATCTGAATGTACTCGTTATAAGAAGTAGCCGATAGTGAAAATAAAGAATTGAAATATATTTTTTTAAAGTAACTATTCGTGTAAAACTTAATTGGCGCAGCCGGTAGGGTACGTCGGGAAAAAGTAAAGATCGCTAAGATCGTTGTAGTTAACGATTCCTCGAAAACGTATCCGCATAAGAACCTTCGGGTCACTCGTAGTTTATTAACATTGATCCTTCGGGCAATAAAGCTACAACAGTAAATAACGACTGGCTTTGCATATCTTTCGATCCCTGCAATACGTTATTACTGGGTCTTTTCTATAAGACACACACACAAAAAAAAAGCAATTAAACAATAATAATTAAGCACAAACTATAAACTAAATTAAATGTACAAAGTACAAAAACCAAGTGCAAAGAAATAAAAGTGAAAAATCAAAGAACCAAAAAAAAAGGTCGAGTACCATTAACTCAAATAAAAAAAATTTTATAATCAACCACCAAAACGTGAATTACAACAAAACCATGACTATGGAATTATCAGAACAACACCTCAACCAGGCCCTCTCACAACTGAGACAGGTGCCTAGTTTTGACGGATCAACAGAAAATCTCAACGCTTTTATCAAAAGGATCGATTACATCCTACATCTGTATCCAACCCGAGATGTCAGACAACATAGCATCTTATACGGAGCCATCGAATTACAAGTTGCTGGAGATGCTCAGAGAGTTTCACAAAGGACAGCGGCCAACACTTGGCAGGAGTTGAGGAATGCACTGATCGAAGAATACAAAGTGCAACCACCATTTGAAGAGCTCCTTCGACGCCTATGCAACACGAATTTCCAGGGAAACGTCCGTAAGTTCATAGAGGATCTCGAAAATAAATCTTACATCATATTAAATAAGTTAGCTTTAGAAAACATACCTGGCAACACAACACTTTATACAAATGCCATGAATAACACAATTAAAGATGTAATTACAAAAAAATTACCAGATAGGCTTTTCATGATGTTAGCTAGATACGACATTACGTCGACACAAAAACTTAAACAAGTAGCACAAAGAGAAGAATTATACGAAAATAGCGTAAATGATAGACCTAAAACTAATAACGTTCAGGAAAATCAAAATAACAATCGTAGAAACATGGGAAATTATCAGCAGAACGCTAACCCAGCCACCAGTTCAAGTGGCTATTCCAACACGAATCAGAGTTATCATGTACAAAACAAACAACACACTAATTCCGAAGACAATCAAAAGGCTCACCACGAGTTCCAACAGAAATTAAGTCAAGGTAGAACCCAAAACCCCTAAACTATCAAAATCAGTCCCATTCACGCTTGAATGCGCCAAACCCTCCGACTAAACGTCAAAGAGACAGTAACAGTGGGCAGATGAAAATGGACACATCTGAAAATTTTCATTAGCAAGCCTCGGAACAAACAGAAGAAATCCATTCATAAAATTAATTATGAATGACGAAGTTTTAAAATGTGTCATAGACACAGGTTCAACCATAAACCTAATGAAAACAATCCGCTTAAATTTTCCAATATACAACGAAACACTAAAGGCTCACACCATAAATGGTGTTATTGAATTAAAACAAAGCATAGAATTAGGAGCAAGCAAAATTTGTCCGAGTAAACAAAAATTCTATATTCACGACTTCTCATAGCATTATGATGTTCTGATTGGGAGAGAATACCTTGAAGCATGTCAAGCAAAAATAGACTATGCACAAGGATCCGTAACCTTAGGAGAAATTAACTTTTGTTTTAGATATAATGACGAAGAGGTCGAAGAGGACATGACCGCACAAGAGTGCCTTGATCCACCCTCAACAGAGGATAGACCATTTAACTACGCTATTATTAACGAATTAACAGAAAATAATGAGTATAGGCTAGAGCACCTAAACTCAGAAGAAAAGGAAAAAATTAAAAATGTTTTACATGAATTTCGTGATATACAGTACCATGAAGGTGATAATTTGACTTTCACTAGTACAATTAAACACAAAATTCTAACAAAGCATGAGGACCCAATTTACAAGCGTCCATATAAATATCCTCAAATATACGATGAGGAAGTAAATAAACAAATAAGCGATATGATAAAACAAAATATCATACGTAAATCCAAATCCCCTTACTGCTCACCAGTAATAATCGTTCTCAATGAACTAACTATTAATGATAAATACCCTATCCCGATCATGGATGAAATATTAGACAAACTTAGAAAATGTCAATATTTTACAACCATTGATCTAGCCAAAGGCTTCCACCAAATTCAAATGGATTCTGGTTCAATACCCAAGACCGCATTTTCGACTAAACATGGCAATTACGAGTACACTCGCATGCCATTTGGTCTTAAGAATGCACCTGCAACGTTCCAACGTTGTATGAACAATCTCATAGAAGATTTAATTTTTAAGGATTGTCTGGTCTACTTAGACAATATTATATTTTTTTTAACTTCATTGGAGGAACACATTTTGTCGCTACAAAAAGTATTTGAGAAGCTTAGAGAAGCTAACTTAAAACTACAGTTGGATAAATGCGAGTTCTTGAGAAAAGAAACTGAATTTCTCGGTCACATCATCACAACTGAGGGTATAAAAATCCCAACAAAATACAAGCAATTGTCAAATTCCCAATTCCAAAAACCCCAAAAGAAATTAAATCATTTCTAGGATTATGTGGTTTCTATAGGAAATTTTTACCAAATTTCGCCAATATAGTAAAACCATTAACACTTAAATTAAAAAAAGGAGCAAAAATCAATATAAAAGACAAAGACTATGAATCAGCGTTTGAAAAGCTAAAAGTACTCATAACATCCGACCCAATTTTAATATACCCTAATTTCGAAAAACTATTTTCTTTAACCACAGACGCGAGTAATATGGCAATAGGGGCCGTCCTTTCGCAAGAGCATAAGCCTATATGTTATGCAAGCAGAACTCTCAACGAGCATGAGATTAATTATTGAACGATTGAAAAAGAACTATTAGCAATCGTTTGGGCTACTAAATACTTTAGGTCCTATCTTTTTGGTCGACAATTTCAAATCCTTAGTGATCACAGACCACTCGTCTGGTTAAATAACTTGAAAGAACCTAACATTAAATTACAACGATGAAACATCAAGTTAAATGAGTTTGATTTCCAAATTAAATATGTCCCAGGAAAAGAAAATTATGTGGCAGATGCTCTGTCCAGAATTCAATTAAACGAAAACTTTTTAGGCGAAGATACCATTAGCACAAGAGCAAGTATACATAGTGCTCAGGAAGACAACAGTAACCGTTTGCAAATCACAGAAAGACCTCTTAATTATTATAATAGACAAATAGAATTTGAAAAAGGAGCCGAGAACGAAACAAAAGTTACAAATTACTTTCACAAAACCAACATAAAAATTACATACAAAGACAAAGAAATTAATAAAAGAATATTTATGCACAAAGAAAAGTGTGCTATACTTCCACAATGAAGCAGACTTTCCAATTTTTTAAGAAGCCTACTTAGAAATAATAAGTCCGAATAATTTAACAAAGGCAATGAAAACTAGTAAAAAATTAATAGATCTACAAACATTTGCAGAATTCAAGGAACTAATATTAAAAAAGCACAAAGAATTATTACATCCAGGTATTGAAAAAACTATCAATTGGTTCAAAGAAACCCACTATTTTCCTGATTATCAAAATTTAATTCAAAATCTAATAAACGAATGCGAGATTTGTAACATCGCAAAAACAGAACACAGGGATATAAAATTAACTTTCGAAATAACTCCGGAAATCGCTAATATCCGAGAAAAATATGTAATGGACTTTTACATAATAGGAGATAAACAATTTTTATCATGCATTGATATCTATTCAAAATTTGCATCATTAATAGAAATAAAAAGTAGAGACTGGTTAGAAACCAAACGAGCTATAATACAAGTATTCAACCAAATGGGTAAACCTATCGAAATAAAAGCAGACAAAGACTCAGCTTTTATGTGCACAGCTTTACGATTATGGCTAAAATCAGAAGCAGTAAATATTAATATAACCACCAGTAAAAATGGCATATCTGACGTAGAACGCTTTCATAAGACAGTTAACGAAAAATTAAGAATCATTAACAGCGACTCAGACGTCGAAAATAAACTTACAAAATTTGAAACTATACTTTACACATACAATCATAAGACGAAACACAAAACGACTAACAGAACACCAGCGGACATATTCATATACGCAGGTACACCAGAGTATGACACTCAAGCTAATAAAGAAAAACTAATAAATAACCTCAATAAAAAACGAACAAATTATGAAATTGACACTAGTAACAAGCACTCACCATTTGTTAAATCAAAGACAACAGCCCCGTTCAAGAAAACAGGAGAACTAAGACAAATCGACGATAAACATTTTGAGGAAACAAACCGAGGCAGGAAGATAGTACACTACAAAACCAAATTCAAAAAGAAAAAGAAGACTAAGCAAAGTAAATATAACAATTACAGGTCAACAACAGACAGCGACCAGAACATACAAGCACCAGCTTAAACCAATTATTATAATATTACTATCAATAACTATAAACCATATAAATGCACAAAGCATTGAAATTAACCCTATTAAAGCCCATAGCGGTTATCTCATACTTAAAACGGGAACCATAGACATTCCAACAAATTACGAATACCATTGTTTAACGGTTAACATAACAAAAACCGAAGAAACTTTTAACAATTTAATCGAACAATCTAAAGAATTTAATAACCTAATACAAATCGAATACCTAGTAGAAAAGTTAAACAGAGAAATAAACGGCTTAAAAATAGCCAAACGCAGCAAAAGAGGTTTCATAAAAATAGTAGGAACAGCATACAAATACTTATTTGGAACATTAGACCAAGAAGACAAAACAGAAATTGAACAAAAAATAAACAGCTTAGCAGAGAACACCGTTCAGGTTAATGAATTAAATCACATAATAGAAGTTATAAACAATGAAATAGAAATCATGAACGAACTAAATCAAGAGACAGAAAAAGGAAAGAAATTAAATATGCTTATATTTAACTAACAACACTTTACAGATTATATAGAAGATATAGAGATGGGAATGCAGCTCACAAGATTAGGTATTTTAACCCGAAATTATTAAAACATGACTATTTGTTGCACGTCAACTCTGAGAAATTGTTAAATGTAAAAACTTCTACTTGGTTTAAATCAGATACAAACGAAATACTGATAATATCCCATATTCCTCAAGAAATAATAAAATACCCGGTATTTGAAATAATTCCATACCCAGATGAAAATAATAACATTTTGACAGAAATAGCTCATGAAAAATATTTTACACAAGACAAAAAAGTTTATAGCAAAGAAACAAAAAAATTAAATAATAATCAATGTATGACAGGAATTTTAAACCAAATTACATCAGAATGTAGTTATACTAAAACTTTTAAAAATTTTCAAATTAACTATGTAGAACCTAATATAATTTTAACTTGGAATTTGCCAAAAAATATATTAAACCACAATTGTATAAATATCGAAATATCAATAGAAGAACACAATTTAATAAAAAATTTTAATTGTTCAGATTCAAATTAATGAAATTTCAATTTCAAACAACATGTTAGATTATACTCAAAACATTTATGCAAGCAATGATGTTATAAAATTAGAACCACTTTCGTTTGTACAAACGATACAAATTATAATTGAACACACAAAATTTAATAATGTATTCCAGATAATTACAATAACCATATTTGTAATTATATTAATAAGTTTAACACTATATTTAACATATAAGTTCAAAAGCATACCTAAGAAATTAATAATAAAATATAAAAACCAAAAGTAGAACAAACACCTGAAATAGTAGAAGATAAACCAATTAAAATAGAAGAAAATATTACACTATACCCAAACTTAAACACCTGAGGACAGGCACTTTTCTAATGGTTGGGGGAGTGACATCTCCATAGTCGCACCCACCCTTTAACATAACTTAGCACACAAGCATACGTATAAGCATAAGTATAAGCATGTCTAATATTGTAAACAAAAAGCCTGGTGATAACATCGACATTGGTCAAGATCAAACTGTCCCCTTTGGTAGACATAAACAATTCACCCTAAATATCACGCCACTGTCAATGTTCCCATCAGAGTACTATCCCACGCATAATTGCTGACGCAGCTCAAACTTCACTCAATTTTGACTCAAGCTCTCTCAAAGCGAAGTTTGCTAAGCGACCGCAACAGATAGATAAATCAGTTCATATTCGGGAGTCAAATCTGAACGTACTCGTTATAAGTAGTAGCCAATAGTGAAAAAAAAAAACAAAAACAATTAATCCGAAATTCAAATTTAATGCTTTCGAATGCAATCTCAAAAGACGATAATAAATTAGAAGTAGAAAATATGTTAGACCACGAATCGAAAGTAGCGGATTCAACCGCAAATGTAATTAATAATGTCGAAACTGTCTCAGTAGATTTAAAAGTAATAACGGTTATGCTTATAATAATTGTTGTTCTTTTATTAGCAAATGTACTAACTAAATTATATAAGTTGCTCAATAAGTGCATAAAGAAAAGATATGCAAGTAGAGCAGACAATTTAGAAATGATATAATATGATAAGAATAATAAACGAAATCTATAAAAAAGAACTAAATTTTACAATAAATACATTACAAATATTGCAAAAACATAGCGAATTCATTAAAATAACTAAATTCGAAAACGAATACAAAGAAACTTTTCAAAGTAGCGCAAGCCAATTAATCGGTTGTTCCAAAACTGAAAAGGGCATGGTGTTGAGTACATTGTAAAAACTATCAGCGAAACACACGCAATACTAGGCACCGAAACCATACTGATTCTGCGCATACACCTCTAAAAACTCCATTTTCTATTGAACAATGGAATGGAATGCATTAGCGAAGAAAATAAATGATTATAAAGACAAGTTCGAAAAATCATACAAATGTATCAATTCTGATTGATCGCAAATATTAACAGCTCAATATAATAACATAGTAACTACAATAAACAAAGCTAATGATAAATTAATGCAGGAGCATAAAAATATATGTCAGAAAATTGTAAAAAGTTTAAAAATCAGATTACATAATATTGGTACTAGACGGAGTATTGTAATAACAATCCCAGAAGATCAAAATCTGCTAACTGAATTCAACGAGAACCAGTTAGAAGATTTAGATGAGTCTAAACCAATAATCAATCCAGATATGTTGAGGTTGAGGTTGAGGTTATTAAATCAAAAATAACCGGCACAATTCTGTAAAAAGTACAAAATGAATCTACTATATCCGGAATAATAAATAAGCTTAAAGATAACATAAAAGGAGAATCTCCCGACGTATTAAAAGCTAAATTACTGAATATAAAACAAAAAGGCAAAACTGCTTCCCAGTATGCAACCGAAATGGACAATTTGCGAAAGCAATTGGAGGCAGTTTTTATTGATGACGGCCTAGACCCAAGCAATGCAGAAAAATTCTCAAGGAACGAGTCTATTTCTGCAATGCTTAAAAATTGTGAGCATGAGATACAGAAAGTAATACTGGAAGTTGGTAACTTCGTTACTTTCAATGATGTAATGGGTAAATATATCCATTGCAGCACAGAAATGACTGGAAGTGCGAGTACAGTATTATTTCAGCGAGGCCGCAATAATAGAGGAAGTATTTACTATCCTCAAAGAGGTAGCGGCAATGGCCGCGGTAACTACAATTCCAATAATAATAATAACAGAAACAACAATAGAGGTGGACGAGGTTATAACCGAGGTAGGAATAATTCCAACCGAGGCAACAACCAAAATAGAAATCATTATTACAATAACAATAACAATAATGTCCGAGTTGCCCAAGATACTTCGGGAAACTCGCAGACACCTCCAGATACTCAGGGTTAAATAGTAAAATATATACTGTTAACTTAAGTCTCAACAATTTCGTATCATTCAAAAATGTTGCAACAAACAAAAAGATAACATTTTTGATTGATACAGGTGCAGATATTTCAATTATAAAAGAAAATTCTGATGTCTTTCATGACATCAAAATCAATAAAATTATAGACATTCGAGGCATAGGAGAAGGAGTAATAAACTCCAATGGACTAGTCTCAATCGAACTACAAACAGACAAATACATTATTCCACATAAATTTCATCTACTTCATTCAGATTTCGCAATCCCTTGCGATGGAATAATAGGATTAGATTTCATAAAAACATTTAATTGCCAATTAGAGTACAATAGTTCAGAGGATTGGTTTATAATTAGAACACAAAACATAACGTATCCTAACTATGTTCCAATAACATTTAGTTCTGGTACTAATTCCACACTTCTACCAGCAAGATCACAAGTGATACGCAAAATAGAGTTGTCTTCAGCAGAAGAAAACATTTTAATTCCAAATCAGGAAATTAAACCGGGTGTTTATGTTGCAAATACTATTGCTACAGCCCAAAATACTTTTGTCCGATTTTTAAATACCACAGATAAATGCCAAATAGTAGGCATTAATAACATAAAATTTGAATCACTTTCGAACTACGATATAGTTCAAAATCTAAAAGACAATAGAAAAGAGTCTGGAATTAATAAATTAAAGAAAAACTTTCCAATTTTGTTTAAAAAACAACTTGAAGAAATATGCACTGAGTATAGTGATGTGTTCGGACTTGAAACCGAACCAATCACAACAAACAACTTCTATAAGCAAAAACTGAGACTTAAGGATGATGAGCCAGTATATGTTAAAAATTATCGATATCCGCATAGCCAAATAGAAGAAATCCAGCATCAAGTTGGAAAGTTAATTGAACAAAATATTGTTGAACCGTCTGTTTCATCTTATAAGTACCAAAGAAATCTCTTCCGGGCTCTAAAGAGAAAAAATGGCGATTAGTAATTGACAATCGCCAAATAAATAAAATATTGCTGTCAGATAAATTTCCACTCCCCAGAATTGACGATATTCTTGATCAATTGGGTGGAGGAATATATTTTTCATGCCTTGACTTAATGTCAGGTTTCCACCAAATTGAGCTTGAGGAAAGCTCAAGAAATATAACGTCTTTTTCAACAAGCAATGGTTCATATCGCTTCACGCGATTACCATTTGGTTTAAAAATAGCGCCTAATTCATTTCAAAGAATGATGACAATAGCATTCTCAGGCCTAGAGCCTTCACAAGCTTTCCTTTACATGGATGATTTAATCGTTATTGGTTGTTCTGAACAACATATGATTAAAAACATAACGGATGTTTTCAAACTTTGTAGAAAACACAATCTGAAATTACATCCAGAAAAATGTTCATTTTTCATGCATGAATCAATTTCAATAGATACTTTCAAACATATGGGTAATAGAAATTTAAAATCATTAAGAGTAGCGCTACTCAAGCCGGTGACCCAAATAAATAATGAACAAGAAAAAGAAGCTATATTGTCTACATTCCATGACGATCCAATTCAAGGAGGTCATACAGGCATAAATAAAACGATATCAAAAATAAAGAGACAATATTATTGGAAAAGCATGACTAAACATGTAAAAGAGTACATAAATAAATGTCCAAAATGCCTGACGTCGAAAACGACGAAACATAAAAGATCACCTATGATGATAACCGAAACTTCACAATATGCTTTTGACAGAGTGATAGTAGACACAATTGGTCCACTACCACGTTCGGTAAATGGGAATGAATGAGCAATCACTTTAATATGTGATTTGACAAAGTATTTAATAGCAATTCCTGTTGCAAACAAAAGTGCAACAACTGTCGCAAAAGCCATATTCGAAGCTTTTATTCTGAAGTACGGTCCAATGAAGACGTTCATTACGGACATGGGAACAGAATATAAAAATTCCATTATAACTGACTTGTGCAAATATTTAAAAATAGATAACATAACATCTACAGCCCACCACCACCAGACATTAGGTACCGTTGAAAGAAGTCATAGGACAGTCAATGAGTACATTCGTTCATATATTTCAGTAGATAAAACTGATTGGGACGTATGGTTACAGTATTTCGTGTATTGTTTTAACACAACACCATCAGTAATTCATAATTATTGTCCATATGAACTAGTATTTGGAAGACAAAATAACTTACCAATACAATTTAATAGCGTAAATACCATAGAATCTATATATAATATAGAAGATTATTCTAAAGAAGTTAAGTTTAGACTAGAAAACGCGTATAAGAGAGCTCGAATACTTTTAGAAATAAATAAAATTAAGCAAAAAGAAATAAATGATAAGAAAGTATTAGATTTTAAAATAGAAATAGGAGACCAAGTTTATTTAAAGAATGAAACAGGTCATTAATTTGAATCTTCTTATATAGGACCATTTGAGGTCATTAGTATAGAAAACAATAATAATATAATTATAAAGAATAAGAAAAATACGGAACAAAAAGTTCATAAGGATAGGCTAAAAAGGATTAACAAATAAAACAAAAACAAAAAAATTTTTTTATATGCAACATCGTATATAAAAGATATAAAAATAATACATAATAATAATAATGTTGTATGCCAAATGAGCATATGCCAACAGTATTGTAGAGAATACAATATAACAAGTGGTCATATGCCCAACTTAAAAGTAAGAGTAACAACTCATAACAAAACGATATTTTGATGCTATGTTTATACAATCATAAATATACATAAGTGCAGTAATAGGATCCGTCACTTATGCGGACTGGCCGCAGCGTGAGATCGCTAGCGTAAGCACTTCTTGAGTATGTACCATCTGTACATATATATGTATATATTCATAACTGCATAGGCACATATGTACTGCAACTCTCTCTCTGCCGACGCTCTTAGCGGCAGAGCTCATTTAGAATATTGACCTAGCCAAATATAAAATTGAATAAAACCGAGAGAACACTCTCGACTAAGGCTCTAACCGAATAAGACGTCTTAATTATTGCAAAAACATTTTAACTTAACAAAGGAATTGCACAAAAAAAAAAACAAGAAAGACAAAGACAAAAGTGAAAGAAATAAACTTACGGAACGAGAATTGCCCAGACACCAAACCCAAAACTCGAGCGAGAGTCTACAAGAGTGGTAGTTGAGCCTAGAGTGAGTAGTAAAAACTCAGAATGGAGACAGGTGAGTGCCAAAATCCGGGTGTAGGCGTGCGCTGGATCCACCAGCGACGCAAAGAAGAACTGGTGGCGATCGCCCACGAGTTCGGTCTGGAAAAGGAGGGGCGCGTGGAAGAGCTACGTAAGCGGCTATCCACTTCTGTGCAGGATGTCGAAATTTGGGCTCGGCTTGCCGAGCTAGAATCTCAGACCGCAAAAACATTGGAGCCGTCTCCCTGGGGCACTCTACCCGACGTTGGCGGACGGCCGCGCCAAAAATCGGAACCCGACCTGAGGAGCTCACAGCAGTTCGAGCGTCTGCAGGTCCCGATGCAGGGGAAACTCAAGAGATTAAAAGCAGCGGAGCTCGCCGGGCGACAGCGTTCGACATGGAGCTAGGGCGAACCCCGTACGACTCGAATAGTGGCCTTTGTATTCCCCGGCGAAAGTGGGGCATTAGGTACGATGGACGTTCCGACCCCCTTGGGTTCCTAGAGGACCTAGAGGAGCGTGCCATCACGTACGGCATAACCCTCGATCGATTGCCTCGGGCCATGAGCGAGGTATTCTGCGACCGGGCTGCTTTTTGGTTTTTAAGCAGTGGACTGAGGGATGTGCCATGGTCGGTGTTTAGGAAGGGTTTCTTAGAATTCTTTCTACCACCACGCTACTTCGAGAGATTGGAAGACGAAATCCGATCCCGCCGGCAGCGTGTGGGGGAAGAATTTATGGAATACCTAATAGAGTTGAGGGCTTTGATGCATCATGCCAGATATGAGCCGGCGCAAGAGTTGCACCGGATATATGAGAATGCCGCCCCCGAATACAGGCTTTACGTACGACGGCAAGATTTCTCCACCTTGTCCCAGCTGACTCGACTCGCTGTGGAGTACGAGACGGTGATGAGGCAGCGAGCGGAGTACTCCGGAAGCAGGGCAGGGAGTCAGGTGGCCACCAGCTCAAATAGCGCGGAGTGGGGAAGGACGGTACAGCCCCCGGGGGGACACCTTAACCCATTCCGGTCTACTCCCAACGGATCCGGAGCGTTCGTTGTGGATAGACAAGTCTCCGCCCCGCCGGCAACGGCCCCTGCGGAAGTGGCCCTCCAAATGCCCGGGAAACGGGCAACGGCGTCGCCCAGGTCAGGGTCGGGTCGACGCCGACACACACGGGACTCGGAAATAGTACACCCGCTTAAGGTGGAGGGTGGCCGGATCGTCGCCACAGTGGAGATTGGCGGGCGGACGATGCCTGCTACTATCGATACAGGGGCCACTCGCAGCTTCATGAGCGAAGACTGCGTGCGCAAGTGGGCGATTCGGGGGAGAGTGGAGAACGTACAGGCGCGCATTCGTCTAGCAGATGGGTCCACGCTCGATGTAGGGAAGGCATTGAGGATAGACGTCGGCCTAGCGGGGAAGTTGGTCAGCATGTTAATGCTTATCATGCCCGCAATGCTGCTCAGGTACAGCCGCTAACAGCGCTCTTAAAGAAGGGGCGGAAATGGGCATGGGATCAAGAACAGGAGGAGGCATTGCGTCAATTGAAGGACAGCTTGACGACTGCCCCTGTGTTGGCTTGTCCAGACTTTTCCGCCAGATTCGTCCTACAGACTGACGCGAGCGAGCACGGCCTCGGCGCAGTGCTGACGCAGACGATAGAAGGGCAGGAACGGGCCATAGAGTACGCGAGCAGAAAGTTGCTGAAGGCCGAAGTGAACTACTCCGCCACCGAGAAAGAGTGCCTGGCAATCGTTTGGTCGATACGGAAGCTGCGTTGCTACCTAGAAGGGTACCGGTTCGACGTAATTGGATCGAGAGCCCGTCAGGAAGGATCGCGCGATGGGCATTGGAACTGCAACAATTCCATCAAGACATCCTCTATAGACCTGTCAGCAAGCAGTGGTGGCCTAGCCACCCTGCAAGTGGGTCACGAGTATGCGTGTCAGGATCGCCGACGAGCCAGTCAAGTTCCCGGACTACGCAGAAGAAAATGGGCAGCTATATAGGCATTTAGGCCAACGGACGGACGACGAAGATTACATTCCCTGGAAGCTATGTGTGGCCAGTGGTCAACGGCAGAGGGTATAGGCGGAATGCCCACGGCCAGGCATCAAGGCGTGAGGAAAACAGTGTCGAGGCTAGCCCAAAGGTACTACTGGCCGGGTATGTTCCGTGACGCCGCCAGGTACGTGAAGTGTTGCGAAACCTGCCAAAAATTCAAGAGTGAGCAACTCAAACCGGCTGGACGCATGCTGACGAGGCAGGTGGCAGAGCCGATGGCAATACTTTGTACGGATTTCGTCGGGCCCCTTCCACGGTCGAAACATGGCAACACCATGTTACAGCACACCTGCATACAGCGTTCCGGGAGAGGATTTTGAGCCGATTCGCGGTGCCCAAAAAGTTTGTGTGCGACAACGGGGTACAATTCGCAAGCCGGAGTTTCAAGGCTTTCCTGGAGTCCTTGGGTGTAGAGGTCCAGTACACCGCCCCTTACTGTCCGCAAGAAAATCCTACCGAGAGGACCAACAGAACCGTGAAGACTATGATAGCGCAATATATCGAGGGCCACCAGAGTTCGTGGGACGAACTCTTGCCCGAGATATCGCTGGCGGTCAATACGGGGGTGTGAGGCGGCTACTAGAATTAGCCCCCCACAGTTCTGAACTCACGGCAAGGAGCCGCCGTTCGCATCGCCAAGGCCATAGCAAGGAGCTATGGGCAATATTATTTGTTAATTTTTATAGTTTATAAGCACCAAATATAGAAATATAAGATAATAGATACGTAAGAGGCAAGAAACCGCTGACATTATAATTAAGTAAAGGCAAGAAGCCGCTGACATTATAATTAAGTAAAAAGGCAAGGAGCCGTTAACCGCATAGTCCGTGTATTATTAGAATAAGTGCATAGTTTGGGCAAGTAGCCGCTTATAGTTTGAATTTAACCGCCGGCCGCCGCTTCAACCGTGCGGTGCTGATCGGTTGTTCAACACCGCCTGCGAGAGCGCAGCTTCGATTCGGCGGCGAAGAGCGAAAGCTCCGAAGCGAAGTTGCGAAAGCTCGCGGCGAAGTCGAGCGGCCGAGGCAAGCGCGTGGCTCGCTAGCGAGCGAGCAGGCACTTTTGGAGTATCGATCAGGGTGAGTAGACGTGCCAAAAAAGGAGTGCGAGCAAAACGGTGAAGTGTACAGCGGAGCGCTAGGGCTCCAAGACAGTGCGGCAGGGCCTTAGTCTAGGAAGTTTAGTAGGGAAGAATATAACAAAGTTAGCGAATAAAGTGAATACAGTGGTGATAACTAAGTGAAATGGTAATCTTTTTATTCTCGGTCGGTCATACTTGTGCTGACCTAGTGGAGAATAGAGTAGGTGTCGCGTGGCTGAGGCCTGATAGTGCAGTAGCTTCTTCGGTAGCTCGGCGTGGCCCAGGCCCGATAGCGTTGGTGGCGCGTGGCTGAGGCCTGCTAAAATAGGTAGCACGAGGCAGCGGCCCCGCAGGGTAGGTATGATAGCAGTAGTGCGAGGTATACTTTGGTCGGAGCACTCATTCCTCGCTAGACCTGGTAAGACTGAGATATGTACCCCGGCCAGTAGCTTCCTTACAAGTGGCGCTCGAGCAGGGACGTAGAGGCGTTTAGGGGCGTGGCATAGTTGCGGATTAAAGCCCCGCAAGTATGCCCAAATAGGTGTTTTCAAAATAAAAATATTAAAAAAATTTTAAAGGGTATTTTACGTTTGGCATACCCTAGGATTTATGTACCCCAGTAGACAGCAAGAAAGGGCAAGACATAGTATATGGGTAAAATGCGGGTCTAGGGTATAAGGTACTCGAGTATACCCTGACGAGTGCATTTCAAACCCTATGTTAGGCGAAAAGATGAACACCTACAAGATTTTGGCAACTAAAAAAATGTGCACAGAAGCCGAGCTCAGCAACGAAAAAAAAAGGAGAGATAACGGCCGGTAGAAAAGTACAGCGCGCGCGCCAGACGGGCGACCTCGAGACCATGCTTGCACCCGTGTGCACAAACGCGCGTCGCAGTCGACGTCGGCGTCGAAGGGCCGTTAAGGCGTCGCAATTGTACAGTGGGACGAATTCAGTTCACGCGCGATGAAAACTGAATTCGTCAGTACAGTCGGCGAAGGCGATGACGACGGATGTGCTAAATAAAAGACCGTGAAAGAAGTAATAAATAATAATAAAAAAATAATATAAGTGAACAAAAAAAAAGAGAACAAAGACGAAAAATTAAAATAACATGAAGTGAATTAATTTGTTTTTATATGTTTTTGTTTAGCGAGTTGAATGCAAGAAATATATAAGAGAAATAATAACGACAAATACTTAAGAAAAGTAAAATAATAAAAAAAAAAAGGGCAAAAACGGACAAAAACTAAAGTGAACGAAGGTCGAAAGTTTAAAAGAGCTTTAAGTGGGTTTTTTTTATACCCTGAACCCATTGAAAATGTGTAAAAAGGGTATATTGTATTTGTGCAAAGTGCAAATGTATGTAACAGGCTGAAGGAAGCATCTCCGACCCCATAAAGTATATATATTCTTGATCAGCATCAATAGCCGAGTCGATCTAGCCATGTCCGTCTGTCTGTCCGTCCGTCTGTCCGTCCGTCCGTATGTATGAACGCAAGGATCTCAGAAGCTATAAGAGCTAGAGACCTGAAATTTTAGATGTAGGTGCTCCTAGTGCCCGCGCAGATCGAGTTTGTTTCCGATAAACGATAGCTTGCTCCGTTTCCAAGTAATCGATAAAAATGTATATCGAAATCCCGTTTTTTATGCAATTTTGGTAAATAATAAGAGCTAGAGTCACCAAAATTGACATGTAGCTTCTAGAATAGTATATATATATCGATTATCTTTTATACCTATCGCCAACTTCCTGCTACTCTCTATCTATAAGCGCGCGCTGCAATTGGTAATGGAATAAGAGGGTTCAGGGTATCCCCTAGTCGGGAGCTCCCGACTAGAACCTCTTACTTGTTTTTTTTTTTTTTGGTTCGAGATTTGTGAAATAGACATAAAAAATAAAAAAAACCAAAGGAATTGCAAAAAAAAACAAGGAAGACAAAGACAAAAGTGAAAGAAATAAACCTACGGAACGAGAATTGCCCAGACACCAAACCAAAAAATCGAGCGAGAGTCTACAAGAGTGGTAGTTGAGCCTAGAGTGAGTAGTCAAAACTCAGAATGGAGACAGGTGAGTGCCAAAATCCGGGTGTAGGCGTGCGCTGGATCCACCAGCGACGCAAAGAAGAACTGGTGGCGATCGCCCACGAGTTCGGTCTGGAAAAGGAGGGGCGCGTGGAAGAGCTGCGTAAGCGGCTATCCACTTTTGTGCAGGATGGCGGCCATACACCCGAAATTTGTGCTCGGCTGGCCGAGCTAGAGTCTCAGACCACCATAACATCGGAGCCGTCTCCCTGGGGCCCTGAGAAGCTCGCAGCTACGATGGCCGTTCCGACCCCCTTTGGTTCCTAGAGGACCTTGAGGAGCGTGCCATTACGTTCGGCATAACCCTCGATCGATTGCCTCGGGCCATGAGCGAGGTATTCTGCGACCGGGCTGCTCGTTGGTTTTTAAGCAGTGGACTGAGGGATGTGCCATGGTCGGTGTTGGGGAAGAATTTAAGGAATACCTAATAGAGTTGAGGTCTTTGATGCATCATGCCAGATATGAGCTTGCGCAAGAGTTGCACCGGATATATGAGAATGCCGCCCCCGAATACAGGCTTTACGTACGGCGGCAAGATTTCTCCACCTTGTCCCAGCTGACTCAACTCGCTGTGGAGTACGAGACGGTGATGCGGCAGCGAGCGGAGTACTCCGGAAGCAGGGCTGGGAGTCAGGTGGCCACGAGCTCAAATAGCGCGGAGTGGGGAAGGACGGTACAGCCCCCGGGGGGACACCTTAACCCATTCCGGTCTACTCACAACGGATCCGGAGCGACCGTTGTGGATAGACCAGTCTTCGCCCCGCCGGCAACGGCCCCTGCGGAAGTGGCCCACCAAATGATGAACCAAAAGGCCGCAACCGGGTACGATCCGCGACGAGCATGTTGCAGGTGTGCACAGGAGGGGCACTTTGCAAGGGAATGTCCCAATGCGCCCGTTTTGTTTTGTTGAATATGTGGACACCGGGGCAAAAGTAGCCAGGACTGTTGGCGCCGCACGGAGGCCTGCTACTATCGATACTGGGGCCACTCGTAGCTTCATGAGCGAAGACTGCGTGCGCAAGTGGGCGATTCGGGGGAGAGTGGAGAACGTACAGGCGCGCATTCGTCTAGCAGATGGGTCCACGCTCGAAGTAGGGAAGGCATTGAGTATAGACGTCGGCCTAGCGGGGAAGGTGGTCAGCATGTTAATGCTTATCATGCCCGCAATGCTGGACCACGTCATCCTGGGGATGGACTTCTTGGGTGCAATGGGCACTA
Source organism: Drosophila ezoana (assembly GCA_035045725.1). NCBI lineage: Eukaryota > Metazoa > Arthropoda > Insecta > Diptera > Drosophilidae > Drosophila > Drosophila ezoana. The sequence goes on from JAWNOU010000135.1 coordinate 104,353, forward strand.
CGATACGCTGCGGCAAGGCGGAGCTGGTTCTAGAGGCGGTGACGTCTCCGGCCGCGGGGCCGGAGAATGAAAAGGTAGCACCTGCTCGGCAACAGAGGAGAGAAGAGCCGAAAGAAGGCCTCACGCGCCAAGGAGCGAGAGTGCCTGCTCGGCAACCGATAGCAGAAGAGTTCAAAAAGGAACCGAAGGAAGGCCTCCCAGGTCATGAAATGGGAGCACCTGCTCGGCAACAGAGGAGAGAAAAGTCGACAGAAGGCCTCGCGCGTCTGGGAACGGGAGTGCCGGCTCGGCAACTGTCGGAAAAGGAGAAGAAGAAGGAAGTAAAAGATGAGTCCCATTCGGGGTTGGGCCGAGAACTTGAGGAGCCCAAAAGGCGGCGCGTAGACCTGCAAAGGCAGATCTACGCTGGTCATGCAGGCGGCACGGCGGAAGTGTGCCAAAGAACGGAGGGACTAGGAGCAATGGCTCAAATCCACACGGGCACAGTAAATCAGGAACGGCTGCCAGAGTCGAGCGATCAAGGAGCTCTATTTGGAGTCGGAGTGCTGCCTGCAGGAGGCGAGCCGCAGGGCAAGCCCAGCGTCGAAGAGGCAGAGTGGCCAGCGGATTTGGATCCGGAACTTAAGGAGATCCAGGAGTCGGAACTGACACTCTTCGAGGGGCTGCAGGGAGTCTCGCACATCGCGGAGCACAGGATCAGGCTTAAGGATGACAAGCCCTTAAAGCAGAGATATTACTCGAAGAATCCGGCCATGCAAAGGGTGATTGATGAACAGGTGGACGAGCTGGTCCAGGCGGGTGCCATTGAGCCGTCGCGTAGTCCACACAGCGCCCCAATCGTCTTAGTCAAGAAGAAGACTGGCGAGTGGCGCATGTGTATCGACTACCGACAACTCAACGCGCATTCCGTCCCAGACGCCTATCCTGTTCCCAGGATTAATCACATCCTTGAGCGGTTGCATCACGCCCGGTTCATCTCCACTCTGGATTTGAAGCACGGGTACTGGCAGATACCGATGGCTGCCGATAGTCGGGAATGTACGGCGTTCACAGTCCCCGGAAGAGGTCTTTTCCAGTGGCGGGTGATGCCATTCGGTTAGCACTCGGCGTGTGCGACCTTCCAGCGAGCCTTAGACACGGTCATAGGGCCGGAAATGGAGCCTCATGCATACGCCTACCTAGACGACATCGTGGTAATAGGGGCGACGAAGGAACAACATGTGGAGAACTTGAGGGAGGTGTTTCTTCCGGTAGAGGTTGGTCTACCTAGGACATGTCATTTGTGCGGAAGGAATACATACCGATCCAGAGAAGGTGGATGCGATACGTAACCTAAGGGCCCCGACAAATTGTGTCTCGGGATGGCGTCAAGAACAGGAGGAAGCATTGCGTCAATTGAAGGACAGCTTGACGACTGCCCCTGTGTTGGCTTGTCCAGACTTTTCCGCCAGATTCGTCCTACAGACTGACGCGAGCGAGCACGGCCTCGGCGCAGTGCTGACGCATACGATAGAAGGGCAGAAAGTTGCTGAAGGCCGAAGTGAACTACTCCGCCACCGAGAAAGAGTGCCTGGCAATCGTTTGGTCGATACGGAAGCTGCTTTGCTACCTAGAAGGGTACCGGTTCGACGTAATTCGATCGAGAGCCCGTCAGGAAGGATCGCGCGATGGGCATTGGAACTGCAACAATTCCATCAAGACATCCTCTATAGACCTGTCAGCAAGCAGTGGTGGGCTAGCCCCCCTGCAAGTGGGTCACGAGTATGCGTGTCAGGATCGCCGACGAGCCAGTCAAGTTCCCGGACTACGCAGAAGAAAATGGGCAGCTATATAGGCATTTAGGCCAACGGACGGACGACGAAGATTACATTCCCTGGAAGCTATGTGTGGCCAGTGGTCAACGGCAGAGGGTATAGGCGGAATGCCCACGGCCAGGCATCAAGGCGTGAGGAAAACAGTGTCGAGGCTAGCCCAAAGGTATGCTACTGGCCGGGTATGTTCCGTGACGCCGCCAGGTACGTGAAGTGTTGCGAAACCTGCCAAAAATTCAAGAGTGAGCAACTCAAACCGGCTGGACGCATGCTGACGAGGCAGGTGGCAGAGCCGATGGCAATACTTTGTACGGATTTCGTCGGGCCCCTTCCACGGTCGAAACATGGCAACACCATGTTACAGCACACCTGCATACAGCGTTCCGGGAGAGGATTTTGAGCCGATTCGCGGTGCCCAAAAAGTTCGTGTGCGACAACGGGGTACAATTCGCAAGCCGGAGTTTCAAGGCTTTCCTGGAGTCCTTGGGTGTAGAGGTCCAGTACACCGCCCCTTACTGTCCGCAAGAAAATCCTACCGAGAGGACCAACAGAACCGTGAAGACTATGATAGCGCAATATATCGAGGGCCACCAGAGTTCGTGGGACGAACTCTTGCCCGAGATATCGCTGGCGGTCAATACGGGGGGTGTGAGGCGGCTACTAGAATTAGCCCCCCACAGTTCTGAACTCACGGCAAGGAGCCGCCGTTCGCATCGCCAAGGCCATAGCAAGGAGCTATGGGCAATATTATTTGTTAATTTTTATAGTTTATAAGCACCAAATATAGAAATATAAGATAATAGATACGTAAGAGGCAAGAAACCGCTGACATTATAATTAAGTAAAGGCAAGAAGCCGCTGACATTATAATTAAGTAAAAAGGCAAGGAGCCGTTAACCGCATAGTCCGTGTATTATTAGAATAAGTGCATAGTTTGGGCAAGTAGCCGCTTATAGTTTGAATTTAACCGCCGGCCGCCGCTTCAACCGTGCGGTGCTGATCGGTTGTTCAACACCGCCTGCGAGAGCGCAGCTTCGATTCGGCGGCGAAGAGCGAAAGCTCCGAAGCGAAGTTGCGAAAGCTCGCGGCGAAGTCGAGCGGCCGAGGCATCGCGTGGCTCGCTAGCGAACGACACTTTTGGAGTATCGATCAGGGTGAGTAGACGTGCTAAAAAAGGAGTGCAAGCAAAGCAAAAAAAAAAAGTGTACAGCGGAGCGCTAGGGCTCCAAGACAGTGCGGCAGGGCCTTAGTCTAGGAAGTTTAGTAGGGTAGAATATAACAAAGTTAACGAATAAATTGAATACAGTGGTGATAATTGAGTGAAATGGTGATCTTTGTATTCTCGGGCGGTCATACTTGTGCTAAACATCGGAAATAGCCGATGTTCACCCTAACCTAGTGGAGGATAGTGTAGGTGGCGCGTGGCTGAGGCCTGATAGTGCAGTAGCTTCTTCAGTAGCTCGGCGTGGCCAAGGCCCGATAGCGTAGTTGGTGCGTGGCTCCGGCCTGCTAAAATAGGTAGCACGAGGCCGCGGCTCCGCAGGGTAGGTAGGATAGCAGTAGTGCGAGGTATACTTTGGTCGGAGCATTCATTCCCCTCCCCTTAAGCCCTCTGTCCCAGCGAACTTATAAATGGCTTGTAACTCGCTAGACCTGGTAAGACTGAGATATGTACCCCGGCCAGTATTTAAGAAGCACAAGGAAAATAGTAAATGACGAGTTTGGCCAAGGGATCTTGATAAACAAAAAGTTGTTTTCGACCGATCGTTCCTAATCTGAAATATGATGTAGTGGCCCGATGTTAATAGGATTTTGCATATATATGAGGTGCATAGTAAAACTAAAATGGAGAAGATATCGTGAAAAACAAAAAATTTTCCCATACAACAACTTAGTTTTCGACCGATCGTTCCTATGGCAGCTATATGATATAGTGTTCCGATCTGAACAGGATTTAACGTATAGATAAGCAGCACGGTAAAACTCAAAAACTCCGAATTCGGTCAAGTTATCGTGCAAAACAGAAAAATGTTCCACACAACAACTTAATTTTCGACCGATCGTTCCTATGGCAGCTATAAGATAAGCGGTCCTATCTTAATAGTATTTTGCTTATATATATGGAGCGTAGTAAAACTAGTAAATGCCGAATTTGGTCAAGATATTTTGATACACAAAAATGTTTTTCATATAACAACTTAATTTTCGACCCATCGTTCCAATGGCAGCTATACGATATAGTGGACCGATTCTGTTGGCTCCGAGTCAATCTAGCCATGTCCGTCTGTCCGTCCGTCCGTCTGACCGTCCGCTCGTATGTATGAACGCAGGGATCTCAGAACCTATAAGAGCTAGAGACTTTAGCTGTAGGTCCTCCTAGTCCATGCGCAGATCGAGTTTGTTTCCGATAATCGATAACCTACTCCGTTTCTAAGCAATCGATAACGTGAAAGACATGATATCTTCGGCATGCCGAAGATCTAATACCCGTGCAGACCCAACCTTTTCATAATGCTCATAGTGCTTTGTCCGTATTTAAGAAGCACACGGTAAATGGTTAATGCCGAGTTTGGTCAAGCTATCTTGATAAACAAAACAGAGTTTTAATCAAAAGCCTAGTTTTCGACCGATCGTTCCTATGGCAGATATATGATATAGTAGTCCGATGTAAATAAGATTTTTCAAAAATGAAGGGAGCATAGTGAAATCTTTAAATGCCATGTTTAATTAAAATATCATGAATGACAAAAAAGTTTTCCATACAACATCTTAATTTTCGACCGACCGTTCCTGTGGCAGCTATATTATATAGTGGTCCGATGTTGATAGGATTTTGCATATATATGAAGAGCATCGTAAAACTAATAAATGCCGACTTTGTTCAAGATATTTTGATAAACAAAAATGGATTTCATACAACAAATTAATTTTCAACCGATCGTTCTTATGACAGCTCTATGATATAGTGTACCGATTGTTGTAGTAGGGCGTCCGCAGGGCTTCCAGGTGAACTATACGAAATTAAGTATCGTTGGGGGAGCGTTTCTGCTCTGCACAATTTTATTCACTTAGGTTGAGAAAAACACGTTTTGTTCGCTTGAAGGTTATTTTTCATCTGGTCTGTATTTTCAGAGTACATTACAATGTGTTAGTGTAAGTGAGGTGAATTTCATGTTCCATGTACTGGTTCCGGAGTTACATGGCGGTTGGATGGCGACTGCCGGATACACTTCTTGTGTGAACATGCCGCCCGCCTTGCAGTATTGCAAAAAGAAAAGGGGAGAGGGAAGTGGCTCTGTTCCTACTGGTGAGCGCAGGAGCCGGAGAGTATCCACCCGAAGACCGTGTTTTGGGCCAGTGGTGCGCCGCCATGGCTCGGCAGGACGCCTTGGAGAATTAAATCTGGGTAGATATCCGAGCCCAACACCAGATTGGAGATTTCCGGCTGGAACCAGCGATCGTCTGCCAATCGAACGTTGTTGAAGGGCTCATTCAGTTTCTCGCTGACGAGCTTCGTTGGAGTTCGATACTGGAGATTTGGCATCACCTGCAGGATGACCTCTCGCTGGAAGCTAGAGGTCCTGGAACTTATGATGGCCGAGCAAGCGTTGTCTTTACCGACGCGGGTGACGGATAGCCCGGAGGCCTTTGCCAAGGATGCGTCGATAAGACTTACCGGACAGCACGGGTCTAAAAGTGCCCGAGTGTCGCGGGTCGCCTTGCCGTTTCCAAGTCGGATGAGTGCTCTCGGAAGCACGGTTGTCCTCTTGTGTTCCATCAAAGTCGACAAGGAGATGGAACCAGCGGATGAAGGCGGCGCGGAGCGTCGCGCTTGGGCCTTGGTGCTGCGCATTGTTTGGGATCGCTCTGGAGATCGCGATGGCATGCGACGCGCTTCTTGGAAATGAAGCAAGGTGTGATGGTCGCCCTGGCACTTGCGGCACTTGTCCTTGCGGCGACAGGACTCCCCGGAATGTTGGTGAGCCAGGCAGTTTGGGCAGTATTTGTTGACCAGAACTGCTCGGAGTCTTTTCTCTGGAGATAGCCGCATGAACCGCTGGCACTTTCGCAGCGCGTGGACTCCTCGGCATACTCGGCATCGGAACGATTCCGTTGCGGGTCGGCTCTTGGATCGGCCTTGTTGTTGGCGTGGAGACATCGTGCTGTTACGTGAAGAAGGTTGAAAAAAAACATAATAGACATTACTGATGCGGCTTTATACGGATGGTCCGCAGACCTATGGATCTAGGATTCTAGTCTTTACTGGAGATTCTACTGGATGGAAAATGGAGACTAGATTCTATCGGGAGCAGGATCAGCTTAGAGATAGGTCTCTTGGAGACACCTCGGGCTGTTAACACGTCGACCACTCGGACTCTTTGGTCGTCGCCAGGATAGGTCGTTTGGATTCGACCTAGACGCCAGTCATTAACTGGAAGATTATCTTCTTTAATAATGACTAGATCGTCCCGTTGTAAGTCTCGCGTTGGAGTTTGCCATTTGTTTCTTTTGTGTAATTCTAAAAGATACTCATGTTTCCAACGGAGACAGAACTGTTGTTGCAAAGCCTTCAAGCGCTGCCAGCGGTTGATGATGGACGTGGCGTTTTCCTTGATCTCTGGCTCTGTGGCGGAAAGTAGAGGACCCCCGACTAGGAAATGACCGGGAGTCAGAGCTAGGAGATCAGTAGGATCTTCCGACATTGGAGATATCGGTCTTGAATTCAGGCATGCTTCAACTTTGGATAGGAGCGTGGAAAGCTCTTCGAAGGTGTATTTGGAGGTCGATGTAGACTTATAAAATAGATTTTTGAAACTCTTTACACCTGCCTCCCACAGGCCACCCATATGCGGTGCACTAGGAGGGTTGAAGTGCCAGGACAGTTTCTGGTGACTGTAAGTGGCCTGGAGTTGAGTCTTAAGCGTTTCTACAAAATCGCGCGAGAGGACTTTGGCCGCTCCGACGAAGGTTTTGCCGTTGTCGGAATGCATTTGACTTGGGCACCCTCGTCGTGCCACAAATCTCGCAAATGCCGCTAGGAATTTTTCTGTGGTCAGGTCAGATGTAGCTTCTAGGTGGATAGCTTTGGTGCTGAAGCACACAAAGACGCACACGTAGCCTTTTGTAATAAGACAGGCTCGACCTGTGTAATTTTTAACATCGAAGGGGCCTGCAAAATCGACTCCTGTGTGAGTGAACGGCCGAGAGAATGTGACTCTCTCCACAGGCAAGTCGCCCATGAGCTGCGTTTGCAATTTCTTTTTTCGAATGACGCAGATTTTGCAGGAATGGATTGTGGATTTGACCAACACCTTCAGCTTTGGAATCCAGTACTGTGATCGTATTAAACGCATCATGAGCTGGTTGCCTCCATGCAAGGATATAAGATGGGTGAAAGCGGTCAAGAGACGCGAATATGCACATGTGTATGGCAGTATGATTGGATGCCGCTCATCGTAGCCGAGTGCTTCGGCCGCTCTTACACGACCACATGCTCGAATAATTCCCTTACCATCTAGAAAGGGGTTCAAATTAAGGAGTTTGCTGGAAGTGAGCTGTTTCTTCGTGCTCAAGCAAGTGTACTCTGACGAGTATGCTTGTCTCTGGGTCAGGAGAATGAGTCTTTCTTGTGCATAAGAAATCTCGTTGCTGTCAATTTCAATAGTTGACGGGAGCGACAATCGTTTGCAACGCTTGAAGAAGCGATAGATGTATGCTAACACTCGCAGGGCTCGATCGAACTTGGAGAAGCGCTCGAGGAAAGAAAATGAGGGAGCCGTGTTTGCGAGGTTTACTTTAATCGTACGTTGCTCTATTGTCGTATCTGGGAGGGGATCTGAAGGAATGGGCCATTGGTTCTGAGGTAGGCGTAACCATTCTGGCCCGTGCCACCACAGCTCATTGTTGACTAACACTTGTGGTGGGGCACCTCTGCTCGCTAGGTCCGCTGGATTGTACTCGGATCGTACATGGGACCATTTATTGGAGTCGGTGGCCTGAGTAATTTTTGCGACTCTGTTTGCTACAAAGGTAGTCCAGGCGCATGGTGGCTTATGAAGCCAAGCTAGCACAATTGTGGAATCTGTCCAATAGAACCAGTCGCCGCCAGCGGAAGGTAGCTGGGGACTGAGTGCAGCGGATAACTCGGACAGAAGTGCTGCTCCGCACAGCTCTAGTCGTGGCAAGGATACCGTCTTGACCGGAGCGACCCTCGTTTTCGCTGTTAGGAGATGTACTGAGATGCGATCTTGTATCTCAGTGCGCACGTAAATGGCGGCCCCATAAGCACGCTGCGAAGCGTCACAAAACCCGTGGTATTGAATAGTCCCCTGTGGGCGGAATTCGACCCATCTAGGGATGCGAATCGCACTGAGGCCCGGATACTCTTGCAGAAATAAATTCCACTTACTGAGAAGACTATCAGGTAGCGGATCGTCCCAGCCCAGTTCTTGGAGCCAGATCTCCTGCATGAATATTTTTGCCTGAATAATGACTGGACCCAGCCAACCTGCTGGGTCGAACAGTTTGGCAATCTGTGAAAGGACTTCACGTTTGGAGACGGACTGTTTGGTTGTTAGCTTTCCATCTGATCCCGAGAGTCTTTGCCGAACAGGCTTCCTCGATCTCTAAGAAGTCGGCGCGAAGCAAGTGGTCCTTGGGAATCGCTCTTAGCAAGTCCTTTTCATTGGATGTCCATTTCCGCAAGGGGAACCCGGCATATTCAAGGGCTTTGCGGAGTTCTGCAATTGCTTGATCTGCCGTTGATTTGGAATGGGCTCCCGCTAGTACATCGTCGACATACATATTGTTTGCGATAATGTGACTTGCTAAGGGATAGAGCGAACGAACGTCATCAGATAACTGATGTAGTACCCGGATTGCCAAAAAGGGGGCACAGTTAACTCCAAACGTGACTGTGCTGAGCTCGAAGTCACGAAGCTCGTTGTCCTTTGTTCGGAACAGAATTCTCTGATAGGGCGTGTGTTTGGGATGCACAAGTATCTGCCGATACATTTTCGTGATATCGGCATTGAAGACATATCGGAAGAAGCGCCATCTTAGAATTTGAATGGTTAAGTCGGATTGCAGAACGGGCCCGGCATGTAGCACATCGTTCAGACTTTTACCATTCGATGACGGGTGGGAGGCGTTAAATACTACGCGGAGCTTGGTCGTGGTGCTGTCAGGCTTGTGAACAGCATGGTGTGGTAGATAAAAGTTATCCGAACCATTGCTTGGAGGGACTTGTCGCATGTGACCTAAGTCCAGATATTCCTGGATCACCGCATCGTACTGCTCCTTAAGGGGGGCATTTTTTGCCAGACGATTCTCATTTCGTAGAAATTGAGCTAGTGCGATGGACCTTGAATGGCCTAACTGGATGTGATCGGAATTCTTGAATGGCAGTGTGACCAAGTATCTGCCGTTTTTATCCCTTTTAGTGGTTTTTTGGAAATTGCGCTCACAAAACAGGTCGGATTCCTTTTCCAGCTTTACTGGAATATCCTCCACCTCCCAAAATTTTGTGAGCAGTTTATCCAAGCTCGCATTTGGATTCAGCGAGACTTGAGTCGAAAAGGATGCGACAGATTTGGCACTGGTCTTAGAAACGGGGCCTGTAAGGATCCAGCCGAAAATCGTTTCTTGACCAAGGAGAGTGCCACATATGTTGGGATAGGAGCCACCTAACAATATGGATGGGAGGATATCGGCGCCGAGAAGCACGTCTATCTGTGAGCTCCTATAGAAAGAGGGATCGGCCAAGTGTAATTTTGGAAGTTCTTTCAAAGCAGTTTGGGGGATGGTGTAGGAGGGCAAATTGCCTGCTAGCTTTGGAAGAACATAAGCCGAGGTTTCAATATGAACCCTGGGCTTTATCGGAGAGCCAATATTAAAATGGCATAGTTTTTGAGGTTGAGCCGAAATGGCTTGATTCAAACCGGAGACCTGTGCGTCGACGGGTTGATAAGGAAGTTTAACCCTTTTGAACAATCGCTCTGAAATAAAGGTCGCTTCAGACCCAGAGTCGATTAATGCCCGAGCTGTATACTTTGTGCCCAAATGACACACTTGGATGACAGCCGTGCCGAGGAGAACACCATGTGAGTTTGCGGAAAAGTAGTTTTGAACGGTAGCTTGGGTCGAAGTAGAAGTGGACTGTATAGATGAAGGAGGGTTCAAAACTATTGGTGTTGTGGAAGCTGAGGGCACCTGGGGTCTGTCACGGTGGAGCAGCGTGTTGTGACGTCCCTTGCATGTGAAACAACTATGTGCGCTGGTGCAGTCTTTCAATTGGTGCTGTCTGGCGAAGCAGTTTAAGCACAACTTTTGTTGCTTAATGACGGAAACTCTCTCGGGTACGGACATTTGTAGAAAACGTGGGCATAGACGCACGGGATGGTTTTCCTTCTGACACAATTTGCAGTGTTGTGACTTTGTAGTCACTGTTGCTTCGAAGGTTCTCAGGTGGTTGGACTCTTTTCTTGTGGGTTTGGACTGGGGTGGCGTATGTGCGGTAGGTCGTACATCCTCTATCGCCTCCAAGGTGCGATATCGGTCGATCAGAAATGAATTCATCTCGGACCATTGAGGTATCTCTGCCTTATCGTGGAGCGATTGTTCCCATAACGACAGCGTGAGCTTAGGCAATTTAGAGGAGCACAAGAAAATAAGCAGACAATCCCAATTTTCGGTGCTCACCCTGGACAAGTCGAGAGCCGTTAAACACCCCTGGATTGTGCCCTGAAGCTCTTTAAGGGCGGCTCCGGACTCTTGTGTTGCTGAGGGGAGATTGAAAAGAATTTTCAATTGACTATTGACTAATAGTCGCTTATTCTCAAATCTCTCCGTCAGGCTCGCCCACGCTGACTGAAAGCCGTCATTCGTGAGCGGGGACTTGGAGACAATTGCCCTAGCTTCGCCGCTGGTTTTGGAATTCAGATGGAACAATTTCTCCACCGGCGTCAATCTTGGATTGTTAATATAAACCGCTGTAAACAAGTCTCGGAAAGTAGGCCAGCGTAGGTAATCCCCACTGAAAACTTCAGTGTCGCATGGCGGGAGACTGCAACCCCTGGACATGGAGAAGTTGGAGGGGGGTTGCTCAGCTTGTCTATTTAAGGCCGTGGCTCTTTCTATTTTTTCACTTAGTTGAGCCGCACATCGCTCGTAAACGGAGTACGAGTAATCATATTTGGCTTGCATAGCCACCAGGTCACTGCTGCTGCAAGCGCCTTGGTTGAGAGCTTTGGAACATAACTCGTACTCGCGTTCTACCTTTTCCCATAAAGTCTTAATCTGATCTCGTCGGACTTGGAGAGTGAACAGTGACACGTCACTGTCCGCTGCGTCATTGATCTTCACTTCAAACTGGCCTAGTCGGTCAGTTATAGAAACGAAGTCGTTCAGTGCCATTTCGCTTGACTTCTGCATTTTTTGCGTAGTCGAACGGGTAATTTTTGGGGTAATATCTCTTGTTGGAATCGGACTCACAGTCTTGCGGACGGTTGTGCTGGTACTCTCGACTTTGAGTTTCCCGAAAACTGCTCTAGGTGAGGTTAAAGGTCGCTTTGACTCCTTAACGGACGGTGCTGTGAGTCGTTTGTGGCTGTTTTGATCACCACCGATTGGCATACTAGGCTCTTCACAGAGCCAAAAATTGTAATAACCAGGTGAAATGTGATCAAATACAAATAATTTGAATCAGCCGAGCGAAAACGGAATAAGAAATGGCACAGGAACGATGGAATCGAGATATCAGAATAAAATGGAATGACCGAAATGGTGTTCACTATTGAGTCCAACGAAATCGGAAAATTTTGTTAAATTAATTATTTTACGAATAATTTACTAAATTGATGCTTATTTAGTTTCTTTTACTTGAGAAAAATCTAATTATTTCTTTATTGAAACACCAGAGAAAATAATTAATTCGCTTTTGACTAGGCGGCCGTGTAGTGGAAACGGATCGCGCAAAAAAAAAAATGATGCTGATTGCTTATTAATTGTTGAGCTCAAGAAGAAGCACGTTTATTCTAAACGCAGCTCAATGAAAAGGTTTTTTTTTAACATAGAATAATTTGTATAAATTGTTATTTTTAAGAAAAATCGCACGGATATTCGATTTATTACGCAACTTGGAAACGTCTTAACTTATAATTATGATTTATAAATTTTTATAAGAATAAGAAAAAGTAATGCATATGTTTGTATTTTTATTAAGTAAACGCAGCTCAGTGGCAAAGTGGAAACATACAAAAAATATAAAAGTTTCTCAGAATCAGTTTATCGAAAACCGATCTTGATACTTTACAACCCTGATGTTTGTTTACCTTTTGCACTTGCCAATTAATTTGTGAAAAGAAATATATAAATTTCTCTTGAAGCTGCTCTGGAGGAAAAATAACAAATGATGCACATATAATATGATGTGCGTGTGTGTGTATACATGCAGGTGAATTTGCACAGTGTGGTTTTAATTAAATAAATACCAATCAGAGTTGTGTGTTTTTTTTTTATATTTAGGTATGTGATTATTTGGTGAAGGTTAGAATGGAGAAGCGCATACACTTGTTGTTCAACGGAGCGAAAGCCTATGTGTGCAGATATGTCTTGATGTACTTGCGTACATCAATATGGCGATCGGTTAAATTTTGGGTATGCACTTGTACATATATGTATATACATATGTACAGACACCAATATGGCGACCCTTTATTTTAGAGCCACTTTCTGTTTTATTTTTTCTAATATTTGTCACTTTTTAGATGAACAATATTTTATTTGCGGGTTTTTCTTTTTAAATACAATTGCCCCTCGCTTTAACCACGGAGAATGTGAAGCGAAAAAAAATATGTTCAGACACACAAATACGAATAAATCGGACTGGAGTTGCCGGAAATTTGGCAATGGACGAGTTGAGGTAGGTGCACTGCTACTTATCTTGTTTCAATTTGTAGCTGTTCCTGGAACCTTTTGTTGCAGATCCACCAATGCTTGCTGGGGCGAACTGGATATGCTAGATGCGACAAGAAGTGTATCCGGCTCGAAGGACCAAATGTTGTAGTAGGGCGTCCGCAGGGCTTCCAGGTGAACTATACGAAATTTGGTATCGTTGGGGGAGCGTTTCTGCTCTGCACAATTTTATTCACTTAGGTTGAGAAAAACACGTTTTGTTCGCTTGAAGGTTATTTTTCATCTCGTCTGTATTTTCAGAGTACATTACAATGTGTTAGTGTAAGTGAGGTGAATTTCATGTTCTATGTACTGGTTCCGGAGTTACATGGCGGTTGGATGGCGACTGCCGGATACACTTCTTGTGTGAACACCGATCTTAATAGGATTTTGCATTTATATGAGGATAGAGAAAGGAGGAGAAGAAAAAAAGGAAAGAGAGAGGAGAGAAGAGGGATTAATAGGATTTTGAACATATATGAGGAGCATAGTAAAAAAAAATGGTGGGTAAGAAAGAAAAAAGAAAAATAAGAGAGTTAAGGAGAAGATATAGTGGAAGAGGAAAGAGGGATGAAAGAAGATAGTTAAATGAGAGACAGTGAAGAAGAGAAAGGAAAGGGGAAGAATATGACTCGGGTGATAATGACAAGAATATATATAATGGGGTCGAAGCAGTAGGAAAAGGAAAGATGGTTTTAAGTGGCTTTTGGTCAAATGAAAGAATAATTATCAATATAGGCCAATGGGAGGATAGTGGGAGAAAAAAGGGGGATTTTATATATATATAATATTAATATTTTATAAATAGTAAATATATTTTAAAAGAAATAAAGTGAGGTTATAGGTATGAAAATAGTGTGAGACTGGGATGCAAAAAAAGAGGGGAAGGGAAAAGGAGTTGAACATTAAAATAAAATAAAAAAAAACAATAAAAATATATAAGACCTTAAAACAATATAAAACTGAAAGGGAGGGGGGGGGGGGGGGGGGGGGGGGGGGGGGGGGAGAGGGGGGGGAAGGAGGGGGAGAGAGAGGGGGGGGAGGGGGGAGAGAGGGGGGAGAGGGAGAGGGGGGGGGGAGAGGGAGGAGGGGGCCCGATGAGGGGGAGAGGGGGAGGGGGGGGGGGGAGTATGTTTTATTGTTGGTGGTGAGAGAGTTACTATGAGGTTTTTGATAAGTGAAAGTATACAATTGGCGTTCCAATGAGCATAAGGTACAGATAGAATGTACTCTCAGCTTGGGCTCTATGAGGGTCGTTAAATTAATTTGCATATTATATTTGCATACATAACAGCATATTTGAATTTTGATTCGTGGTTTATAAGAATTCATTGTTAGGTTTTGGCTGAGATTTCCCAAATTTGTATTCATATAATGCATTTTGTACTGAGCTAGCTCGTAGAAAATCTGCATTTTTAAATATTTATATAACTTTTTCGATTAGATTTTATTAGTAAGTAATAAAAGTGCCTTTTATTTTCTAACGATGGGAGATAAAAGTAAAGATTTATGAAAGAGTAGTATTTATTACTCAATTTTTATTTTATTTTGTGGATAAATTGATGGGAATAAAAATAATATAAATAATTAAATATAAATAAAGAATATGGGGGAGGAGAAGGGAGGGAGAGGGGAGGATTAGTTTTATTGAGATTTATTGGTATTTATAATTGTTTTTGTGATTTAAAGTTTAAATGGAGGGGGGGGGAGGGAGGGGGGAGGCCTTGCTACTTTATGCGTTTGTTATTTTTTTGTGCATGCCCCTTAAATATGTATGCTCAAACAGATACGACAGAGGGGGGGGGGGGGGAAGGAGGGAGAGAGGAGGGGGGAGAGAGGGAGGGGAGGAAAATGGAGAGGGGGGGGGGTGAGATGAGAAGAAATTGAATTTATGGAGAGAGGGGGGGAGGAAGGGGAGAATGGGAGTAATGATGTTGTTGTTGAATTGTTTTTGTAAGAATGGATTTATTTATTTGTTTTATGTTAAGGAGAATTACTATTTATTAAGTAGTTAGTAGAGCCGTACTAATATGTAGTTATAAATGCTAGCCGTAGTCTGGCCGAGGTAGACTAGGTAATTTGAGATTGTTAAAACAATCATGGTGTTTTAGTCTAATATTTAAGGTTGTTGTCTGTAGGAAATTTGTGTGTTGATTTAAGGACACATTGAGTATTGGCGGTTATTGTAGCAAATGTTTGTAGCGTGTCATAAAAATTTAATTTTACCCTCGTGAAATATCATCATTCAAAATAAATGTTTCACATGATATGTTCCCAATCATTTGTGATCCAAATTTTGGCCTCACACATGATTGTTACGAGTTAAGCCAAAAAAGCGTAACAGCTGTACCTTAGTCTTCAATACGGGTACATTTCTGCCAAAACTAGCTTCATTTCTGACAAATCTGTATTATTATCAGAATGTCAGAGGTTTATTTCAAAGCTTAAAAATCTTTTATGGCCAGTATATAATAGCTTTTTATCGATTTTGAGGTATTTTGAAAGTTTTATTTTGATAGAAATGATCGGCCGACTCGAGGTGGTGGGGTGTTAATTGCCGTTAAAGCCACTCTCCAGTCAGAACTTTTCTGTTTAAGTACGCCTACTGACGCTGAGATTGTCTCAGTTAAGGTGTCTTTTCCTACACGGAATATCTATATTACATGCTCTTATGTCCCTCCTTCTTCTGATATTCAAGTTTATATGAAACATATTACTTGTATTAAAGAAGTTTCTTCACACGTGCGTGATAATGACCTATTTATGGTGTTGGGTGATTTTAATTTGCCGAACATCTCTTGGTCATTATTCACTGCCGAAAATTATCTAGTGCCCTCAGCACAGCATGATTTTATAGACTGCATGCTTGATCGTTCGTTGTTTCTAATCAATTCAATTTCTAATCATTTGAATAGAACACTTGAACTTGAATTTGTTAACGACTACCTTATTTCTAATGTGTCTATGTCCCATCCTTTATTTCTTCCTGAGGATGTATATCATCCTACTTTAGAGATTACAATGTTCAATTGTAATCGTCTCATTTCGTGCTCATCAGCCAATAAGCCACGCCGCTGCTTTCGAAAAGGAAATTATTCATTGTTGAATCAGCTTATTTATGCAACCGATTGGTCTTTCCTTTATGACTCGGTTGATATGAATACTGCTATTACTTTTTTTTTATAGCACCCTAAACTCCCTCTTAGATATGAGTATTCCCAAGTTTACTCGCAGATTGTCACATCTTAAAAACTTAAAATCTAAATATTTAAAAAATTTAAAAACTCTGGTTTGTGTGCAGCCTTAGCTAAATATTCGAACTTCTTTCTTCTGAATTCTCAATGCTATGAGAATTATCTAACTCGTTGTAAAAGGCAATTCTCCCAAAATCCGAGACAGTTTTACAATTTTGTAAAAATCTTCTTACTCTCCTGGGCCTGACAATATTCCTAGTTGTCTACTCAAGGAGTGTAGTTCTTCCCTTCTTTATCCATTGCAAAAGCTTTTTAATCTATCTCTTGAATCTTCTGTCTTTCCATCTCTTTGGAAAGAATCTTATATCATTCCTCTCCACAAGAAAGGTGGAAAGTCTGATATACAAAATTACAGGGGCATTGCAAAACTGTCCGCTATTCCTAAATTATTTGAAAAAATAATCACTTCGAATTTGCAGCATTTCTGCAAATCAGTTGTTTCCCCTGTTCAACATGGATTCGTAAAGAATCGTTCAACTACGACCAATCTGCTTGAGTTTACTTCCTTGGTAAATGATGCTTTTCTTTCGAAAATGCAAACTGATGTCATTTATACTGACTTCATTAAGGCGTTTGACTCTGTGCACCATGACATTTTACTTTTTAAACTTGACCGAATAGGTTTCCCTTCGTCTCTTTTGCTTTGGATTAATTCTTATTTAAAAGGTAGGTCCCAAAGAGTAATGCTGAGGCTGACTACCTCTAAACAAGTTCACGTTACTTCTGGTGTTCGTCAAGGTAGTCATCTTGGTTCTTTACTCTTTACTCTTTTTATAAATTATCTCCCCTCGGTTATATCACATGCCCGGGTACTTATGTATGCGGGTGAATCTTATTGGTTCAAAGTGTATGATTATGACCTTCAATCGCACTACACCTTATCTTGTCAGCTATACAATAGACAATACTCCATTGCAACGTATACTCACAGTTAAGGATCTAGGCGTTCTTTTAGATTCTAAGCTCAGCTTCAATCTTCACATAGATACCATCGTTAATGAGGCAATAGGTGTACTTGGATTCATTAAACGATGGTCTAAAGAGTTTAACGATCCTTTTATAACGAAACTTCTGTACATCTCTCTTGTTCGCCCTATCCTTGAATACTGCTCTTGCATCTGGTCTCCGCAGTATAACAATAGCCAGGATCGTATTGAATCTGTTCAGAAGCAATTTATGCTTTTTGCTTACGAGGTTTAAATTGGGACCCTAATCTTCGGTTGCCATCTTATTCTAGGAGGCTGCTTCTTCTTAACCTTCCGTCGTTAACCAACCGTAGGACAATTCTCGGTGTTGTTCTTCTACATAAGTTGATTATTGGCGATATAGATTCTCCTTTTCTGCTAGGGAGTCTTCAATTCTCTGTTCCGTCCAGACCAACCAGAAATTACCGCACCTTATTCCTGTCTACGTGCACAACAGACTACGCTATGCACAATCCTTTTCGCGTGTTATGTAAAAATTATAAGTCGGGAAGTCACTGATCATTCCCAGCTATGAGCAGGGGCATAGCTTGCCGGACAGGCTGTAAATTTCCCCCCACCGGGTCGGTGATTTACCACTACTTTTCTGTCCTATCTACTTAACACTCTATATATCTAGCTTACATTTCTTAACTTTATTAACAATCTTCTTAGTTACTTTTTTCCTATTTATTGTATTTTATTAATTAATATAGCAAACTAAGATTATTTTTACTTTTTTTTACTTAAGAATACTTTTTTCCTACTTACACCCTTCTGCTTAGATGTAGGCTCTAATAGCGTCACTTACAAATTTAGCTGTGAAAAGGGGCACAGCTGGCCGGACTGGCAACTAAAACACCTCCATCGGTGATGCTATTTAGAGAACTGTGTTATCTAACTAGGCTTTTAGCATTTAATTGCATTATCTATTGTATGTATAATCTACTGAATAATGAGGATGACACTCGATGTCTGCATAAGTGAGCGCAGTTTTCGGTATAAGTTTTGTCGTTTAGTCGCCTGTTCTTTGGTGTGTTTATTACGTGTAGCATTTCTATTGTATGTCTTTTGTTATAGTGTTGTTCTTTTTGTAAAATTTTTGTCGCATCGAAATTTGGTGTGTGGTTGCTTTTCATACAGTGGGTCATAATGCTGTGGGTAAAAGGGGTATAATGTCTTCGGCCACATAAGGTTTTTTCTTTTCAGCTCAATACAGTGATCTACCAAATCGAGTTTGTTTCCGATAATGTTAACTTACTCCCTTTCAATAATGATAAAATCTATATCGACATCCTGTTTTTTGAGCAATTTTGGTAAATAATAAGAGCTAGCACAAACTTGATGTAGCTTCTAGAAAAGTATATATATTTGCATTTGGTGTTGGAAGAAGAGGGTTCAGGGTATACCCTAGTCGGGAGCTCTCGACTAGAACCTCTTACTCGTTATTTTTACTATGCTCCTTATATATACGCAAAATTCTATCAACATCGGACCACTATATTATATAGCTGTCATAGGAACGATCGGTCGAAGAGTAGGATCTTGTATGAAAAACATATTGTTTTTCAAGATATCTTGACCAAACTCGGCATTTATTGGCTTTACTATCCGCCTCATCTAAATGCAAGAACCTATTAAAATCGGGCCACTATATAACGTAGATGCCTTAGGAACGATAGGTCAAAAATAAAGTTTTTGTATAGAAACATTTTTTGTTTTTCACGATATCCTGACCATTTATTAGTTTTACTATGCTCCTCATATATATGCAAAATCCTATCAAAATCGGACCACTATATCATATTTTAAATTAGGAACGATCAGTCGAAAACTAGGTTCTTTCATAAAAAAATTTTTTGTTTATCAAGATTAACTATACTATTAACTATTTTCCCTGTGCTTTTTAGATACGGGCAAATCACTATAAGCATTATAAAAAGGTTGGGTCTGCAAGGGTATTAGATATTCCGCGTGCCGAAGATGACCCTTCTCTCTCGTTTTTTGTCTGTTATATCAGTCTGAGTTTATGATCCGTTCCGATTATCGTGGTACATTTGTTAGAGATTTGTATATTTTTGGAGATTCTGTTAGCTTTTGTGTTCTGATGTGATGTCTTTTAAATAAAGAATAAGTTCATTTATAGTGAACTTATTTTATATTTATATCGTGTTCAATTCCCTTATGGTATATTGCGTCCGGTTTGTTTGTCATTCTTCTCATATAGCTTAGTGCTGTATTTATAATCATACATTTTGGGTGGTTAGAGTTGAAGTTAAGTATTCGTCCAGAGGCTATGGGTTTTATATACCACTTAATTTTGAGTGAGCTGTCCACTCTTTTTGCCAAAGTGTCTAAGATTGGTAGCTTCCCGTCTTGCTCTAGTTCCACTGTAAATTAGATGTGTTTGTGAAACTAATTTAACTTATTTAGAATGTATTGTACTTCAGTTTTGTCCGTTATAGCAAAAAGGTCGTCTTCATATTTTGACAGAAATGTTGGTTTTGTTGTCAATTTATCAGTAATATTGTCTAGAAGTTCTTCCATTATTATGTCAGCTATTATCATAAGCAATTGTTTAGGTATAGTTGTGTGTTACTCTGATTTGGTCTATTGTTGTGTGTGGGTTTATATATCCAATTGAAATAGCACGTCAGTGCTGGTTGGCATACGCACTACACCTCCCCTTTTAGGGAAATAACGTACATTTGATTGAAGTTATTAATTATTTGAGGTTTTCCTTTTTGTTTTTTAAAAATTGAAATTTTGAATATAACAAGAATTTTAAAAATTTGGATATAAAATACAAAGTATTAAAGGTATTTTTTTTGTGTTGTTTTTTTTTGATATTTGATATAGGAACACTTTTGTTATATTTTTTTTATATGGATTATTTATATTTAAAATTTTTTTTGTTTATTTTTCTTTTTTAATTTTTGTGTTTGTATGGCCTCTCAAAATATTTTTTATTTTTAACCTTCTTTTACTTTTGTTCCCTATTCTTTTCTTTTTTTATTTTGTTTTCTATATTATGTCTATTAAGAAGATTTTTACCTTTTCGTTTTTTAAGTAACTTGGTTCCTTTTTTTTATTTTACTTTCTTATTTATTTCTTTTTGCTTTATTTTATTTTTCTAAAGTTTCGAGCTCTTTTCGCTTTTTAGTTAAACTTAACTTTTAGATTCTTTTTTTTGGTTTATGGTTTTCGCTTTATTTTTGGTAGGTTATTTTGTTCAATATAGTTTATGGATTTTGAGTTCTGTGGTGTTGTGTTAACAATCACGTATGTCCATACGTCCCAGTCAGTTCTCTGATTTTGAACGAATGTACTCTTGATTCCTTGACTTCTTTCAACGGTCCTTTCTGGTGGTGGTGTGCTGTGACGTTTGTTGTCTATTTAGATATTTGCACAAGTCAGTTTATGGAATTTTTGTTTCTGTTCCCATTCCGTTGAACGTCTTCATTGGACCGTCTTCAGAATAAAGATTCGAATTGGCTTTTGCGACAGTTGTTGCACTTTTGTTTGCAACAGGATTCTATAGTACTTTGTAAATAATATTAAGTGATTGCGTTTCATTCCCTTTTCCGAACGTGGTGTGGACAATTTGTCTACTTCACTCTTCAAAAGCTTTTGGAGTTTCGGTTTTATTTGGGTGATTTGTAGTTTCGTCGTTTTCGACGTCAGGCATTTTGGACATTTTTTTTACTCTTTTACTTTTAGTCATGTTTTTCCAATTTTTCTCTTTATTTTTGATTCGTTTTATTTGCCTGTTGACCTCCTTGATTGGATCGTATGGAATTAGACAATTAGCTTCTTTTTCTTGTTCATTTTTATTTGAGTAGCGCTACTCTTAATGATTTTAAATTTTTATTGCCCTTGTTTGAGTTTGTTGAAATTGATTAAAGATCTTTTCGCTGGTGCTACTTTTAGTTGGCTGATTTTGATCACCGGCTTGCCATTCAAGCCTTTGGAAAAACTACCTAAGTGAGAATTCCATTGGAGTCAAATCGCTACTTAATTCTTGCTTAACTGTTTTTCCATTTTCATAACTTGAATCTCTTATTCAAGGTCACTACTTCGTCCTCGTATTGCGTTCGTTGGGCTTGAAGCTTTTTCAAGACTTTGTTTTGGATAGTTCTTGTTTATTTTTGCGAGTTGTTTTGTTATTGGTGCCTGGTGTGACTTTGGACTTTTTTTTTATTAAGTCGGTTTGTTTCTTGAGGGCGTGCCACGTTTCTTTCCCTCTTATTGTATTTCTTGAGTCGTGCGTTTTTTGTGGGTTATATTTTTTAGGTTGTGTGTTTTCTTTTTGCCTATTTTGGTGTTTTTTCCATTTTTGCTAGTTCTTGTTCTTAGTACTTTTTTGCTTTCACCGTTAGTGATCTTGGATTTAACTGGGAGTTGGAGTCATTTAGTTTGAGTTAAACTGCTCCAATCTTGCTTGCTTCATTGATTTCTTCTGCTATGTCTTTTTTGGTTGAACAGTTGATTTTTTAGGTACTGGAATGCCTTTTCACATTCTTTGTCATTCAAATGGGACATTCTTTTTACATTCTATGTTGTTTCGGATTTTTAATCGTTTTATTCTCGTTTCTGGGTTGTCGTAGGGAGAGTGTATCATGTTAAGATTCCTTAGAAAACATTGAATCTTCTGGATGTATCAGTGTGTTTTTACAAGTTTGAAATCTTTAAGTTTTAATATATTCGTTAGAACAACCAATAACGTTAATCATCATGTAAAGGAGCTTGGAAGGCTCTAGGCTGAGAATGCTATTGTCATCATTCTCTGAAATGATTAGGCGCTATTTTTAGACCAAATGGAATGCGTGAGCGATATAACCATTGCTTGTTGAAAAAGACGTTATATTTCTTGAACTTTCCTCAAGCTCAATTGGTGGAAACCTGACATTAAATCAAGGCATAAAATTTTACTTACCCAATTGATCAAGAATATCGTAATTTTGGGGAGTGGAAATTTATCCGACAGCAATTTTTATTTATTTGGCGATAGTCAATTCTATCGCCATTTTTTCTTAGAGCCCGGAAGAGATTTCTTTGGGAGTATAAGAGTGGGCTATTATAAGGTGAAACAGACGGTTCAACAATATTTTGTTCATTAACTTTCCAACTTGATGCTGGATTTCTTCTTTTGGCTATGCGGACATCGATAATTTTTACATATATGGTTCATATCCTTAAGTCTCAATCTTTGCTTTAGAAATTGTTTGTTGTAATTGGTTCTGATTCAAGTCCGAACACATCACTTACTGGGTGCATTTTCTTCAAGTTGTTTCTTAAACAAGGTTGGAAAATTTTTCTTAATTTATTATTACAGACTTGTTCTTTGTCTTAGATTTGCACGTGTGTTGAGTGATTAAATTTTGTTATTAATGCCTACTATTTGGCATTTTTGGTTTAATCGGACAAAGTATTTTGGGCTTAGAATCGTATTTGAATACACCCGGTATTTCTTAGGAATTAAAATGTTTTTTTCTGCTGAAGACAACTCTATTTGCGTTCATTGGGATCTTGCTGGTGCAGTGTTGAATTAGTCAGAATAAATTTTTGGAACAAAGTAGGATACGTTAGGTTTTGCGGTTAATTATAAACCAATCCTGGAACTTTTAATCTAATTGGCAATTAAATTTTTATGAAATCTTCCTTTATTCCATCCAAGGGATTCGAAATCTGGATGAAGTAGATGAAATTTGTTGGAATATGTATTTGTCTGTTTGTAGTTCGATTGAGACTAGACCTTTGGAGTTTATTACTCCTTCTCCTTGCCTCTAATGTCTATAATTCTATTGATTTGGATGTCATGAAAGACATAGAATTTTCTTTATAATTGAAATTTTTGCACCTTTCAATCAAAAATTTATCTTTTTATTTATTGCAACATTTTTGAATGATACGAAATGGTTGAGACTTAAGTTAACAGTGTTATTTTACTGTTTAACCCTGAGTATCTGGAGGTGTCTGCAAGTTTCCCGAAGTATTTTGGGCTACCCTAACATTGTTTCTTTGTTATTGTTGTTATGATTATAACCTCTAGATCCTCCACGGCCTCTGTTATTATTATTATTACCACCGCGGTTGTTATTACCACCGCGGTAGTAGCCACGGCCGTTGAGTTGCTACCATTGAGCCGGTTGCCCTTCCTCTGTAGTTACCTCGACCGCGGTTTCCGCCGCGCTGAGAGTAATTCTGGCAGAATAAGATACTGTTAGACTGCCCAGTTGCTTCAGTGCAACTATTTACAAATTTTGAAATAGCATCATTCATTTACTGAATGTGCCTGCTTGCATGATAAGTTTTACCTTTCTATAGAACAGTTCTTGGTCATTGCCTTTACAGCTTGGGTTGTGCTATATTTATTAGCCAATTCCGGTGTTAGGCCATCGTTTATAAAGGCTCCTTCCAAGGCTTTTGTTAACTGCTCAACCTCTTGAGTTACTGGTTGGCAGTTTTGCTTTTCTGTTGCAAGGTAAGTAATTTGGCTGACAATACTTCGACTGATTCGCCTTTTACTGTGCTTGATAATTTTGCAATTATTTGAGCGATAGTTTGCTCATTGCTTATCAAGTTTCTCGCATGGCCTTTTGTTTTGTCTTAATTGACTGATAGCTGTTACTTCATGCGAGCCTTTTAGGGAATCAAGGAGATTCAAAGCGTCTATGAAACTTTGTGAATTTTCTGCCTTTCCATCGAACTCAGGTATGAGTGATGAGGCTAATTTTAGAAATTCAACTACTGTTTGAGCCATGTTGTTTGTATCTTCCAGCTTTTCGTCTGTCGTTGATTCTGCCAACAGTAACTTATCAAATGTTACCGGTGTATTTAACACTGATGGTAGATAAAGCTGAGTCTACTTTTTATAAGTTACCAGATTATCCTTAGGCGCTGTAAAATCTGAAGTTTGGACTCTGTTAAACTTGTCAGTTTTTTTGACACTCGTTAACAAGACTCCTGATTTCATTGTACTCATTACAAGGATCTCAGTATGTTTAATTATGGTGGGTCTTAAAACTGGTGCGCTTTTATTAAGGCCGCTATGCCGCTTTATTTTTTCTACTATTTGGGGCCAGTCCATGTGAACTTTCCCTACTTTCAAATATTTTATTTAAGCAGCGGCTTAGACCATTTTTTAGTCGTTGCCTCGACTCATGTACGCTTCCTCGTGATTTTTTTGAAGAAGTAAATTCAGAAGGAGTTTGCTGAGGTATTACAATGAGTATTATTAGCAGTATGTTTGTTAGCACATGGGGAGTGGTGTTACAACTTCAACTAGTTACTACATTGGCAGTGTTATCATTGCCTTTGATTGTTTTCCATCCATATTCCTACAAATGACTCTTGCTTTTTGTTTTTATACTACCTATGCAGACGTACTAAGACAATTGTTGTCTGCCCAAGATCGATGCTCGTCATTTTTTTTATTTTGACGTGGGTAGTGTAGACAAGATTTTCCACACTCTTTTAGAACTGAATAGAGTGGACTTGTCACTGTGCCGAATTCTTCTTATTTCGGATTCGAACTCATTACTGATTATTCTCTTGCCTTTGCAAAATTTGTTGGCTCGCATCGAAAGTCTGTTAGTTGTTTTACCTTGCTAATCTTGTCCTCAATCTGACTAATTCTTGAACATGATTTTTGGAATCCTAATGAGGCAAACGGAGCACTTATTTCTGTCTTTGTTTCATTTTTTTGTTAATGTGGTTGTCAATACTATTCCTTTTTGTGTTTTTGTAGAATGGATAACGGTGAAAATTTAAATAATGTTCATTTAAGTTTCTATTCATTTCTTACGGGGTCGTTGAGACAATTTTGAAATCTGTTGTAGTAGGGCGTCCGCGGGGCTTCCACGTGAATTAGAATTTGGTTCGTTGGGGGAGCGTTTCTGCTTGCACAATTTTGTTCACTTAGGTTGAGAAAAACACGTTTTGTTCGCTTGAAGGTTATTTTTCATCTAGTCTGTATTTTTAGAGTATTACATGTGTTAGTGTAAGTGAGGTAAATTTATGTTCTATGTTGGTTCCGGAGTTACATGGCGGTTGGATGGCGCTGCCGGTCACTTCTTGTGTGAACATGCCGCCCGCTTGCAGTATTGAAAAATAAAAGGGGAGAGGGAAGTGGCTCGTTCCTATGGTGAGCGCAGGAGCGGAGAGTATCCACCCGAAGACCGTGTTTTGGGCCAGTGGTGGCCGCCATGGCTCGGCTGGACGCCTTGGAGAGTTAATTGGGTAGATCCGGCAACACCAGTTGGAGATTTCCGGCTGGAACCAGCGTCGTCTCCAATCGAACGTTGTTGAAGGGTCGTTCAGTTTCTCGCTGACGAGCTTCGTTGGAGTTCGCTAAGATTGGCATCACCTGCAGGTGCTCTGTGGAAGTAGGGTCTGGAACTTTATGGCGAGCAAGCGTTGTCTTTACCGACGCGGGTGACGGATAGCCCGGAGGCCTTTGCCAAGGATGCGTCGATAAGATTACCGGCAGCCGGGTCTAAAAGGCCCGAGTGTCGCGGTTCGCCTTGCCGTTTCCAAGTCGGATGAGTGCTCTAGGAAGCTCGGTTGTCCTCTTGTGTTCCATCAAAGTCGACAAGGAAATGGAACCAGCGGATGAAGGCGGCGCGGAGCGTCGCGTTTGGGCCTTGGTGCGGCGCATTGTTTGGGATCGCTCTGGAGATCGCGATGGCATGAGACGCGCTTCTTGGAAATGAAGCAAGGTGTGATGGTCGCCCTGGCACTTGCGGCACTTGTCCTTGCGGCGACAGGACTCCCAGTATTTGTTGACCAGAACTGCTCGGAGTCTTTTCTCTGGAGATAGCCGATGAACCGCTGGCACTTTCGCAGCGCGTGGACTCTCGGCATACTCGGCATCGGAACGATTCGTTGCGGGTCGGCTCTTGGATCGGCCTTGTTGTTGGCGTGGAGACATTGTGTGTTACGTGAAGAAGGTTGAAAAAAAAAACATAATAGACATTACTGATGCGGCTTTATACGGATGGTCGCAGACCTATGGATTAGGATTTAGTCTTATGGAGATTTACTGGATGGAAAATGGAACTAGATTTATCGGGAGAGGATCAGTTAGAGATAGGTCTCTTGGAGACACCTCGGGCTGTTAACACGTGACCACTCGGACTCTTTGGTCGTCGCCAGGATAGGTCGTTTGGATTGACCTAGACGCAAGTATTAACTGAAGATTATCTTCTTTAATAATACTAGATCGTCCCGCTGTAAGTCTCGCGTTGGAGTTTGCCATTTGTTTCTTTTGTGTAATTCTAAAAGATACTCATGTTTCCAACGGAGACAGAACTGTTGTTGCAAAGCCTTCAAGCGCTGCCAGCGGTTGATGATGGACTTGGCGTGTTCCTTGATCTCTGGCTCTGTGGCGGAAAGTAGAGGACCCCCGACTAGGAAATGACCGGGAGTCAGAGCTAGGAGATCAGTAGGATCTTCCGACATTGGAGATATCGGTCTTGAATTCAGGCATGCTTCAACTTTGGATAGGAGCGTGGAAAGCTCTTCGAAGGTGTATTTGGAGGTCGATGTAGACTTATAAAATAGATTTTTGAAACTCTTTACACCTGCCTCCCACAGGCCACCCATATGCGGTGCACTAGGAGGGTTGAAGTGCCAGGACAGTTTCTGGTGACTGTAAGTGGCCTGGAGTTGAGTCTTAAGCGTTTCTACAAAATCGCGCGAGAGGACTTTGGCCGCTCCGACGAAGGTTTTGCCGTTGTCGGAATGCATTTGACTTGGGCACCCTCGTCGTGCCACAAATCTCGCAAATGCCGCTAGGAATTTTTCTGTGGTCAGGTCAGATGTAGCTTCTAGGTGGATAGCTTTGGTGCTGAAGCACACAAAGACGCACACGTAGCCTTTTGTTATAAGACAGGCTCGACCTGTGTAATTTTTAACATCGAAGGGGCCTGCAAAATCGACTCCTGTGTGAGTGAACGGCCGAGAGAATGTGACTCTCTCCACAGGCAAGTCGCCCATAAGTTGCGTTTGCAATTTCTTTTTTCGAATGACGCAGATTTTGCAGAAATGGATTGTGGATTTGACCAACACCTTCAGCTTTGGAATCCAGTACTGTGATCGTATTAAACGCATCATGAGCTGGTTGCCTCCATGCAATGATATAAGATGGGTGAAAGCGGTCAAGAGACGCGAATATGCACATGTGTATGGCAGTATGATTGGATGCCGCTCATCGTAGCCGAGTGCTTCGGCCGCTCTTACACGATCACATGCTCGAATAATTCCCTTACCATCTAGAAAGGGGTTCAAATTAAGGAGTTTGCTGGAAGTGAGCTGTTTCTTCGTGCTCAAGCAAGTGTACTCTGACGAGTATGCTTGTCTCTTGGTCAGGAGAATGAGTCTTTCTTGTGCATAAGAAATCTCGTTGCTGTCAATTTCAATAGTTGACGGGAGCGACAATCGTTTGCAACGCTTGAAGAAGCGATAGATGTACGCTAACACTCGCAGGGCTCGATCGAACTTGGAGAAGCGATCGAGGAAAGAAAATGAGGGAGCCGTGTTTGCGAGGCTTACTTTAATCGTACGTTGCTCTATTGTCGTATCTGGGAGGGGATCTGAAGGAATGGGCCATTGGTTCTGAGGTAGGCGTAACCATTCTGGCCCGTGCCACCACAGCTCGTTGTTGACTAACACTTGTGGTGGGGCACCTCTGCTCGCTAGGTCCGCTGGATTGTACTCGGATCGTACATGGGACCATTTATTGGAGTCGGTGGCCTGAGTAATTTTTGCGACTCTGTTTGCTACAAAGGTAGTCCAGGCGCATGGTGGCTTATGAAGCCAAGCTAGCACAATTGTGGAATCTGTCCAATAGAACCAGTCGCCGCCAGCGGAAGATAGCTGGGGACTGAGTGCAGCGGATAACTCGGACAGAAGTGCTGCTCCGCACAGCTCTAGTCGTGGCAAGGATACCGTCTTGATCGGAGCGACCCTCGTTTTCGCTGTTAGGAGATGTACTGAGATGCGATCTTGTATTTCAGTGCGCACGTAAATGGCGGCCCCATAAGCACGCTGCGAAGCGTCACAAAAACCGTGGTATTGAATAGTCCCCTGTGGGCGGAATTCGACCCATCTAGGGATGCGAATCGCACTGAGGCCCGGATACTCTTGCAGAAATAAATTCCACTTACTGAGAAGACTATCAGGTAGCGGATCGTCCCAGCCCAGTTCTTGGAGCCAGATCTCCTGCATGAATATTTTTGCCTGAATAATGACTGGACCCAGCCAACCTGCTGGGTCGAACAGTTTGGCAATCTGTGAAAGGACTTCACGTTTGGAGACGGACTGTTTGGTTGTTAGCTCGGATGGAGCGAAAAAAACTCATCGGTGTCAGCTTTCCATCTGATCCCGAGAGTCTTTGCCGAACAGGCTTCCTCGATCTCTAAGAAGTCGGCGCGAAGCAAGTGGTCCTTGGGAATCGCTCTTAGCAAGTCCTTTTCATTGGATGTCCATTTTCGCAAGGGGAACCCGGCATATTCAAGGGCTTTGCGGAGTTCTGCAATTGCTTGATCTGCCGTTGATTTGGAATGGGCTCCCGCTAGTACATCGTCGACATACATATTGTTTGCGATAAT
This sequence comes from Drosophila ezoana, assembly GCA_035045725.1. Classification (NCBI taxonomy): domain Eukaryota; kingdom Metazoa; phylum Arthropoda; class Insecta; order Diptera; family Drosophilidae; genus Drosophila; species Drosophila ezoana. The sequence goes on from JAWNOU010000135.1 coordinate 132,945, forward strand.
GTGACTTGCTAAGGGATAGAGCGAACGAACGTCATCAGATAACTGATGTAGTACCCAGATTGCCAAAAGGGGGCACAGTTAACTCCAAACGTGACTGTGCTGAGCTCGAAGTCACGAAGCTCGTTGTCCTTTGTTCGGAACAGAATTCTCTGATAGGGCGTGTGTTTGGGATGCACAAGTATCTGCCGATACATTTTCGTGAGATCGGCATTGAAGACATATCGGAAGAAGCGCCATCTTAGAATTTGAATGGTTAAGTCGGATTGCAGAACGGGCCCGGCATGTAGTTGATCGTTCAGACTTTTACCATTCGATGACGGGTGGGAGGCGTTAAATACTACGCGGAGCTTGGTCGTGGTGCTGTCAGGCTTGTGAACAGCATGGTGTGGTAGATAAAAGTTATCCGAACCATCGCTTGGAGGGACTTGTCGCATGTGACCTAAGTCCAAATATTCCTGGATCACCGCATCGTACTGCTCCTTAAGGGGGGCATTTTTTGCCAGACGATTCTCATTTCGTAGAAATTGAGCTAGTGCGATGGACCTTGAATGGCCTAACTGGATGTGATCGGAATTCTTGAATGGCAGTGTGACCAAGTATCTGCCGTTTTTATCCCTTTTAGTGGTTTTTTGGAAATTGCGCTCACAAAACAGGTCGGATTCCTTTTCCAGCTTTACTGGAATATCCTCCACCTCCCAAAATTTTGTGAGCAGTTTATCCAAGCTCGCATTTGGATTCAGCGAGACTTGAGTCGAAAAGGATGCGACAGATTTGGCACTGGTCTTAGAAACGGGGCCTGTAAGGATCCAGCCGAAAATCGTTTCTTGACCAAGGAGAGTGCCACATATGTTGGGATAGGAGCCACCTAACAATATGGATGGGAGGATATCGGCGCCGAGAAGCACGTCTATCTGTGAGCTCCTATAGAAAGAGGGATCGGCCAAGTGTAATTTTGGAAGTTCTTTCAAAGCAGTTTGGGGGATGGTGTAGGAGGGCAAATTGCCTGCTAGCTTTGGAAGAACATAAGCCGAGGTTTCAATATGAACCCTGGGCTTTAACGGAGAGCCAATATTAAAATGGCATAGTTTTTGAGGTTGAGCCGAAAGACCTGTGCGTCGACGGGTTGATAAGGAAGTTTAACCCTTTTGAACAATCGCTCTGAAATAAAGGTCGCTTCAGACCCAGAGTCGATTAATGCCCGAGCTGTATACTTTGTGCACAAATGACACACTTGGATGACAGCCGTGCCGAGGAGAACACCATGTGAGTTTGCGGAAAAGTAGTTTTGAACGGTAGCTTGGGTCTCAGTAGAAGTGGACTGTATAGATGAAGGAGGGTTCAAAACTATTGGTGTTGTGGAAGCTGAGGGCACCTGGGGTCTGTCACGGTGGAGCAGCGTGTTGTGACGTCCCTTGCACGTGAAACAATTATGTGCGCTGGTGCAGTCTTTCAATTGGTGCTGTCTGGCGAAGCAGTTTAAGCACAACCTTTGTTGCATAATGACGAAAACTCTCTCGGGTACGGACATTAGGAGAAAACGTGGGCATAGACGCACGGGATGGTTATCCTTCTGACACAATTTGCAGTGTTGTGACATTGTAGTCACTGTTGCTTCGAAGGTTCTCAGGTGGTTGGACTCTTTTCTTGTGGGTTTGGACTGGGGTGGCGTATGTGCGGTAGGTCGTACATCCTCTATCGCCTCCAAGGTGCGATATCGGTCGATCAGAAATAAATTCATCTCGGACCATTGAGGTATCTCTGTTCCTGTTGAGAGCTTTGGAGCATAACTCGTACTCGCGTTCTAACTTTTCCCATAAAGTCTTAATCTGATCTCGTCAGACTTGGAGAGTGAACAGTGACACGTCACTGTCCGCTGCGTCATTGATCTTCACTTCAAACTGGCCTAGTCGGTCAGTTATAGAAACGAAGTCGTTCAGTGCCATTTCGCTTGACTTCTGCATTTTTTGCGTAGTCGAACGGGTAATTTTTGGGGTAATATCTCTTGTTAGAATCGGACTCACAGTCTTGCGGACGGTTGTGCTGGTACTCTCGACCTTGAGTTGCCCGAAAACTGTTCTAGGTGAGGTTAAAGGTCGCTTTGACTCCTTAACGGACGGTGCTGTGAGTCGTTTGTGGCTGTTTTGATCACCACCGATTGGCATGCCAGACTCTTCACAGAGCCAAAAATTTTAATAACCAGGTGAAATGTGATCAAATACAAATAATTTGAATCAGCCGAGCGAAAACGGAATAAGAAATGGCACAGGAACGATGGAATCGAGATATCAGAATAAAATGGAATGACCGAAATGGTGTTCACTATTGAGTCCAACGAAATCGGAAAATTTTGTTAAATTAATTATTTTACGAATAATTTACTAAATTGATGCTTATTTAGTTTCTTTTACTTGAGAAAAATCTAATTATTTCTTTATTGAAACACCAGAGAAAATAATTAATTCGCTTTTGACTAGGCGGCCGTGTAGTGGAAACGGATCGCTAATCGATTAATTGTTGAGCTCAAGAAGAAGCACGTTTATTCTAAACGCAGCTCAATGAAAAGGTTTTTTTTTAACATAGAATAATTTGTATAAATTGTTATTTTTAAGAAAAATCGCACGGATATTCGATTTATTACGCAACTTGGAAACGTCTTAACTTATAATTATGATTTATAAATTTTTATACGAATAAGAAAAAGTAATGAATATGTTTGTATTTTTATTAAGTAAACGCAGCTCAGTGGCAAAGTGGAAACATACAAAAAATATAAAAGTTTCTCAGAATCAGTTTATCGAAAACCGATCTTGATACTTTACAACCCTGATGTTTGTTTACCTTTTGCACTTGCCAAAAAATTTGTGAAAAGAAATATATAAATTTCTCTTGAAGCTGCTCTGGAGGAAAAATAACAAATGATGCACATATAATATGATGTGCGTGTGTGTGTATACATGCAGGTGAATTTGCACAGTGTGGTTTTAATTAAATAAATACCAATCAGAGTTGTGTGTTTTTTTTTTTTATATTTAGGTATGTGATTATTTGGTGAACGTTAGAATGGAGAAGCGCATACGCTTGTTGTTCAACGGAGCGAAAGCCTATGTGTGCAGATATGTCTTGATGAACTTGCGTACATCAATATGGCGATCGGTTAAATTTTGGGTATGCACTTGTACATATATGTATATACATATGTACAGACACCAATATGGCGACCCTTTATTTTAGAGCCACTTTCTGTTTTATTTTTTATAATATTTGTCACTTTTTAGATGAACAATATTTTATTTGCGGGTTTTTCTTTTTAAATACAATTGCCCCTCGCTTTAACCACGGAGAATGTGAAGAGAAAAAAAAATATGTTCAGACACACCAATACGAATAAATCGGACTGGAGTTGCCGGAAATTTGGCAATGGACGAGTTGAGGTAGGTGCACTGCTACTTATCTTGTTTCAATTTGTAGCTGTTCCAGGAACCTTTTGTTGCAGATCCACCAATGCTTGCTGGGGCGAACTGGATATGCTAGATGCGACAAGAAGTGTATCCGGCTCGAAGGACCAAATGTTGTAGAAGGGCGTCCGCAGGGCTTCCAGGTGAACTATACGAAATTTGGTATCGTTGGGCGAGCGTTTCTGCTCTGCACAATTTTATTCACTTAGGTTGAGAAAAACACGTTTTGTTCGCTTGAAGGTAATTTTTCATCTCCTCTGTATTTTCAGAGTACATTACAATGTGTTAGTGTAAGTGAGGTGAATTTCATGTTCTATGTACTGGTTCCGGAGTTACATGGCGGTTGGATGGCGACTGCCGGATACACTTCTTGTGTGAACAAAATCTTTCTTTAAAATAGGTATCTCTAACATAGACCTCTAATTGCTTCTATTGTGCCCATTTTTAAAAATCTTCTTATTTTTCCTTTTTTTTTTAGTTTATATATATATTTAATTTCTAGTTAAATTTCATTGGTTTATTTCTCTTTTATACATTTTTAAATTTTATTCTTCTAGTACATTGTTATTTTTTGTCCAGATCATTAGCCCTGCTTAAGTATTTCTTTTTTAAACATTTGTTGTGCAGTTTGTAAACTTTATAAAACATATTTATGCACATTATAACTACTATTTGTATTAACAATGTTACAATTAGCTTCTGATCTGGAGTCTCAACTTCAACTTTATTTATAACATTAGCAGTGGAGTCCACTGTCTTGGTATCTACTAAACCCATTTTGGGTCTGTTTTCTAAGCTTATTAATGATATATATATGGCTTATCTTGCGATTAAAAATTTGTTTTGCTTATTTTATTATCCTCATACATAGGATAATTATGGTTTTAACAGGATCCTACCTATCGTTTCGCATAGCTTTACGGACTATGCTTCTAATCGGGCAGAAAAGATTCCGCTCAATTTTACAAAAATTTTATGTTTATAATTAAAATAATAAAAATTAAAATAAATTATAATTAAATGTAGTTATGCTGCATCTGCTGCTCGTCCGCTGCATCAGCTAGTCGTCGCCGGATATGGCACGCTGATGCTCCCTCGTTGACGCAAGTGGCGGTGTGCCTCTCGCGCTTATTGATTGGCTGCTGCTGATGTCCTGGGCCTATGGGCTCAGGCGGGGCCGGTGCCGGTCATCGCACAGGTCGTATTTGTCATGCACGTTGAGTTGCATGCTCCACTGAAGAGCGGTCCAGGGCAGTCTTTAGGACATGTTGGTTTCATTTTTGGGATCTGAGACGGCGGCGGTGGTTTTATTATTTGTTTTTTACATATATTACTTATGGAGTGGTGAGTTGCATCAATGGAATTCTTTTTTATTAGGCTAGATTTTAGGAAATCTAATTCTGCCTGTAACTTTTGGGACGTTGCCCAAGCAGGTGGTGGCGATTTTGTGTATAATAGCCACTTAATGTGGGCTATTCTTTTATTTATTTTTGTTTTCCGACCACCCCTGTGTTTTCCCATTGGCGCACTCTACTCACTCAGTAATTTGTAGTTTTCCAGTCCACGATCCTCGTCATTTGCCTCCAGGCAGGGATTTATGTATCCTCTTGTGTTGTTATTCTACTGCCTCCAGGCAGGGAAACGTGACCATGTCACGGTCGCCATGTTGTGTGTGGGTTTATATATCCAATTGAAGTAGCACGTCAGTGCTGGTTGGCTTTGATATTCATAATGATTTTATTCAGTTGTTATAACGTGTGCTTAGCCTATGGATATACATATATACTTATGCTGTTATTCGTTAACAGCTACAAAGAGAGGGAGAGTGAGTAGCTCGCATATGCCTGTATTAGTGAGCATATATATTGCTCACGGAATGCGCTCAGACGGAGCGTGGGATCTGCAGCGTAAGCATAAACGGTCAGCTAGTGAGGCTAGTGAACCGCGCTGCGTAATATGAGACCGAGCCAATACATAAAGTGGCTCTGGGCTTGTTTACGTTATTATTGTTATTGTATGCAACAAAGTGCTGCATACTTTATATTTGAATACAGGGTATTCTGTACGGGCATATACGCACTACACTATTTCCGTCTTATTGTGTCCAATACCAATTCTATTTGTAGGCTGGGAAACAGGGATACTACGTCAAAAGATACTAATTTTTCTTCTTCCCTGATAGTGGCGTTGTTGAGACTGTCTATGAACTCTAACGAATTCTTAATGATATAACTAGAGTCCATTGTCAAGTTTCTTAATATTTTTATAATATATTTGCAAAAAGTCCATATGATGGGGAACCGATAGAGGAGCATATTGGTCTCAGAGGTGTTCCGTCCTTGTAAATATTCGGTAGTCCATATATTATTGCGGGTACCGCTGTGGTAGTAATCATCTTATTTCTTTCATCCTTTCAAATAAGTCCCATCTTATATAATTGTGTTCACAAGACATACTTTTTCTGTAATCTTAATGCGGATCCTGTCTTAGTGTTCTATACGCGCATAAGTCTTCTAAAATATTTGTCATTTTATTGTTGTAGTCGTCGCTAACCATTGCTACTGTTTTGTTACCCTTGTCAGAAGACAATATTTTGTTACGTTGTTATTTTTTTGTAAGATTTTAGGTTTCTGTTCCACTGTGTCCAGTATTGCCCGATCATTTGTGTTTTGGTTGTTCTTCGTTTTGTATTCTTTAAGTAATAAAGATAATTTAGTGTGTGCCGACTCTTGTGTTTCTTTTTCGTTTATCATCTGTACCAACTCTTCTCCGTCCGCAATGTATTTTAAGAGAGGGAATTCGTTCTTATTTATCGGGAGATTGAATTTTGGCCCTTTTGCAAGTAGCGTTTCTACGTTAGGCGGGAATACTGATTTCGTTACGTTTACAAACCATTCTATTTGAGTCTTGTTGTCCGCTAAGTCGAGGTTTCGTTTATTTCGTAGCTTGTCGTGTTTCGTATCTTGCCTTTTTTTCAGTGTTGTTATTTCTATGTTCTTCTCGATCTAAACAACTAGAACTAGATTTAAGTTTTTAAAGTGGTAAAGTTACTTACCAATGTAATTTGAAATTTGATAATTGTTTAGTTTTGCATAACTTATGTTCCTTGTCATGCTTACGGCGTGCCTACCGTTGTTATTTAATGTTGTATAGGGCGACCTTTCCATTTTATAATTGTTTGTTACATGTAACGTCATTTACAAAATACAATGTAGCGGCGATAATAACAATATTTACAACAGCGTGTACAACGGCACAACAAAATCCAAGCTAAAAACAAGTAAGAGGTTCTAGTCAGGAGTTCCCGATAAGGGAATACTCTGAACCCTCTTATTCCAAATGCAGCACGCGCTACGAGCTACGTAGATAAATAAAAAAAAAATTTCATTGGCAGGGCTCGAACTCGCAACTGACCGCATTACTCAGCAGCAGGTAGGGCTTGAACTGACCGCACTGACCGCACCACTTGCCACTGCGTGTACTCAACAGCCACACCTATAACTGAGTCTTGTTGAGAAGAAAACGAATTAAAATAGTATCAAAGAAAAAAATCCTCGTCCATTTAACTTGTTTTGCACTTGTCTGTTATTTTTCACTCCGATTTATTTATTCTTAAACACACCCGTTGTCATTGCTTTCGCCAACTGTACTGACGAATTCAACTTTTCACCGCGCGCGAGTTGAATTCGTTCCCCTGTACAGCCGCTGTCGCGACGCGTCAACGGTCCTTCGAAGCCGATGTCGGTTGCAGCGCGCGTTTGTACACAAGTGTGCAAGCGTGGTCTCGCTCTCGCCCGTCTGGCGCTCGCGCACTGCACACTGCACACTTTTCGACCACCGTTATTATTATCGCTCTCCACTTTGTGTGCTCGATTCTGCACACATATTTGTCGCCTAGATCTTACAGGTGTTAATTTTAGTGTCTAGCACAGGGTATGAAACGTATTCTCTAGGGTATGCTGGACTACCTAATATATATATACTGTACACACTTTTTTCTTCTAAAAACACTTATTTGCGCACGCCTGCGGGGATTTAATCGGTTAACATGCCACGCCCCTAAACGCCTCTAGATCGCCACTTGTAAAGAAGCTACTTGCCGGGGTACGACTTTCAGTCTTACCAGGTAGAGCTAGTTACAAAACATTTACAAATTCGCTGGGATGGAGGGTTTAAGGGGAGGGAAATAACTGTTAACCAAATCGTACCTCGTGCTATTTCTACAACGCCTACCCTGGGCCGTAGCCTCGCACCACCTACTCTACCGGGCCGTAGCTTCGCACCACCCACACTACCGGGCCGAAGCCTCGCACCAACTACACTACCGGGCCGTAGCTTTGCATCACATGCACCCACACTAGGTTATGGGGAACATCGGCTAGTCCCGACTACTGTTCGTTTAGACAAACGAATGCCGAAGTCGCGGCTTGCTGATGCTGCCACGAGCAACGAAGTAAGTCGCCAGCCTGCCTTCAGCATAGCTGGTCGATGGTGCTTTGCGTCGCTTCGTTTCCGAAGTACATTGAGCGAAAAAGTGTTGAACTTAAGATCGACGCAAAGTGATTTTGCTTTATCCATTAAATGCATGCTTTATTTAAAAGATATATTACCCTAGATACTAACGATACATTTTACAAGGCGCATCTTTTGCAATAACTATGTTATGAAAATAGCACACATAGATTGAGTTTACTTTTGTTTTTAGACAGTGTATGCTCGAGAGAAGTTCTTGTCTCAGCCAATGGCGTGCAAGCACCTTGCTTGTTGCGTGAATTATGCATGCATAAGTACATAAAAAAATATTTATATAGTGACATACAGTTGCGAAAAAAAAGGTCAATAAGTGACGAATTCCTTGGTTAACCATTTTGAACTATTAATACTAAATCTATATTTATCATTTAATATTTAGTACAGTGTCCTTTATTGGAAATAACAGCTGCGCAGCGTCTTGGCATGGAATCAACTAAGTCCTGGCATCGTTTTAGGGGAGTTTTAGAACAGGACTCTTTAATTTCATCCCAGTTTGGTTGGTTTGGAAGCAGCAACTGCCTTCTTGACGTCGGACCACAGATTTCAATAGGATTCAGGTCAGGCGACTGAGCAGGTTTCCAAAACGTTCCCAGAGTTTGCCCTGAACCATTCATTTGCTTTCTTGCTGGTGTGTTTGGGGTCATTATCCTGTTGAAAAACCCAAACGAGCGGCATTTCGTATTCTGCAAAGGGTAGCATAACTGTCTCCATGATATTCACATACACGTGCTGATCCATGATGGTTTTTATCCAATGTATTGGACCTACTCCATAGTAGGAAAAGCAGGCCCATACCATTACCCTATACCCTCCATGCTTAATGGCATTTGTGGTGTACTGGGTTTTGTATTCTGTGTTCCTTGCACGTCTAAGGTATGATCAAGATCCCCTCTCCACCAAACATAACCACTTTGGACTCATCCGACCATAGAATATCCCTCCATTGTTGGTATGTCCAATTTGCATGATCCCCGCAAAGTTCTTGCGCTTAGTAATCGGTCTCGCGTTTAAAAGTGGTACCTTTCTTATGCTGCAGGCTTTTAGAGTATGTTGCCTAGGTATGTACGAGGTGTTTGGTCCGTCACATTTATGTTGAGCTCTTTTTTAAGCTCGGTAGCAGGCTTGAAGGGATCCTTCGTGTTCTGACGAATCAGTCTTTTGGCATGAAGTGGGGTTAGATCGTTATCGTCCGCGTGTTTCAGTATTTTTCGATAGTTTAAGGTGTTTTTAATCATTTTAATGGAGCATCCTACAAATTGACCAACTTCTCTGTAATTTCTTCCGTCCAATATTAGTTTTTTGATAAGATCGCGCTTCTCTGCAGTGCAGTGCTTTCCACGTCCCATTCTAATGATTATTATTAACTTTTATGAAAGAAACAATGATATCTTGCTCAAAACAAATAAACACGTGCATTCTGCAGAGGAAATTCCGCGATATAACGAGGATTCACTAAAAAAAGGTAAATGGTGCTATTTTTTTTTCGGCAGTTTTAGGGACTTTTTTCTTAAAATCCCCCCAAAAAAAATATAGACAGAAGTTTGAAGTACGGTAACACTGTTTTTGTTTTGAGGAACACTTAACAATATAAAAAAATTAAGTTTTACAAAAATCGGAACAGTAATCGCATTTTTTTTATCAAGAACAAAATGTGTTGTAGTGGTGCTATTATTTTTTTCGCAGCTGTATGTACCACACCCAAAACATATACTATAAGAACACATACTCATAACGTCCACAGCTCCTAATGCCAACCCCTTATACATAAGCCTTAGCAACTAAGCACACCACACATGTAACGCGAGACACATCCCAATTTGTAACAATAAGCCCTAGAGCCCCAAAATCATAAGTTTTTGGTGAAAATAACAATTCTGCCGTGGGACCGATCATAAAAATCGAAAGCCATTAGACATAAACATCCGCCACAATCGTTATTTCCACCAAATGCCCAAATTGCCAACGCAGCTCAAATTCAGGCTCTAGATCTAGAAACTCATTAAGAGAATGACAGAATTGTTTAAAGAGAGCAGGTTCATGATCTTGGGTCCTCAGCCGAGGTTTGCTAAGCCTTGACAAGATTTTAGACACTGAGGACGTTAAGCCGTCAAGTTGCATCGTGCACAAATTGTAAATTCCAATAAATTGCGCCTGTTGAAATAAAATTATATTTTTTTTAGCAACGTGTAGTGATCTATTTAATTGGCGCAGCCGGTAGGATACCTGTGTGATATAAGACCATTAAAGGACAACTGTAGTCCCAGGCCTTAAAATCAAATCGTGGTCGGCGCTGATGATCGACGCGAACGCACAATCATTTGAAAATCGTATCCGCAAAAGGACACACGCGAAAGTTACCGCGAGTAGTTATTGACCGTTCACGGGTCACATATATTCCAGGTCAATGAAAAACCCGACATTGCAATTTAATTGCAATTAGCTAGTACTCAACTAAATATTGATCCTTTGGACTATCAGAGTTATTAGGTAGTGCATTTTATTCACTACACAACAGTGAGTGTGCCCTTGGTGTTGCATACCTTTCGATCCCTGCAAGTCGCACTCATTGGTAACGCGCCTGAAATAGCTCCAAACCTAAACATAAAGACCACACCAAGGCAAACCAGAACAACAAAAGTGAATGTGAACACCATGGCAAATCAACAGAGCCAGTATTGCAGCTAAGTGAACAACACCCACTAGGCCAGATAAGGCAATTCTCAACATTTCATGGAGCCACAGAAGAGTTAACCGCCTTTATAAGACGCATCGACTTCATCATGCAGTTATATCCAACGAGGGATATTCGCCAAAACAGCGACCTGTTCGGAGCCGTCGAAATGCATATAGGAGGAGACGCGCAGAGGGTCACGCAGCTATCCGTTGCCAACACCTGGACCGAACTGAGGTCAGCGCTCATCGTGGAGTTCAAAACGCAAACGCCATGAGAAGAGCTCTTAAGAAGAATTTACAATACCCTATTCACCGGAAGTATTCGTAACATTGTAGAAGAACTATAATATAAATCATATGTCATATCTAATAAGTTAATACTAGAAGAAAATCACATGAATACCATGTTGTATACAAAAGTGTTAAATAACACAGTTAAAGACGTTATTATGACATTAGCTCGTCATGATATAACAACAGTTTCAATGTTAAAGCAGGTAGCACAAAGAGAAGCCGTCTTTGATTTAGTGTTGTCCGATAGAAGTAAAAATCTAAACAATCAAATCCAGCTACATCCAACAAAAATCGAGGTAACAATGAGTACGGGACATCTCCAAATTATAATCAAACAACAGAACTATAGCAATACTAACCGAAAACCATAATCCCAAGTTGACTGTAGTCCACAGATAAATTTACAGTTTAGTCAGAATCTAAAGAAGGGCAGGGCTCAAAAAGCTATTAATTACCAAAATCATCAAAAACATTCATCCGCCCCCAATCCGCCAGTAGCTGTAGCGGTCACATGAAAATGGACACGATCGAAAATTTTCTTCAAACTACCTCAGAGTCAGAAGCCGAAGAAGAACCAACCCATTTATCAGACTTACCATGAATAATAAATTCCTTAAATTTGAATAGACACGGGACCGTCTATTAACCTTATAATAGAAAATTTCCTAAATTTCCCCATAAGAACTTGCCAATTGGAAGTTCAATCAATTAACGGTACAATAGTACCAGAAAAGTATTTCGCTGAAACCCAGCAAACTCTGCCCCACTCATCAGAAATTTTATTTACATATTTTTTAAAAAATTATGACCTACTATTAGGTCGAGACTTCTTAGAGAGTACTTAAGCCCTAATAGATTAAAAAAAAAACAAAACCATACAAATAAAACCACACATGCAAAATAATTCAGAAATCGAATTGCCAGTGAACGATTCGAGAATTAAATACCTCGTTCCACCCCGTCTGATGACGAACAATTTGTGTTCGCTATCAACAACGAACTCTCAAAATTCAACGAATTCCGTCTAGTTCATCTAAATGACGAAGAGAAAGGCAAACTAACAAAAATCCTACTTGAATTTGGTGACATTCAGTACCGAGAAGGTGAAAATTTGACTTACACAAGTACTGTTAGACATGTCATCCAAACCAAACATGAAGACCCGGCTTACAAAAAACCATACAAATACGCCCAAACATTCGAACAAGAAGTCGAAAACCAGATCAAAGATATGATCAAACAAGGGATAATTCGCAAGTCAAAAAGAGGGATGCATCCGGCAAACAAAAGTTTAGGATAGTCATTGACTATCCAAACCTTAATGAATTTATGACAAATACCCCATACCAGCAATGGATAGTATACTAGACAAGCTCGGTAAATGACAGTATTTATTTATTATTTATATAAATACAAATAGATGAAAGTTCAACTCCTAAGACAGTTTTTTCAACTAAAAATGGACATTACGAGTACACTCGAATGCTGTTTGGTTTGAAAAATGCACCCGCAACGTTCAAACGCTGCATGAACAATCTCCGGGAAGATTGAATCTACGCGGATTTTCTTGTCTGTATTGACAATATTGTATACTCCATTTCATTGGAGGAACATATATTGTCATTGAGGAGGGTATTCGCGAAATTAAGGTATATAGGACAATATAAAATTGCAATAAGATAAATGTGTATTCATAAAAAACAAACTGAATTCATATGTCAGATAATAACAACCGAAGGTATAAAACCTAACCCAGCTAAAATTTAAGCAATCCAAAAATTCCCAATACCTAAAACAACGATGGGAATCAAATCAATTTTAGGACTTTGCGGCTTTTACCGAAAGTTCATTCCAAATTTTGTGCAAATAGCAAAACCAATGACAGCAAAACTAAAAAAGGGTGCAGTCATAAACATAAAAGATCAACCATACTTTGAAGCATTTGAAAAGTTAAAACTACTGATAATGTCTGATCCGATACTTGTATATCCCAATTTTGAAAAACAATTCTCGCTATCTACAGATGCCAGTAATATTGCCATAGGAGCAATAGTATCAATAGAGCATAAACCAATCTGCAATGCAAGCAGAATACTAAACGAACACGTAATTATTTATTCGGCATTAGTAAAAGAACTTTTAGTTATTGGCTGGGCCACCAAATACTTCAGGTCCTATCTATTCGGAAGAAATTCGAGATCCTTAGGGATCACAAGCCCCCAGTTTGGTTTAATGGCATGAAAGAACCCAATATGAAGCTACAAAGATGAAAAATCAAGCTAAATAAGTTTGATTTTCGTTAATTAAAATAGAGGAAAATCTGTTAGGAAAAACTCCAGATTGCGTAGCCGCAACAATAAACAGTGCACAGGAAGACAACGAAAACAACATCCTATCACCGAAAGACCCATTAACTTTTATAACAGGCAAGTAGAGTTCATAAAAACTAATAGCAACAAAGTAGACACAATACACTACTTTCACAAATTTAAAATTAAAATTTCTTATTAGGAAATGACCCACGAATACGCTAAGGAATTAATTAATTAAAAATTAATTAAAGAATATTTATGCACTAAAAAAAGTGTAATTTACTTCCATAATGAAGCAGACTTCATTACCTTCCAAAAAGCTTATATTGAATTAATCAACCTAAATAACTTAACAAAGGTGGTGAAATCAACTAAACAAGTTATAGATATCCAAACCTATGCAAACTTCAAGGAAATTATCCTTAAAAGTCATAAAGACTTATTGCATCCAGGCATAGAAAAAGTTAAAGTCATTTTTAAAGAAAAATATTACTACCCTGATTATCAAAAGTAGATAGAAAATATCATAAGCGAATGCGAAATATGCAATATAGCTAAAACGGAACATAGAAATACTAAACTCTTTTTCAATCGACTCCAGAAACGTTCAACCCCCGAGAGAAATATGTCATGGATTTTTATATCATCGACAACAGACAGTTTTTAATATGCATAGACATTTACTCCAAAAACGCAGCATTAATAGAGATAAACAGCAGAGCTTGGCTCGAAATCAAACGAGATATAAATCAAACCAATATAAATCAAAGCAGATAAAGATTCAGCATTCATGTGCGCAGCACTCCAATTATGGTTACAGTCCGAAAATGTCCAAATAGCTATAGCTACTAATAAAAATTGAATTTCTGATATTAAAAGATTTCACAAAACAGTTAATGAAAAGTTAAGAATAATTAACAGTGAGTCCGACCCAGAAAACAAATTATCAAAATTTTAAACGATACTCTATACGTACAACCATAAGACAAAACATTATGCAAAACATAATAGAACACCAGCAAGCATTGAATTCAACTCGACCCAAGCTAAAAATGATAACATAATTTTTAAGACAGGAGAAGTTCACCTAACCGTAAGCTACGAATACCATTATCTGTCCTTTAATATAACTAAAACAGAAAAAACATATTACAAAACGCAGCAAGCGCGACCTCGCTTATTTTATGTGTACAATTTATTAATACTTATTCGACGCATTAGATCAACAAGATAAAAATGAATTAGAATCTAAAATGAACAACATAGCGGAAAACAGCGTACAAACAAACGAACTAAATCGAGTAATAGAAGTATCAGCACAGGCATAGACACCATAAATCGTTTAAATCCAGTAGATGAAGAAAGCAAAAGGTTAGCACTCCTTATATTCAACCTCCAAGAATTCATCGAATACATAGAAGAAATAGAGCTAGGAATGCAACTAACTAGACTTGGAATTTTTAACCCAAAATTATTAAAACATGACAACTTACAGCATGTTAACTCAGAAAAAATATTAGAGAATACCACTTCATCTTGGTTAAAGACAAACACGAACGAAATCTTAATCATTTCACATATTCCACGAGAAATAGTCAGAACGCCGATTTTTGAAATATAATCTTATGCAGATAAAGATAATAACATATTAACCGAAGATTTCCATGACAAGTACTTCATGCAAAACAAACAAGCCTATACGGCAAACACTAAAGAATTAATTACGAATAAATGCATAACAGGAATTTTGAACCAAGCCACAAACGAATGTAGTTACACAAAAACATGAAAAAATTTTGAAATCAATTACATCGAGTCTAATATGCTCATCACTTGGAACCCACCCAAAACACTTTTAAAACAAAAATTGCATCAATAGGGAAATAATAATAGAAGGTAACAACCTTATAAAAGCTTCAAACTGTTCAATCCAATTAGATGAGATAATAATCACAATCACACTATTAGATTATACACAAAAAATTTATGCAATCAAATCAGAACCACTATCATACATTGAAGCTAAAGAATTGTAATTTTAACAACACTTTGTATTATATTATAAGTGCCATAATATTGTATATAATCTATAAGTTTAAAGCATTACCCCAAAGAATCATTGTCAAATACAAGAAACAAAAAGAAGAACCATAAATAGACGAACCAATCAATATACAACTACATGAAAATATTGTAAGCAATAGTAACTTAAATGAAACTGATAATATTGTAATTATCAATAATCCAACATTATACCCGAAAATGTCCGCCTGAGGACAGGCTAGTTTCTTAGAGATGGGGAAGTGATATATGTACCACACCCACAACATATGTCCACAGCACCTAATGCCAACCCTTGACCCCCTTATACAAGTTAACAACAAATAAATTCATAAAGTCCCAATAAGAAGCATTGCAACACCTCATAAGAAGTGCAGCAAAATGCTGACTTGGTGTCTGTACCATTTCCTCCACGCGCCGACTGGCAACCGCCGAAAATTCCAAGAAGAATTGCCCAACGGGCCAACATCATCAGCAGCGACGCCGCTGCCAACGCCGCTGCCGCTAAGCCACAGGTTACTAGGGCTAGAATTGATTTATGTTTATTTAGTTGCAAATTGACATCAATAAAAGGAAGACTTGCTTCCACAAAAATTATATTTTTTTCATTGTTTAATAAACTTTGGAATTAACTGGCGCCCGAGCAGGGACAAAACGCTTCTACTCTCGTTAATTAAATTCAACGACTGGTAAAATTCGCGAAAGGCAATTGGAACTTAATTGTGCAATTTGCCCATCGGATACTCTTAACGAAGACTGGTCGCAGGATCCCCAGTAGATACCCAAAAGTTTCAAAAAGGATGAAATCCGGACCGGCAGGGGCGGTTGCCACTGTAAGTTAGAAATTAAGTGAAAGACAAAACAACTAACACAAAAAGTGAAATGGAATTATAAGAACAAGAAATACGAAAACACTGTAGAACAATAAGCAAGATAAAAAAGCGTAATACCATAAACAAACATAAAGACTACAAACGTAGTATAACTAAATTCCAACTATGTGATTCCCAAGGGACCCTCCAAAGTAGAAGGAAGAACCCAGCCACTGGTTTAAAAAAAACAAGTAAGAGATTCTAGTCGGGAGCTCCCGACTAGGGGATACCCTGAACGCTCATATTCCAACACCAAATGCAGCTCGCGCTTACAGATAGAGAGTAGCGGGGAGGTGGCAATAGGTATAAAATGAAAGGTACTCGATATATATATACTATTCTAGAAGCAACATGTCAAGTTTGGTGACTCTAGCTCTTATTATTTACAAAAATTGCTTAAAAAACGGGATTTCGATATACATTTTTATCGATTATTTGAAATCGGGGCAAGTTATCGTTTATCGGAAACAAACTCGATCTGCGCAGGCACTAGGAGCACCTACATCTAAAATTTCTCTAGCTCTTATAGGTTCTGAGATCCTTGCGTTCATACATACGGACGGACGGACAGACAGACGGACATGGCTAGATCGTCTCGGCTATTGATGCTGATCAAGAATATATATACTTTATGGGGTCGGAGATGCTTCCTTCTGCCTGTTACATACATTTGCATTTTGCACAAAAACATAATACCCCTTTTACCCATTTTTAATGGGTTCAGGGTATAAAAAAGAAACACGATAAAAATCAATCAATCAAAATAAAACAAATAAAAAATAAGAAAACTAATACTAGATTTAAAAATACTTCAAAAATATCCTAAAAAATATACAATACTAGTAATATCTCTTGTTTATGGCTAATGAAAGCAATTTAGTTAGGCCCCCAATAGTATCAACCACTGGTAGGCGGACATAACTTGAACAGACAGCAACAACGACATCTCGATAGACAAAACGAACATTTAATAATAAAAAAATAGAGGCATGGCGTACAACGCATAGCAGGTGATAGCAGCCACGGTTAGCCAGATTCTGGCACAACAATCGCAACCCCTCTAGGGAGTTTAGTGACGCAGACGACCTAACGATAACTGCCAACCACAATTTGAACAACTTGGACAGAGTTCCGGACAAAGTTAAGAGCCTCAGAGAATTTTAACAACCAGACAGTAAAAGAATTCCACCAGGTTGTCTACAACCACTTGTCGCTGATACTAAATAAAGTAGGCTGCATGGAATTAAATAGGGAATCGGAAGCCCCTATGACAAAAATATACAGAGATAAAGCATTAGACACCTTCATTAGGTGTTTGATCCTTGGAATAAAGGAGCCAGCAGATCTACCTTCAGCCCTTCATTATTGTTTAAAATTAGAGAATCAAAGCTATCGCACTAACATGGCTGGAATAGGAATCAACAAACACATGTCAGAAACCAGAATGGAAATGTACCACCACCTATATTGCCACCTCGAACAGCCCAGCCTTCTTTCGCCCAAACTTTTAGGCCACCACCCATTAGCTACAAGCCCCAACTCCCGATTCATACACCTTGGCCAACCAATAGAAACTATGGGCCACCGACTTATAACAATAATAGACCGACTCCACAACACCCTAACCAAAGAACTTACCTGACACAACCACAACAGGTACACGTACCCAATAGAAATTCTGCACCCAAACCCCAACCACGTCCTGAGCCAATGGACGTGGACCAAAGCATCCGCACAAGGATGATAAACTACATGAACACACCCAACTTTGAAGTAGGCAAGAGACTTCCACCACCAACAAACACCACCGACAAAATACAATATACAAACAGGGGAAGAACAGACCGAGACAGAAAACACTGACAACTATGTGACCATGGAGGAATACGTACAATCAATGCTAAAATAAGAACAGCAGACCGAATACGAGCAGCCATTAAATGAATATACCCAACAAATTTAAGAAGCAGATGACGGACAAAATAGCCAGTACGAACATTCAGACATTAACTTTTTAGGATAAAGAGCTCCTCTCTTCCTTACATAGAATGTAAGATAAGGAGCGGAAAATTACTCAAAATATTAAAAGATACAGGATCAAACAGAAATTATGTCTAACCCAAATTCGTGTCCGAACCAATCCCAAATGAAAAGCCATTCGAAGCCGTCACAGACGGCGGAAGCATAAAAATTACACACCACAAGTTCGCTAATCTCATTAATAGAAATGACATACAAATAAAATTCTTTCTCTTACCCACCTTAAAATCATTTGACGCCATATTAAGTAACGACAGTCTAATAGAATTAGATGCTGTAATACAAAGCAGCAAAAATCTACTAATAATCAAGAATAATATTTCCATACCCATTAAGCAGAAAAGAATCGAGGCAGTAAACACGGTTATACCACGGACAGACCACATGACACACGAACAAAACAAAGAACCAAAACCTATTCGCCAATATACTCGAAATTCTACCAATTTCCAATGTCTTTAAAAGACGAGGTACACAGCCAAATTAAGGAACTTTTAGAGGACGGAATAATCCGATCCTCCCGCTCCCCATATAATTCACTTGTGTGGATTGTTCCCAAAAAACTAGATGCATCCGGGCAAAAGAAATATCGCATGGTCTAGAGGTCTATAGGAAACTAAATAAAGAAACTACCGCAGATAAATACCCTTTACCGGAAATTAACGAGGTATTGGCACAGCTAACCAAAAATAAAGTATTCTCTGTCTTAGATTTGAAAAGTGAATTTCACCAAAGAGTCGTACATAGAAAAAACTGCCTTAACCTTTAACGGAAAATACGAGTTTTCACGATTCCCCTTCGGACTCAAGCATGCGCCCTCAATTTTCCGGAGAGCCCTTGACGACTTCCTTCGTGAGCATATTGACAAAATATGCTTCATTTACATTGACGATATCATTATCTTTAGCAAAGATGATGAATCGCATGCTCGTCAGCTTAGCGCCATATTCAGAACTCTACAGGAAGCCAACATGAAATGTCAGTTGGACAAATGCGAGTTCTTTAAAAGCAGAGTAGAATTCCTGGGATTTGTCATCTCAGACAAAGGTATTGAAACCAATCCCAAAAAGATAGAGACCATAGGAAAGTACCCACTTCCAAAAACCCTCAAAGATTTAAGATCTTTTATTGGCCTTGCCAGCTATTATAGAAGATTCATAAAAGATTTCGCAAAGTTGACAAAGCCCCTTACCTCTCTTTTAAAAGAGGAAGATGGACGTGTGTCCAAAAACCAATCAGCTAAAAGCTTATTAATCTCAACGAAGAAGCAAATGCAGCATTTAATAAAATTAAAGACGCCATGATTTCAAACGAGGTAATACTCCATTACCCGGACTTTAGCAAAGAGTTTCATCTGACAGCAGATGCATCTTACTTTGCTATTGGCGCTGTTCTATCCCAGAATAAGCGACCCATTTGTTTTCTCTCTAAAACTCTCTCTAAAACAGAAGAGAACTATGCCACAAACGAAAGGGAAATGTTGGCAATAATTTGGGCCCTAAAAGCCCTCAAAAATTAAATTTACGGTAAGGCAAGAGTACAACTATACACCGACCATCAGCCCATAGCCCACTCTCTTAGCAGTTGGAACGGCAACGCAGGAATAAAAATGTGGGAAGCTTACCTGGAAGAGTTCGACTAGGAACTCCTCTATAAGCCAGGTAGGGATAATATTGTAGCCGATGCGCTATCACGAATCCTTGTAATCAATTATATCGGATCAGTAGCCTCCACCCAGCACAGTGCAGACAGTTCAAGTCACAATTTAATACCAAGCATAGAAGCCCCAATAAATGTATTTAAAAACCAGATATTTCTCAGCAAAGCTAACGAAATAGATTACAAGTTCCACATCACATTCCCAATATTCCACAGACATACAATAACTCGACCAGACTTTACAGAACACGACCTTACACAAATACTGAAAGCTTATCTAAACCCATCCGTAATTAACGGAATAATAACCTCAGATGAAATAATGAACCAAATTCAACAGATATATCCGCAACATTTTAGTAACTTCAAGATTAGATTCACACAGTCTCAAGTAAAAGATTAAACAAATGAAACAGAGCAAGATGAGAAGATATTGGTTACACACAACAGAGCTCACCGCAACGCACTAGAAAACAAAATGCAATTGTCCGAAAGTTTACATTTCCCAAAAATGAAGCAGCGAATAACAGAATTAGTCAAACAGTGTCAAGTCTGTAAAGAAGAAAAATACGATAGACATCCAACTAACCCAAAACTCAAAGAAACACCAATCCGCGAATACCCAGACCCAGATCAATACGAAAAAGCTAGGAAAGAGAACATTGACAGACTCAAACAGAAACAATCGACGAATCATAACAAAAAACGTAACGAACATACGCACCTATACACCAGGTCAAGAAATATTCGTCAAAGTCAATACCAGATTAGGTACCAAACTATCACCCAGATACAAAAAAGAAATAGTTAAAGAAAATGGGAACACAACCGTACTAACAACAACCGACAAGATAATCCATAAAAGTAATATAAAAAACACATAAAACTTAC
This sequence comes from Drosophila ezoana, assembly GCA_035045725.1. NCBI lineage: Eukaryota > Metazoa > Arthropoda > Insecta > Diptera > Drosophilidae > Drosophila > Drosophila ezoana. Next base: position 153,735 of record JAWNOU010000135.1, read on the forward strand.
AGATTACTATTGATGATGACAGCAAAAGCAACCGAAGGACACTTGGAAATTTTGAAGTATGCAGACGCACAATCACCATTTTAAAAGGAATAGGGAAATTACAGACATCGACAACCCGAATCGTACAGGTCATAGAGCTAGAACAGATCAAAAACGCATCAGATAATCTCCTATTTTACACCGAAAAAGACCTAAGGTTCTTAGGTTAATACACAATACCACAACTTACGTCACGAAATACCGCAAGCTATTGTCACTTTCGACACAATATCACTTTTCCATAAACGAAAGACTAGAGCAATCAACATTATAGCCACAGCCTGGAAGTATGTAGCCGGCAGCCCGGACAATGATGATTTAACAACATAAACAAACTTTTAGAAAACGACAATAAACAGCTTATCATATACAGGCAATTAGAATATCGAATTAATAAGCTTACGAAAATCTCAAATGATTTAACCAATAGCATAAGGAAGGAATCTCTCATAAGTGACGAGATAGCTATTAGCTTACAAAATCAAATTAGGCTCATAAAAGAAGAAATAATTAACATTTAGTACGCCATACAATGGGCGAAATTGAATTTAATTAACACATTCCTACTTGGCGAGATGGAAATAGAGATGGTAAACGATAATTTTAATATAGGCAATATGCCACCTTTAAACATTGAAGAAATGCTAGAATTTGCAGATGTGTCCATTTTACATAATGGAAAAACCTTGTTTTATATTGTAAAAATTCTAAATTTTGAAGAAATCGAATGCAAAAATACCATAATAAAGCCAGTAGTGAAAAGTAACAATATTATAAATTTAGAATTTAACGATCTGTTTCATTGTAATAAAACAATTTATGGCATAAACAACAATTGTAAAAGATATCCAAATATTAAAATTTGTAACAAATCAAAAATTGTAAACTTGAACACTAATAACTGTATACCTAAGTTAGTTTGTGGAGAACAAGCGCTCTGTGGCTTTAGCAATGCAGATCATATCCCCGAGATCGAAGAAATCGACGATGGACTTATACTGGTGAACGACTTCAACGGCACTATTAGATGGCAAGAGGAGAAGAAAGGCGTGATCAACTTCTGGAATGAAACTTTATTCATCAACAATCAAGAATTCAGCAACTTGGAGGTCCAGTCAAGACCCCAGGGAACCCTATAATACAAATAATCCCAATAGAAAACGAAAGAATTAAGATTCTTTCTTTGGAAGCATTGGAAGGTTCTAGTCGGGAGCTCCCGACTAGGGGATACCCTGAACCCCCTTATTCCAACACCAAATGCAGCTCGCGCTACTAGAAAGAGAGTAACGGGGAGGTGGCGATAGGTAAAAAATGAAAGATACTTGATATATATATACTATTCTAGACGCTACATGTCAAGTTTGGTAACTCTAGCTCTTATTATTTACCAAAATTGCTTAAAAAACGGGATTTCGATATACACTTTTATCGATTACTTAGAAACGGGGAAAGTTATCGATTATCGGAAACAAACTCGGTCTGCGCAGGCACTAGGAGCACCTACATCTAAAATTTCTCTAGCTCTTATAGGTTCTGAGATCCTTGCGTTCATACATACGGACGGACGGACAGACAGACGGACATGGCTAGATCGACTCGGCTATTGATGCTGATCAAGAATATATATACTTAATTGGGTCGGAGATGCTTCCTTCTGCCTGTTGCATACATTTGCACTTTGCACAAATACAATATACCCTTTTTACCCACTTTCAATGGGTTCAGGGTATAAAAACATGCAAATACTTCAGACGCACTCTATAGCAAATAGAGTCGGTTTCATAACTCTGTTCACAGTTGCCATCCTTCTTACCTGTTTATTACACGTATTGAGGAGAAAAAAGAAAAATATAATACTGCAACTAAACATAGAACAAGAGGGCCCCAGAATAGAACCAACGCATATCCAACTACAAAATAAAGATGCCAACAACCCCAGGTTCAACAACATACGTTTCTTCTAATGATCGCTTGAGGACAAGCTTAAATCAAAGAAGCATTGCAACACCTCATAAGAAGTGCAGCAAAAGGCTGACTTGGTGTCTGTGCCATTTTCTACACGCGCCGACTGGTAACCACCGAAAATTCCAAGAATAATTGCCCAACGGGCCCACAACATCAGCAGCGACGCCTCTGCCAACGCCGCTGCCGCTAAGCCACAGGTTACTAGGGCTAGAATTGATTTAAGTTTATTGAGTTGCAAATTGACATCAATAAAAGGAAGACTTGCTTCCCCAAAAATTATATTTTTTTCATTGTTTACTAAACTTTGGAATTAACTTTCATAAGCCTTAGCAACTAAGCACACCACACATGTAACACGAGACAGCCCAATTTGTAACAATAAACCTCAAATCCCCAAAAATCATAAATTCTTGGTGAATATAACAATTCTGGCGTGGGACCGATCATAAAAATCGAAAGCAAATAGACATAACCATCCGCCACAATCGTTATTCCCACCAAATGCCCAAATTGCCAACGCAGCTCAAATTAGAATATTCTAGAAACTCGTTAAGAGAATAAGAGATTTGTTTAAAGGAGCGAGCTCATGACTTTGAGCCCTCAGCCGAGGTTTGCTAATCGTTGACAAGATTTTACAAGTTGAGTTTTACTGAGGACGTTAAACCGTCAAGTTGCATCGTGCACAAATTGTAAATACCAATAAATTGAGCCTTTTGATTATGTATGTATATTCACACGCATACAAACTTAATTGCTTGCTCTGCCCTCATACATTCTTTTATACCCTGAACCCATTGAAAATGGGAAAAAAGGGTATATTGTATTTGTGCAAAATGCAAATGTATGTAACAGGCAGAAGGAAGCATCTCCGACCCCATAAAGTATATATATTCTTGATCAGCATCAATAGCCGAGTCGATCTAGCCATGTCCGTCTGTCTGTCCGTCCGTCCGTATGTATGAACGCAAGGATCTCAGAACCTATAAGAGCTAGAGAAATTTTAGATGTAGGTGCTCCTAGTGCCTGCGCAGATCGAGTTTGTTTCCGATAAACGATAACTTGCCCCGATTTCAAATAATCGATAAAAATGTATATCGAAATCCCGTTTTTTAAGCAATTTTGGTAAATAATAAGAGCTAGAGTTACAAAACTTGACATGTAGCTTCTAGAATTGTATATATATATATCGAGTATCTTTCATTTTATACCTATCGCCACCTCCCCGCTACTCTCTATCTATTAGCGCGCGCTGCATTTGGTGTTGAAATAAGAGGGTTCAGGGTATCCCCTAGTCGGGAGCTCCTGACTAGAACCTCTTACTTGTTTTTTATTAAGCATTCTTTTTTCTTATACAGCATATTTGGATATACTAGATTAACACTTATGTAGTTCATATATAAACTTATAACAGCTACATGTATCGGGTCCTTCTGCTGCATCATCGAAAGACCATGGACAAGATGTTAAATGCATCCCAAATTGAAATTCATTGAGATCACTATATGACCGCTCCAATAGGTAGCTTCTAAACAAATCCAGAAAATTTAGCTCTTCATTTAAGACAACATCCATCTTCTGTTAACGCTTCAATTTTATTAATAATTGAGCGGAACAATGAAATTGATACGTTCATTGCAGCTTGCCGCGAAGAATTACTAATCTTTAAATAAGACACAAACATTTTTAATTCTTTCGATACAACAATTTTTTTATTTATATTGTATTATATATATAGTGACATATGTACCACACCCACAACATATACTATAAGTAAACACACACTCATATATTCTAATACAGCATATATAACATATGTCCACAGCACCTAATGCCAACCCCTTACGTATAAGCCCTAGCAACTAAGCGCACCACATATTTAACATGAGACACCCCAATTTGTAAACAATAAACCACAGAGCCCAAAATTATAAATTCTTGGTGACAATAACAATTCTGGCGTGGGACCGATCATAAAATCGAAAACCATTAGACATAAACATCCGCCACAGTCGTTATTCCCACCAAATGCCCATTAAGAGAATGAGAGCATTGTTTAAAGAGAGCGAGCTCATGATCTTGAGCCCTCAGCCGAGGTTTGCTAAGCTTTGACAAGATTATAGAAGTTGAGGACGTTAAACCGTCAAGTTGCATCGTGCACAAATTGTAAATTTCAATAAGTTGCCTGTTGAAGTAAATTGAAATAAAGTTATATTTTTTTCTTACAACGCGTATTGGCTTATGTAATTGGCGCAGCCGATAGGATACGCGAGTGATATAAGAACATTAAAGGACAATCGTTGTCCCAGGCCTTAAAAGCAAATCGTGGTCGGCGCTGATGATCGACGTGACCGCACAATCATTCGAAAATCGTATCCGCAAAAGGACACACGCGAAACTTACCGCGAGTGCCTAATGACCGTTCACGGATTACAGCATCCCAGGTCAATCAAAAGCCCGACATTGCAATTTCATTGCAATTATCAAGTACTCAACTATGTATTGCTCCTTTGGACAATCAGAGTTACTAGGTAGTGATTTTTATTCACTACACAACAGTGAGTGTGCCCTTGGCCTTGCACATCCTATGATCCCTGCAAGACCCACTCATCGGTAACGCGCGCGAAATAACGCCATACCTAAAAAAAAAAAAACATACACCAAGAACAATAACAACAACAAAAGTGAAAAGTAAACAACATGGCACAACCAAATAAGCCAGTATTGCAACTAAGCGAGCAACACCTTTCAAAATCACTAGGCCAGATTAGGCAAGCGCCAACATTTCATGGGGCCACCGAGGAGCTAAGCGCCTTTATAAGACGCATCGACTTCATGCAGTTATATCCAACGAGGGATATTCGCCAACACAGCGTCCTGTTCGGAGCCATCGAAATGCAAATAGGAGGAGACGCGCAGAGGGTCACGCAGCTATCCGCTGCAAACACCTGGACCGATTTGAGGTCGGCGCTCATCTCAGAGTTCAAAACGCAGACGCCATGCGAAGAGCTCTTAAGAAAAATTTACAATACCCCATTCACCGGAAGTATTCGTAAGTTTGTAGAAGAACTAGAATATAAGTCATTTGTTATATCCAATAAGTTAATACTAGAAGTCAATCAGATGAATACCATATTGTATACAAATGCATTAAAGAACACAGTTAAAGACGTTATTATGAGGAAGTTGCCCGATATGTTATTCATGACATAAGCTCGTCATGATATAACGACAGTTTCAAAATTAAAACAGGTAGCTCAAAGAGAAGGCGTCTATGATTTAGTTTTGTCCGATAGAAATAAAAACCCAAACAATCAAAACAATCCAGCTAATTCCAACAAAAATCGAGGTAACATTGAGTACGGGAAAACTCCAAATCATAATCAATCAACAAAACAACAAAAATATAGTAACACTATACAAAAACCAAAATCCCAAGTTGACTGTAGTCCACAGATAAACTTAGAGTTTAGTCAAAATCTAAACAAAGGCAGGGCACAAAACCCTCTTAATTAACAAAATCACCAAAAACATTCATCCGCCCCCAATCCGCCAATAAAAAGGCAATGCGAAAGCGGTAGTGGTCACATGAAAATGGACACGTCCGAAAATTTTCTTCAAACTGCCTCGGAGTCAGAAACCGAAGAAGAACCAACCCACTTATCAAACTAACCATGAATAATAAAATCCTTAAATGTGTAATAGACACGGGGTCGTCTATTAACTTAATGAAAGAAAATGTCCTAAATTTCCCTATAAGAACTTGCCAATTGGAAGTTCAAACAATTAATGGTACAATAGTACTAAATAAAAGTATTTCGCTGAAACCCAGCAAACTTTGACTCAATCATTAGAAATTCTATTTACATCATTTTTCAAAAATTATGATGTGCTATTAGGAAGAGACTTCTTAGAGAGTACTCAAGCCCTAATAGACTACAAAGATAAAACCTTACGGATAAATGAATATACATTTACCATGCAAAACAGTTCGGAAAGCGAGTTGCCAGCGAATGAGTCAAAAACTGAGTACCCCGTTTCGCCCCCATCAGATGACGAACAATTTGTGTTCGCCATCAACAACGAACTCTCAGAGTTCAACGAAATCCGCCTAGATCATCTGAACGATGAAGAGAAAGGTGAACTTACAAAAATCTTACATGAATTTGGTGATATTCAATACCGGGAAGGTGAAAATTTGACCTTCACAAGCACGGTTAAACATGTCATCCAAACCAAACATGAAGATCCGTTTATAAAAAACCATACAAATATGCCCCAAACATTCGACCAAGAAGTCGAAAACCAGATCAAAGATATGATCAAACAAGGGATAATTCGCAAGTCGAAATCCCCTTACTGTTCGCCAATTTGGATCATACCCAAAAAGAGGGATGCATCCGGCAAACAAAAATTCAGGATAGTCATTGACTATCCAAACCTTAATGAAATCACAATTGATGACAAATACCCCATACCAGCAATGGATAGTATACTAGACAAACTCGGTAAATGTCAGTATTTTACTACCATTGACCTCGCTAAGGGCTTTCACCAAATCCAAATGGATAAAAGTTCAATTCTTAAGACTGCTTTTTCAACTAAAAATGGACATTACAAGTACACTCGAATGCCGTTTGGATTGGAAAATGCACCTGCAACGTTTCAACGCTGAATGAACAATCTTCTGGAAGATTTAATCTACACAGATTGTCTTGTCTACATGGATGACATAATTGTATACTCCACTTCATTGGAGGAAAATATATAGTCCTTGACGAGGGTATTCATGAAATTAAGGGACGCCAATCTAAAACTGCAATTAGATAAATGTGAATTCATGAAAAAACAAACTGAATTCCTAGGCCACATAATAACAACTGAAGGTATAAAACCTAACCCTGCCAAAATTGAGGCAATTCAAAAATTCCCAATACCTAAAACAACGAAAGGAATCAAATCATTTTTAGGACTTTGCGGATTTTACCGAAAGTTCATCCCAAATTTTGCGAAAATAGCAAAACCAATGACAGCAAAACTAAAAAAAGGTACAGTCATAAACATAAAAGATAAATTATACACAGAATCATTTGAGTTAAAATTACTTATAATGTCCGATCCGATACTTGTATATCCCAATTTCAAGAAACAATTCTCACTAACTACAGAGGCCAGTAATATTGCTATAGGGGCAGTATTATCACAAGAGCATAAGCCAATCTGCTACGGGAGCAGAGCATTAAATGAACACGAAATTAATTATTCGGCAAAGAACTTTTAGCTATTGTCTGGGCCACCAAATACTTCAGGTCCTATCTGTTTTGTAGAAATATCCTTAGCGATCACAAGCCCCTAGTTTGGTTAAATAACATGAAAGAACCAAATATGAAGCTACATAGGTGGAAAATCAAGCTAAATGAGTTTGATTACCACATCAAATATGTCCCTTGAAAGGAAAATTATATAGCAGACGCTTTATCGCGAATTAAAATAGAGGAAAATCTATTAGGCAAAACTCCAGACAGCGTAGCCGCAACAATACACAGTGCACAGGAAGACAACGAAAATCATATTCCCATCACAGAAATGCTTATTAATTATTATAACAGGCAACTAGAGTTCATAAAAGCTAATATTAACAAAGTAGAAATGATACACTACTTTCATAAAATTAAAATTAAAATTTCTTATCAAGAAATGACCCTTGAATACGCTACAGAAATGATTAAAGAATATCTATGCACTAAGAAAAGTGTAATTTACTTCCATAATGAAGCAGACTTTATTATTTTCCAAAAAGCTTATGTTGAAATAATCAACCCAAATAACTTAACAAAAGTGATGAAATCAACTAAACAAGTTATAGATGTACAAACCTATGCAAACTTCAAGGAAACCATCCTTAAAAGTAATAAGGAAATCCAGGTATGGCAAAAGTCACAGCCCTTTTTAAAGAAAAACATTATTACCCTGACCATCAAAAGTTGATACAAAATATCATAAACGAATGCGAAATATGCAATATAGCCAAAACGGAACATAGAAATACTAAACTTTATTTTCAAACGACTCCAGAAACGTTCAACCCCCGAGAGAAATACGTCATGGATTTTTATATCGTCGACAATAGGCAGTTTCTATCTTGCATCGACATTTACTCCAAAAACGCAGCACTAATAGAGATAAACAGCAGAGATTAGCTCGAAACAACACGAGCAATCCTCCAAATTTTCAACCTAATGGTATCCTCCAAATTTTCAACCTAATGGGTAAACCAATAGAAATCAAAGCAGATAAAGATTCAGCATTCATGTGCGCAGCACTCCAACTATAGTTACAGTCCGAAAATGTCCAAATAACTATAACTACTACTAAAAATGAAATTTCTGATATTGAGAGATGTCACAAAACAGTTAACGAGAAGTTAAGAATAGTTAACAGCGAATCCGATCCGGAAAACAAATGAACAAAATTCGAAACGATACTTTATACGTATAATCATAAGACAAAACATAATACAACTGGTAGAACACCAGCCGATATCTTCATATATGCCGACACACCCGCATATAATACCCAAGAAAAAAAATTAAGAAAAAGAAAACTAATCTAAGCAAATACGATAATTGCAGATCAAACGGCCAAGAGAGCCCAACTTAAACTGACAGCATATTTACTGTTTTTCCTAATAAGCACCTTCATCCGAGAAGTCCAACTCCAAAGCTTAGAAATCAACCCAACCCAGTCTAAAAACGGCTACTTCATCTTTAAGACAGGAGTAATACACTTACCCGTAAACCACGAATACCACTATCTGTCTGTTAATATAACTTAAACAGAACAAACTTATAACAAAATAATTAAACAAGCTGAATAGAATTTCGAGTATATTGGGGAATCGGTTTTGGTTCTGATTTCTGCTCTAACGTTAGTTGTGTAGGTCAATTTTTCGTCCGGATTGGCAAAGAGACTTGGGTGCATTTTAACAAGTTGATTTAGGCTACTTTTTTGTTCGTGTGTCATGTGGTCTGTCCGTGGTATAACCGTGTTTACAGCCTCGATTCTTTTCTGCTTAATGGGTATGCAAATATTATTCATGATTATTAGTAAATACTTGCTGCTTTGTATTACAGCATCTAATTCTTTTAGACTGTCGTTACCTAATATGGCGTCAAATGATTTTAAGGTGGGTAAGGTAAAGAATTTTATTTATATGTCATTTCTATTAATGAGATTAGCGAACTTGTGGTGTGTAATTTTTATGCTTCCGCCGATTGTGACGGCTTCGCAAAAAAGGGCTTTTCTTTTAGGATTGGTTCGGACACGAATTTGGGTTGGATATAATTTCTGTTTGATCCTGCATCTATTAATATTTTGAGTAATTTACCGCTCCTCATCTTACATTCTATGTAAGGAAGAGAGGAGCTCTTTATCCTAAAAAATTAATGTCTGAATGTTCGTACTGACTATTTTGTCCGTCATCTGCTTCTTCAATTTGTTGGGTATATTCATTTAATGGCTGCTCGTATTCGGTCTGCTGTTCGTATTTTAGCATTGATTGTACGTATTCCTCCATGGTCACATAGTTGTCGGTGTTTTCTGTCTCGGTCTGTTCTTCCCCTGTTTGTATATTGAAATTTCTTTTTTTTTTGTCCGTGGTGTTTGTTGGTGGTGGAGGTCTTTTGCCTACTTCAAAGTTGGGTCTGTTCATGTAGTTTATCATCCTTGTGCGGATAAGGTACTTATTATTTCTTATGTAGGGCTTTTAAAGTAAGTTTCAAACTAATATCTGTGTATTCTGTCGTTTTGGAAAAGAATAAAACACGTATTTAAATGTTCTTATTTATTTTTTTTTAATTGGAAATCGCATTCACTACAATCGGATGCAATGTATAAAAAATGTATTATAGTTATTCGTAGGTAATAAACAAAAATGATGTCTGTAGTGTTCTCAATATATATAGTCGATAATTGTAGAAATGGTGTTTAAATTCGATTGCAAGTAAGTAACAACCATTTATATAAACATTTATTGCATGTTTACTATAGATTTTGGTTAAATTTAGAAAATTGCCAAAAAAAGGTACTAGTTATTTCTTATGTATGGCTTTCAAAGTAGGTTTCAAACTCAAATCTGTGTTTTCTGTCTGTTTGAAAAGACATAAAACACGTATTTTAATGTTTTTAAATGCTTTTACTATAATTGGATGCAAAAAGTATAATCGTTCTTCGTGAGTGAAAAATGGAAATCTTAACTTGCGTCTTCAAACGATTTATTCAAAATTTAGGGAAATAGTGTTCAAATTCGATTGGAAGCACGTAACAACTATTTGTATAAACATTTATTACATATTTACTATAGTTCTATGTTGAATTTAGAAAATTGCTAATTATTTCTTATGTAGGGCTTTTATAGTAAATTTGAAGCTAATATCATTGTTTTCTGTTTGTTTGTTTGAAAAGATAAAACACGAATTAAATTTTTTTTATTTATTTTTTTTTAATGGGAAATTGCATTCACTACAATCTGATGCAAATTATAATAAATTATGTCTTGAGTATTCAAAATAGTTATACATAAATGGTAAAAATAGTGTTTAAATTTGATTCAATGCAAGCAAAAACCATTTGTTTAACAATTTTTTGCATATATACTATAGATTTTTGTTGAATTTAGAAAATTGCTTAAAAAGGTACTCATAATTTTTTATATAGGCTTTTTAAAGTAAATTTCAAACTGAAATCTGTGTTTTCTGTAGTTTTGGAAAAGAATAAAATACGTATTTTAATGTTAGTAAACAAGAAATAACTTTTAAATCACTTAAACAACGTGGGTAATAAACAAAAATAATGTCTTTAGTATTCAAAATCTTTATTCAAAAATTGTAGAAAAAGTATTTAAATTTGATTGGATGCAAGCAAAAAACCAACAGTATAAACATTTATTGCATATTTACTAGAGTTCATTATTGAATTTATAAAATTGCTAAACAGGTACTAATTATTTCTAATGTAGTGCTTTTTAAGTAAGTTTTGTGGAAAAGATAAAACAAATGTTAAAATGTTTTTTATTTATTTTTTTTAGTTGGAAATCGCATTTTATACAATCGGATCCAAAGTAAAATTAATGTCTGATAGTTAATCGTGGCTAATAAACAAAAATGATGTCTTTAGTATTCAAAGTCTTTGTTCGAAAATTGTAGAAATGGTGCTCAAATACGATTGGATGCAAGCAAAAAATCATTTGTATAATCATTTTTTGCATATTTACTACAGATTTTGGTTGAATTTAGAAAATTGCTTAAAAAGGTACTCGTAATTTCTTATTTTAAATGGAAGTGAGTGATAAACAGAAATGTTAACTTTCGTCTTCAAACGATTTATTCAAAATTTAGTGAAATCGAGTTTAAACACGATGCAAGCGAAACCCATTTGTATATACATTTATTGCATATTTACTATAAATTTTAGTTGAATTTAGAAAATTGCTAAAAAGGTACTGATTATTTCTTATGTAGGGCATTTAAAGTAAATTTCAAACGAATATCTGTCTTTGTGGAAAAGATAAAACAAAATTAAAATGTTTTTTATTTTTATTTTTTTTTTAATTGTAAATTGCATTTAATATAATCGGATCCAACGTAAAATTAATGCATGATAGTTATTCGTGGGTAATAAACAAAAATGATGCCTTTTATATTCAAAGTCTTTGTTCGGAAATTGTAGAAATGTTGTTCAAATACGATTGGATGCAAGTAAAAAATCATTTGTATAAATATTTTTTGCATATTTACTAAAGATTTTGGTTGAATTTAGAAAATTGTTTAAAAAGGTACTCGTAATTTCTTATTATAAATGGAAATCTTAACCTGCGCCTTTAAACGATTTATTCAAAATTTAGAGAAATAGTGTTCAAATTCGACAAGAGGCAAGTAACAACCATTTGCATAAACATTTATTGCATACTTTCTAAAGTTCTTGGTTGAATTTAGAAAATTGCTAAAAAAGGTACTAATTATTTCTTATGTAGGGCCTTTAAAGTAAATTTCAAACTCAAATCTGTGTTTTCTGTCTGTTTGGAAAAGATAAAGCACGTATTAAAATGTTTTTTTATTTATTTTTCTTAATTGCAAATCGCATTCAATACAATCGGATACAAAGTATAATAAATGATGGCTTAAGTATTCAAAATATTTATTCATAAATGGTAGAAAGAGTGTTTAAATTTGATTGTTTAATAATTTTTGCACATTTACTATAGATTTTGGTTGAATTTAGAAAATTGCTTATAAAGGTACTCATAATGTCTTATATAGACCTTTTAAAGTAAGTTTTAAACTCAAATCTGTGTTCTCTGTCGTTTTGGAAAAGAATAAAACACGTATTTTATAGTTAGTAAACATAAAATAGCTTTTAAATCGCTTTAACAACAATTTGATGATAAAACTCGTATTAAATGTTTTGTATTTATTTTTTTAATTGGAAATCTTATTCACTACAATCGGATGCAATGAATGAATAATAGTTATTCGTGGGTAATAAACAAAATGATGTCTTTAGCATTCAAATAAATAAAATTAATATATAAATAAATAAATTTATTGTATGTTTATTGCTAAAAAAGGTACTAATTATTTCTTATGTAGGGGTTTTAAAGTAAGTTTCAAACTCAAATCTGTGTGTTCTGTCTGTTTGAAAAGGAATAAAACACGTATTTGAATGTTTTTAAACAAAAAATACCTTTAAAACGCTTTTACTACCATCGGATGCAAAAAAGTAAATGTATAATCGTTCTTAGTGAGTGATAAAAGGAAATGTTAACTTGCGTCTTCAAACGATTACTTCAAGATTTTGAAAATTAGTGTTCCAATTCGATTGGATTCAAGCAAATTTAATACAGTTCTTGATTGAATGTATAGATTTTGGTTGAATGTAGCAAATTGCTTAAAAAAAGGTGATTATTATTTGATATGTGGGGCTTTTAAAGATTTATTCAAAATTTAGTGAAATAAAATTTAAATTCGATTGGATGCAAGCGAAACCCATTTGTATAAACATTTATTGCATATTTACTATAGTTCTTGGTTGAATTTAGAAAATTGCTAAAAAGGTACTTACTATACTATAGATTTTGGTTGAATTTACAAAATTGCTTATAAAGGTACTCATAATGTCTTATATAGACCTTTTAAAGTAAGTTTTAAACTCAAATCTGTGTTCTCTGTCGTTTTGGAAAAGAATAAAACACGTATTTTATAGTTAGTAAACATAAAATAGCTTTTAAATCGCTTTAACAACAATTTGATGATAAAACTCGTATTAAATGTTTTGTATTTATTTTTTTAATTGGAAATCTTATTCACTACAATCGGATGCAATGAATGAATAATAGTTATTCGTGGGTAATAAACAAAATGATGTCTTTAGCATTCAAATAAATAAAATTAATATATAAATAAATAAATTTATTGTATGTTTATTGCTAAAAAAGGTACTAATTATTTCCTATGTAGGGGTTTTAAAGTAAGTTTCAAACTCAAATCTGTGTGTTCTGTCTGTTTGAAAAGGAATAAAACACGTATTTGAATGTTTTTAAACAAAAAATACCTTTAAATCGCTTTTACTACCATCGGATGCAAAAAAGTAAATGTATAATCGTTCTTAGTGAGTGATAAAAGGAAATGTTAACTTGCGCCTTCAAACGATTACTTCAAGATTTTGAAAATTAGTGTTCCAATTCGATTGGATTCAAGCAAATTTAATACAGTTCTTGATTGAATGTATAGATTTTGGTTGAATGTAGCAAATTGCTTAAAAAAAGGTGATTATTATTTGATATGTAGGGCTTTTAAAGATTTATTCAAAATTTAGTGAAATAAAATTCAAATTCTATTGGATGCAAGCGAAACCCATTTGTATAAACATTTATTGCATATTTACTATAGTTCTTGGTTGAATTTAGAAAATTGCTAAAAAGGGTACTTTTTATACCCTGAACCCATTAAAAATGGGTAAAAGGGGTATTATGTTTTTGTGCAAAATCCAAATGTATGTAACAGGCAGAAGGAAGCATCTCCGACCCCATAAGGTATATATATTCTTGATCAGCATTAATAGCCGAGTCGATCTAGCCATGTCCGTCTGTCTGTCCGTCCGTCCGTCCGTCCGTCCGTCCGTCCGTCCATCCGTCCGTCCGTCCGTCCGTCCGTCCGTCCGTCCGTCCGTCCGTCCGTCCGTATGTATGAACGCAAGGATCTCAGAACCTATAAGAGCTAGAGACTTGAAATTTTAAATGTAGATGCTCCTAGTTCCTACGCAGATCGAGTTTGTTTCCGATAATCGATAACATGCCCCGTTTCCAAGTAATCGATAAAAATGTATATCGATATCCTGTTTTTTAAGCAATTTTGGTAAATAATAAGAGCTAGAGTTACCAAACTTGACATGTTGCTTCTAGAAAAGTATATATATATCGATTATCTTTCATTTTATACCTATCGCCACCTCCCCGCTACTCTCTATCTATAAGCGCGCGCTGCATTTGGTGTTGGAATATGAGGGTTCAGGGTATCCCCTAGTCGGGAGCTCCCGACTAGAACCTCTTACTTGTTATATTTTATGTAGGGCTTTTAAAGTAAGTTTCAAACTAATATCTGTGTTTTCTGTCGTTTTGGAAAAGAATAAAACACGTATTTAAATAATTTTTATTTATTTATTTTAATTGGAATTTGCATTTAATACAATCGGATCAAAAGAAAAATTAATGAATGATAGTTATTCGTTGGTATTAAACAAAAATTATGTCTTTAGTATTAAAAGTCTTTGTTCGAAAATTGTAGAAATAGTGTTCAAATACGATTGGATGCAAGCAAAAAATCATTTGTATAATTATTTTTTGCATATTTACTAGAGATTTTGGTTGAATTTAGAAAATTGCTTAAAAAGGCACTCGTAATTCCATATGATAAATGGAAATCTTAACTAGTGTTCAACTTCGAGTAACAACCATTTGTATAAACATTTATTGCATATTTACGATAGATTTTGGTTGAATTTAGAAAATTGTTAAAAAAAAGTACTAATTATTGCTTATGTAGGGCTTTAAAAGTAAGTTTCAAACTAATATCTGTGTATTCTGTCGTTTTGGAAAAGAAACAAAAGACATATTTAAATGTTTTTAATTAATTTTTATTTTTAATTGGAAATCGCATTCACTACTTCGGATGCAAAGATTAATAAATGCATGATAGTTATTCGTGGGTAATAAACAAAAATGATGTCATTAGCATGCAAAATATTTATTCAAAAATTGTAGAAATAGTATTTAAATTTGATTTAATGCACGAAAAAAGAACAGTTGTATAAACGCTTATTGCTAAATAAAATTGCTTATAAGGTACTAATTATTACTTATGTAGGGCCTTTAAGGTAAGTTTCAAACTAATATCTGTGTTTTCTGTCTGTGTGGAAAAGATAAAACACGTATTAAAATGTTTTTTATTAATTATTTTTTAATTGGAAATCTCATTCACTACAATCGGATGCAAAGTATAATAAATATTTGATAGTTATTCGTGGGTAATAAACAAAGTGATGTCTTTAGCATTCAAAATATGTATTAAAAAATTGTAGAAATAGTATTTAAATCTGATAGGATGCAAGCTAAAAATAATTGGTATAAACATTTCCAACTTACACCCTTCTGCTTAGATGTAGGCTCTAATAGCGTCACTGACAAATTTACCTGTGAAATGGGGCACAGCTGGCCGCACTGGCAACTAAAACACCTCCATCGGTCGGTGATGATATTTAGAGAACTGTGTTATCTAACTAGGCTTTTAGCATATAATTCCACTATCTATTGTATGTATAATCTAATGAATAATGAGGAAGACACTTGATTTGTCGACCATTAATAAATAAATATATAAATAAATAAATTTATTGCCTATTTATTGCTAAATAAGGTACTAATTATTTCTTATGTAGGGCTTTAAAAGTAAGTTTAAAACTCAAATCTGTGTGTTCTGTCTGTTTGAAAAGGAATAAAACACGTATTTGAATGTTTTTAAACAAAAAATAACTTTCATGTCGCTTTAACTACAATCGGATGCATAAAAGTAAATGTATAATCGTTCTTCGTGAGTGATAAATGGAAATGTTAACTTGCGTCACCAAACGATTTATTCAAAATTTTGAAAAATAGTGTTCAAATTCGATTGGATTCAAGCAAATTTAATACAGTTCTTGGTTGAATGTATAGATTTTGGATGAATGTAGCAAAATGCTTAAAAAGGGTGATTATTATTTCATATGTAGGGCTTTTAAAGTAAGTTTCAAACTCAAATCTGAATTTTCTGTCTGTTTGAAATGGAATAAAACACGTATTTGAATGTTTTTAAACAAAAAATAGCTTTTAAATCGTTTTTACTACAATTGGATGCAAAATAGTAAATGTATAATCATTCTTCGTGAGTTATAAATGGAAATCTTAACTTGCACCTTCAAACGATTTATTCAAAATTTAGTGAAATAGTGTTCAAATTCGATTGGATGCAAGCGAAACCCATTTGTATAAACATTTTTTGCATATTTATTATAGTTCTTGGTTCAATTTACAAAATTGCTAATAAAGGTACTCGTAACTTCTTATGTAGTCATTTTAAAGTAAGTTGCAAACTAATATCTGTGTGTTCTGTCTGTTTGAAAAGGAATAAAACACGTATTTGAATGTTTTTAAACAAACAAGTAAGAGATTCTAGTCGGAAGCTCCCGACTAGGAGATACCCTGAACCCTCTTATTCCATCACCAAATGCAGCGCGCGCTTAAAGATAGAGAGTAGCGGGGAGTTGGCGATAGGTATAAAATGAAAGATAATTGATATATAAATACTATTCTAGAAGCTACATGTCAAGTTTGGTAACTCTAACTCTTATTATTTACCAAAATTGCTTAAAAAACGGAATTTCGATATACATTTTTATCGATTACTTGGATACGGGGCAAGTTATCGTTTATCGGAAACAAACTCGATCTGCGCGGGCACCAGGAGCACCTACATCTAAAATTTCAAGTCTCTAGCTCTTATAGGTTCTCTTACTCTTATGGGTTCAGGGTATAAAAATACCTTTAAATCGCTTTTACTACAATCGGATGCAAAAAAGTAAATGTATAATCGTTATTCGTGAGTGATAAATGGAAATGTTAACTTGCGCGTTCAAACGGTTTATTCAACATTTAGTGAAATAATGTTCAAATTGTTTAAACATTTATTGCATACTTACCATAGTTCTCGGTTGAATTTAGAAAATTGTTAAAAAATGTAATAATTTTTTCTTATGTAGGGCTTTTAAAGTAAGTTTCAAACTAATATCTGTGTATTAATAAAACACATATTTAAATGTTTTTATTAATTTTTTTTTTTAATTGGAAATCGCATTCACTACTTCGAATGCAAAGTATAATAAAGGTATGATAGTTATTCGTGGGTAATAAACAAAAATTATGTCATTAGTATTCAAAATATTTATTCGACAATTGTAGAAATGGTGTTCAAATTTGATTGGATGCAAGCAAAAAACCATTTGTATAAACATTTAATGTTTATTTAAGATAGATTTTGGTTGAATTTAGAAAATTGCTAAAAAGGTACTAATTATTTCTTATGTAGGGCCTTTAAAGTAAGTTTCAAACTAAAATCTGGGTTTTCTGTCTTTGTGGAAAAGATAAAACACGTATTAAAATGTTTTAAATTTAATTTTTTTTTAGTTGTAAATTGCATTTAATATAATCGGATCCAAAGTAAAATTAATGTATGATAGTTATTCGTGGGTAATAAACCAAAATGATGTCTTTAGTATTCAAAGTCTTTGTTCGGAAATTGTTGAAATGGTGTTCAAATTCGATTGGAAGCAAGTAACAACCATTTGTATAAACATTTATTGCATGTTTACTATAGTTCTTGGTTGAATTTAAAAAATTGCTAAAAAAGGTTCTTATTATTTCTTATGTAGGGCCTTTAAAGTAAGTTTCAAACGAATATCAGTGTTTTCTGTCGTTTTGGAAAAGAATTAAACACGTATTTAAATGATTTTTATTTAATTTATTTAATTGGATCCCATTTAAACAATCGGATGCAAAGTAGACTTAATGTATGATAGTTATTCGTGGGTAATAAACAAAAATGATGTCTTTAGTATTCAAACTATTTATTCGAAAATTGTAGAAATAGTGTTCAAATACGATTGGATGCAAGCAAAAAATCATTTGTATAATTATTTTTTGAATTTAGAAATATGCTTAAAAAGGTACTCGTAATTTCGCATTATAAATGGAAACGACTTATTCAAAATTTAGAGAAATAGTGTTCAAATTCGATAAGAGGAAAGTAACAACCATTTGTTTAAACATTTATTGTATATTTTCTATAGTTCTTGGTTGAATTTAGATAATTGCTAAAAAAGGTACTAATTTTTTCTTATGTAGGGCCTTTGAAGTAAATTTCAAACTCAAATCTGTGTTTTCTGTTTGTGTGGAAGAGATAAATCACGTATTAAAATGTTTAATTTATTTATTTTTCTTAATTGCAAATCGCATTCATTACAATCGGATGCAAAGTATAATAAATGATGTCTTTAGTATTCAAAATATTTATTCATAAATTTAAATTTGATAGTTTAATAATTTTTTGCATATTTACTAGAGATTTTGGTTGAATTTAGAAAATTGCTTAAAAAGGAACTCGTAATTTCTTATGATTAATGGATATCTTAACTTGCGCCTTTAAACGACTTATTCAAAATTTAATGAAATAGTGTTAAACTTCGAGTAACAACCATTTGTATAAACATTTATTGCATATTTACGATAGATTTTGGTTGAATTTAGAAAATTGTTAAAAAAAAAAAAGTACTAATTATTGCTTATGTAGGGCTTTAAAAGTAAGTTTCAAACTAATATCTGTTTATTCTGTCGTTTTGGAAAAGAAACAAAAGACATATTTAAATGTTTTTAATTAATTTTTATTTTTAATTGTAAATCGCATTCACTACTTCGGATGCAAAGTATAATAAATGCATGATAGTTATTCGTGGGTAATAAACAAAAATGATGTCATTAGCATTCAAAATATTTATTCAAAAATTGTAGAAATAGTATTTAAATTTGATTGGATGCACGAAAAAAAAAGTTGTATAAACGCTTATTGCATATTTATTATAGATTGCGGTTGAATTTATAAAATTGCTAAAAAGGTACTAATTATTTCTTATATAGGGCCTTTAAAGTAAGATTCAAAGTAATATCTGTGTTTTCTGTCTGTGTGGAATTTTTAATGGGAAATCTCTTTCACTACATCGGATGCAAAGTATAATAAATGTATGATAGTTATTTGTGGGTAATAAATAAAGTGATGTCTTTAGCATTCATAATCTTTATTTAAAAATTGTAGGAAAAGTACTTAAATTTGATTGGATGCACGAAAAAAAACCATTTGTATCAACATTTATTGCATATTTACTATAGATTTTGGTTGAATTTAGAAAATTGCTTATAAGGTACTAATTATTACTTATGTAGGTCCTTTAAGGTAAGTTTCAAACTATGTTCTGTGTTTTCTGTCTGTGTGGAAAAGATAAAACACGCATTAAAATGTTTTTTATTAATTATTTTTTAATTGGAAATCTCATTCACTACAATCGGATGCAAAGTATAATAGATATTTGATAGTTATTCGTGGGTAATAAACAAAGTGATGTCTTTAGCATTCAAAATATGTATTAAAAATTGTAGAAATAGTATTTAAATTTGATAGGATGCAAGCTAAAAATAATTGGTATAAACATTTCCAACTTACACCCTTCTGCTTAGATGTAGGCTCTAATAGCGTCACTGACAAATGTAGCTGTGAAATGGGGCACAGCTGGCCGCACTGACAACTAAAACACCTCCATCGGTCGGTGATGATATTTAGAGAACTGTGTTATCTAACTAGGCTTTTAGCATATAATTCCACTATCTATTGTATGTATAATCTACTGAATAATGAGGAAGACACTTGATTTGTCGACCATTTATAAATAAATAAATAAATAAATAAATTTATTGCCTATTTATTGCTATCTATCAAATCTGTGTGTTCTGTCTGTTTGAAAAGGAATAAAACACGTATTTGAATGTTTTTAAACAAAAAATAACTTTCATGTCGCTTTTACTACAATCGGATGCATATAAGTAAATGTATAATCGTTCTTCGTGAGTGATAAATGGAAATGTTAACTTGCGTCTTCAAACGATTTATTCAAAATTTTGAAAAATAGTGTTCAAATTCGATTGGATTCAAGCAAATTTAATACAGTTCTTGGTTGAATGTATAGATTTTGGATGAATGTAGCAAAATGCTTAAAAAGGTGATTATTATTTCATATGTAGGGCTTTTAAAGTAAGTTTCAAACTCAAATCTGAATTTTCTGTCTGTTTGAAATGGAATAAAACACGTATTTGAATGTTTTTAAACAAAAAATAGCTTTTAAATCGTTTTTACTACAATTGGATGCAAAATAGTAAATGTATAATCATTCTTCGTGAGAGATAAATGGAAATCTTAACTTGCACCTTCAAACGATTTATTCAAAATTTAGTGAAATAGTGTTCAAATTCGATTGGATGCAAGCGAAACCCATTTGTATAAACATTTTTTGCATATTTATTATAGTTCTTGGTTCAATTTACAAAATTGCTAAAAAAGGTACTCGTAACTTCTTATATAGTCATTTTAAAGTAAGTTGCAAACTAATATCTGTGTGTTCTGTCTGTTTGAAAAGGAATAAAACACGTATTTGAATGTTTTTAAACAAAAAATACCTTTAGTGGAATTTAGCAATTTAGCAATTAAGAAAAATAAATAAAAAAACATTTTAATACGTGATTTATCTTTTACATACAAACAGAAAACACAGATTTGAGTTTGAAATTTACTTCAAAGGCCCTACATAAGAAATAATTAGTACCTTTTTTAGCAATTATCTAAATTCAACTAAGAACTATTGAAAATATACAATAAATGTTTAAACAAATGATTATTACTTGACTCTTTTCGAATTTGAACACTATTTCTCTAAATTTTGAATAAGTCTTTTAAAGGCGCAAGTTAAGATTTCCATTTATAATACGAAATTACGAGTACCTGTTTAATCATATTTCTAAATTCAAAAAATAATTATACAAATGAATTTTTGCTTGCATCCAATCGTATTTGAACACAATTTCTACAATTTTCGAATAAAGGCTTTGAATATTAAAGACATCATTTTTGTTTATTACCCACGAATAACTATCATACATTAAGTTTACTTTGCATCCGATTGTTTAAATGGGATTTCCAATTAAATAAATTAAATAAAAAACATTTAAATACGTGTTTAATTCTTTTCCAAAACGACAGAAAACACAGATATTAGTTTGAAACTTACTTTAAAGGCCCTACATAAGAAATAATTAGTACCTTTTTTAGCAATTTTCTAAATTCAACCAAGAACTATAGTAAATATGCAATAAATGTTTATACAAATGGTTGTTACTTGCATCTAATAGTATTTGAACAAAGACTTTGAATACTAAAGACATCATTTTTGTTTATTACCCACGAATAACTATCATACATTAATTTTACTTTGGATCCGATTATATTAAATGCAATTCAATATTTCACAAAATCTATCTTAAATATGCAATAAATGTTTTTACAAATGGTTTTTTTCGTGCATCCAATCAAATTAAAAAACTATTTCTACAATTTTTGAATAAATTTTTTGAATGCTAATGACATCATTTCCGAAGTAGTGAATGCGATTTCCAAATAAAAAAAAAATTAATAAAAAACATTTAAATATGTGTTTTTTTAATACACAGATATTATTTTGAAACTTACTTTAAAAGCCCTACATAAGAAATAATTAGTACTTTTTTTTAACAATTTTCTAAATTCAACCGAGAACTATGGTAAGTATGCAATTAATGTTTAAACAAATGGGATTCGCTTGCATCCAATCGAATTTGAACATTATTCCACTAAATGTTGAATAAACCGTTTGAAGGCGCAAGTTAACATTTCCATTTATCACTCACGAATAACGATTATACATTTACTTTTTTGCATCCGATTGTAGTAAAAGCGATTTAAAGGTATTTATTGTTTAAAAACATTCAAATACGTGTTTTATTCCTTTTTAAACAGACAGAACACACAGATATTAGTTTGCAACTTACTTTAAAATGACTACATAAGAAGTTACGAGTACCTTTTTTAGCAATTTTGTAAATTGAACCAAGAACTATAATAAATATGCAAAAAATGTTCATACAAATGGGTTTCGCTTGCATCCAATCGAATTTGAACACTATTTCACTAAATTTTGAATAAATCGTTTGAAGGTGCAAGTTAAGATTTCCATATATCACTCACGAAGAATGATTATACATTTACTATTTTGCATCCAATTGTAGTAAAAACGATTTAAAAGCTATTTTTTGTTTAAAAACATTCAAATACGTGTTTTATTCCATTTCAAACAGACAGAAAATACAGATTTGAGTTTGAAACTTACTTTAAAAGCCCTACATATGAAATAATAATCACCTTTTTAAGCATTTTGCTACATTCATCCAAAATCTATTTATTCAACCAAGAACTGTATTAAATTTGCTTGAATCCAATCGAATTGGAACACTATTTTTCAAAATTTTGAATAAATCGTTTGAAGACGCAAGTTAACATTTCCATTTATCACTCACGAAGAACAATTATACATTTACTTATATGCATCCGATTGTAGTAAAAGCGACATGAGTTATTTTTTATTTAAAAACATTCAAATACGTGTTTTATTCCTTTTCAAACAGACAGAACACAAAGATTTGAGTTTGAAACTTACTTTAAAAGCCCTACATAAGAAATAATTAGTACCTTATTTAGCAATAAATAGGCAATAAATTTATTTATTTATTTATTAATGGTCGACAAAACAAGTGTCTTCCTCATTATTCAGTAGATTATACATACAATAGATAGTGGAATTATATGCTAAAAGCCTAGTTAGATAACACAGTTCTCTAAATATCATCACCGACCGATGAAGGTGTTTCAGTTGCCAGTGCGGCCAGCTGTAACCCATTTCACAGCTAAATTTGTCAGTGACGCTATTAGAGCCTACATCTAAGCAGAAGGGTGTAAGTTGGAAATGTTTATACCAATTATTTTTAGCTTGCATCCTATCAGATTTAAATACTATTTCTACAATTTTTTAATACATATTTTGAATGCTAAAGACATCACTTTGTTTATTACCCACGAATAACTATCAAATATTTATTATACTTTGCATCCGATTGTAGTGAATGAGATTTCCAATAAAAAAATAATTAATAAAAAACATTTTAATGCGTGTTTTATCTTTTCCACACAGACAGAAAACACAGATATTAGTATGAAACTTACCTTAAAGGCCCTACATAAGTAATAATTAGTACCTTTTAAGCAATTTTCTAAATTCAACCAAAATCTATAGTAAATATGCAATAAATGTTGATACAAATGGTTTTTTTTCGTGCATCCAATCAAATTTAAGTACTTTTCCTACAATTTTTAAATAAAGATTTTGAATGCTAAAGACATCACTTTGTTAATTACCCACAATAACTTTGCATCCGATTGTAGTGAAAGAGATTTCCAATTAAAAATTCCACACAGACAGAAAACACAGATATTACTTTGAAACTTACTTTAAAGGCCCTACATAACAAATAATTAGTACCTTTTTAGCAATTTTATAAATTCAACCGCAATCTATAGTAAATATGCAATAAGCGTTTATACAACTGTTTTTTTTTTCGTGCATCCAATCAAATTTAAATACTATTTCTACAATTTTTGAATAAATATTTTGAATGCTAATGACATCATTTTTGTTTATTACCCACGAATAACTATCATGCATTTATTATACTTTGCATCCGAAGTAGTGAATGCGATTTCCAATTAAAAATAAAAATTAATAAATTAATAAGTCAAACAGACAGAAAACACAGATATGAGTTTGAAACTTACTTTGATAGCCCTACATAAGAAATAACTAGTACCTTTTTTTGGCAATTTTCTAAATTCAACCAAAATCTATAGTAAACGTGCAATAAATGTTTATACAAATGGTTGTTACTTACTTGCAATCGAATTTAAACAGCATTTCTACAATTTTCGACTATATATATTGGGAATACTACAGACATCATTTTTGTTTATTACCCACGAATAACTATCATACATTTTTTATACCTTGCATCCGATTGTAGTGAATGCGATTTCCAATTAAAAAAAAATAAATAAAAACATTTAAATACGTGTTTTATTCTTTTCCAAAACGACAGAATACACAGATATTAGTTTGAAACTTACTTTAAAAGCCCTACATAAGAAATAATAAGTACTTTATTTAGCAATTTTCTTAATTCAACCAAGAACTATAGTTAATATGCAATAAATGTTTAAACAAATGGTTTTTGCTTGCCTCTTATTGAATTTAAACATTATTTCATTAAATTTTGAATAAGTCGTTTGAAGGCGCAAGTTAAGATATCCATTTATCATTAGAAATTACGAGTACCTTTTTAAGCAATTTTCTGAATTCAACCAAAATCTCTAGTAAATATGCAAATAATTATTAAACAATCAAATTTAAATTTATGAATAAATATTTTGAATACTAAAGACATAATTTATTATACTTTGCATCCGATTGTAATGAATGCGATTTGCAATTAAGAAAAATAAATAAATTAAACATTTTAATACGTGATTTATCTCTTCCACACAAACAGAAAACACAGATTTGAGTTTGAAATTTACTTCAAAGGCCCTACATAAGAAATAATTAGTAGCTTTTTTAGCAATTATCTAAATTCAACCAAGAACTATAGAAAATATACAATAAATGTTTAAACAAATGGTTGTTACTTTCCTCTTATCGAATTTGAACACTATTTCTCTAAATTTTGAATAAGTCGTTTGAAGGCGCAAGTTAAGATTTCCATTTATAATAATAATATTACGAGTACCTTTTTAAGCAAATTTCTAAATACAACCATAATCTTTAGTAAATATGCAAAAAATCATTATACAAATGATTTTTTGCTTGCATCCAATCGTATTTGAACACAATTTCTACAATTTCCGAACAAAGAGTTTGAATACTAAAGACATCATTTTTGTTTATTACCCACGAATAACTATCATACATTAAGTTTACTTTGCATCCGATTGCTTAAATAGGATTTCCAATTAAAAAAATTAAATAAAAATAATTTAAATACGTGTTTAATTTTTTTCCAAAACGACAGAAAACACTGATATTCGTTTGAAACTTACTTTAAAGGCCCTACATAAGAAATAATAAGAACCTTTTTTAGCAATTTTTTAAATTCAACCAAGAACTATAGTAAACATGCAATAAATGTTTATACAAATGGTTGTTACTTGCTTCTAATCGAATTTGAACACTATTTCTCTAAATTTTCAATAAAGTGTTTGAAGACGCAAGTTAAGATTTCCATTTATTACTCACGAAGTACGATTATACATTTACTTTTTGCATCCGACTGTGTAAAAGTTATTTTTCTGAATAAAAACATTAAAATACGTGTTTTATTCCTTTTCAAACAGACAAAACACACAGATTTGAGTTTGAAACTTATAGTTATTTGTTATTTGTGGGTAATAAATAAAGTGATGTCTTTAGCATTCATAATCTTTATTTAAAAATTGTAGGAAAAGTACTTAAATTTGATTGGATGCACGAAAAAAAACCATTTGTATCAACATTTATTGCATATTTACTATAGATTTTGGTTGAATTTAGAAAATTGCTTATAAGGTACTAATTATTACTTATGTAGGTCCTTTAAGGTAAGTTTCAAACTATGTTCTGTGTTTTCTGTCTGTGTGGAAAAGATAAAACACGCATTAAAATGTTTTTTATTAATTATTTTTTAATTGGAAATCTCATTCACTACAATCGGATGCAAAGTATAATAGATATTTGATAGTTATTCGTGGGTAATAAACAAAGTGATGTCTTTAGCATTCAAAATATGTATTAAAAAATTGTAGAAATAGTATTTAAATTTGATAGGATGCAAGCTAAAAATAATTGGTATAAACATTTCCAACTTACACCCTTCTGCTTAGATGTAGGCTCTAATAGCGTCACTGACAAATGTAGCTGTGAAATGGGGCACAGCTGGCCGCACTGACAACTAAAACACCTCCATCGGTCGGTGATGATATTTAGAGAACTGTGTTATCTAACTAGGCTTTTAGCATATAATTCCACTATCTATTGTATGTATAATCTACTGAATAATGAGGAAGACACTTGATTTGTCGACCATTTATAAATAAATAAATAAATAAATAAATTTATTGCCTATTTATTGCTATCTATCAAATCTGTGTGTTCTGTCTGTTTGAAAAGGAATAAAACACGTATTTGAATGTTTTTAAACAAAAAATAACTTTCATGTCGCTTTTACTACAATCGGATGCATATAAGTAAATGTATAATCGTTCTTCGTGAGTGATAAATGGAAATGTTAACTTGCGTCTTCAAACGATTTATTCAAAATTTTGAAAAATAGTGTTCAAATTCGATTGGATTCAAGCAAATTTAATACAGTTCTTGGTTGAATGTATAGATTTTGGATGAATGTAGCAAAATGCTTAAAAAGGTGATTATTATTTCATATGTAGGGCTTTTAAAGTAAGTTTCAAACTCAAATCTGAATTTTCTGTCTGTTTGAAATGGAATAAAACACGTATTTGAATGTTTTTTAAACAAAAAATAGCTTTTAAATCGTTTTTACTACAATTGGATGCAAAATAGTAAATGTATAATCATTCTTCGTGAGAGATAAATGGAAATCTTAACTTGCACCTTCAAACGATTTATTCAAAATTTAGTGAAATAGTGTTCAAATTCGATTGGATGCAAGCGAAACCCATTTGTATAAACATTTTTTGCATATTTATTATAGTTCTTGGTTCAATTTACAAAATTGCTAAAAAAGGTACTCGTAACTTCTTATATAGTCATTTTAAAGTAAGTTGCAAACTAATATCTGTGTGTTCTGTCTGTTTGAAAAGGAATAAAACACGTATTTGAATGTTTTTAAACAAAAAATACCTTTAGTGGAATTTAGCAATTTAGCAATTAAGAAAAATAAATAAAAAAACATTTTAATACGTGATTTATCTTTTACATACAAACAGAAAACACAGATTTGAGTTTGAAATTTACTTCAAAGGCCCTACATAAGAAATAATTAGTACCTTTTTTAGCAATTATCTAAATTCAACTAAGAACTATTGAAAATATACAATAAATGTTTAAACAAATGATTATTACTTGACTCTTTTCGAATTTGAACACTATTTCTCTAAATTTTGAATAAGTCTTTTAAAGGCGCAAGTTAAGATTTCCATTTATAATACGAAATTACGAGTACCTGTTTAATCATATTTCTAAATTCAAAAAATAATTATACAAATGAATTTTTGCTTGCATCCAATCGTATTTGAACACAATTTCTACAATTTCCGAACAAAGGCTTTGAATATTAAAGACATCATTTTTGTTTATTACCCACGAATAACTATCATACATTAAGTTTACTTTGCATCCGATTGTTAAAATGGGATTTCCAATTAAAGAAATTAAATAAAAAACATTTAAATACGTGTTTAATTCTTTTCCAAAACGACAGAAAACACAGATATTAGTTTGAAACTTACTTTAAAGGCCCTACATAAGAAATAATTAGTACCTTTTTTAGCAATTTTCTAAATTCAACCAAGAACTATAGTAAATATGCAATAAATGTTTATACAAATGGTTGTTACTTGCATCTAATAGTATTTGAACAAAGACTTTGAATACTAAAGACATCATTTTTGTTTATTACTCACGAATAACTATCATACATTAATTTTACTTTGGATCCGATTATATTAAATGCAATTCAATATTTCACAAAATCTATCTTAAATATGCAATAAATGTTTTTACAAATGGTTTTTTTCGTGCATCCAATCAAATTAAAAAACTATTTCTACAATTTTTGAATAAATGTTTTGAATGCTAATGACATCATTTCCGAAGTAGTGAATGCGATTTCCAAATAAAAAAAAAATTAATAAAAAACATTTAAATATGTGTTTTTTTAATACACAGATATTATTTTGAAACTTACTTTAAAAGCCCTACATAAGAAATAATTAGTACTTTTTTTTAACAATTTTCTAAATTCAACCGAGAACTATGGTAAGTATGCAATTAATGTTTAAACAAATGGGATTCGCTTGCATCCAATCGAATTTGAACATTATTCCACTAAATGTTGAATAAACCGTTTGAAGGCGCAAGTTAACATTTCCATTTATCACTCACGAATAACGATTATACATTTACTTTTTTGCATCCGATTGTAGTAAAAGCGATTTAAAGGTATTTATTGTTTAAAAACATTCAAATACGTGTTTTATTCCTTTTTAAACAGACAGAACACACAGATATTAGTTTGCAACTTACTTTAAAATGACTACATAAGAAGTTACGAGTACCTTTTTTAGCAATTTTGTAAATTGAACCAAGAACTATAATAAATATGCAAAAAATGTTCATACAAATGGGTTTCGCTTGCATCCAATCGAATTTGAACACTATTTCACTAAATTTTGAATAAATCGTTTGAAGGTGCAAGTTAAGATTTCCATATATCACTCACGAAGAATGATTATACATTTACTATTTTGCATCCAATTGTAGTAAAAACGATTTAAAAGCTATTTTTTGTTTAAAAACATTCAAATACGTGTTTTATTCCATTTCAAACAGACAGAAAATACAGATTTGAGTTTGAAACTTACTTTAAAAGCCCTACATATGAAATAATAATCACCTTTTTAAGCATTTTGCTACATTCATCCAAAATCTATTTATTCAACCAAGAACTGTATTAAATTTGCTTGAATCCAATCGAATTGGAACACTATTTTTCAAAATTTTGAATAAATCGTTTGAAGACGCAAGTTAACATTTCCATTTATCACTCACGAAGAACAATTATACATTTACTTATATGCATCCGATTGTAGTAAAAGCGACATGAGTTATTTTTTATTTAAAAACATTCAAATACGTGTTTTATTCCTTTTCAAACAGACAGAACACAAAGATTTGAGTTTGAAACTTACTTTAAAAGCCCTACATAAGAAATAATTAGTACCTTATTTAGCAATAAATAGGCAATAAATTTATTTATTTATTTATTAATGGTCGACAAAACAAGTGTCTTCCTCATTATTCAGTAGATTATACATACAATAGATAGTGGAATTATATGCTAAAAGCCTAGTTAGATAACACAGTTCTCTAAATATCATCACCGACCGATGAAGGTGTTTCAGTTGCCAGTGCGGCCAGCTGTAACCCATTTCACAGCTAAATTTGTCAGTGACGCTATTAGAGCCTACATCTAAGCAGAAGGGTGTAAGTTGGAAATGTTTATACCAATTATTTTTAGCTTGCATCCTATCAGATTTAAATACTATTTCTACAATTTTTTAATACATATTTTGAATGCTAAAGACATCACTTTGTTTATTACCCACGAATAACTATCAAATATTTATTATACTTTGCATCCGATTGTAGTGAATGCGATTTCCAATAAAAAAATAATTAATAAAAAACATTTTAATGCGTGTTTTATCTTTTCCACACAGACAGAAAACACAGATATTAGTATGAAACTTACCTTAAAGGCCCTACATAAGTAATAATTAGTACCTTTTAAGCAATTTTCTAAATTCAACCAAAATCTATAGTAAATATGCAATAAATGTTGATACAAATGGTTTTTTTTCGTGCATCCAATCAAATTTAAGTACTTTTCCTACAATTTTTAAATAAAGATTTTGAATGCTAAAGACATCACTTTGTTAATTACCCACAATAACTTTGCATCCGATTGTAGTGAAAGAGATTTCCAATTAAAAATTCCACACAGACAGAAAACACAGATATTACTTTGAAACTTACTTTAAAGGCCCTACATAACAAATAATTAGTACCTTTTTAGCAATTTTATAAATTCAACCGCAATCTATAGTAAATATGCAATAAGCGTTTATACAACTGTTTTTTTTGTCGTGCATCCAATCAAATTTAAATACTATTTCTACAATTTTTGAATAAATATTTTGAATGCTAATGACATCATTTTTGTTTATTACCCACGAATAACTATCATGCATTTATTATACTTTGCATCCGAAGTAGTGAATGCGATTTCCAATTAAAAATAAAAATTAATAAATTAATAAGTCAAACAGACAGAAAACACAGATATGAGTTTGAAACTTACTTTGAAAGCCCTACATAAGAAATAACTAGTACCTTTTTTTGGCAATTTTCTAAATTCAACCAAAATCTATAGTAAACGTGCAATAAATGTTTATACAAATGGTTGTTACTTACTTGCAATCGAATTTAAACAGCATTTCTACAATTTTCGACTATATATATTGGGAATACTACAGACATCATTTTTGTTTATTACCCACGAATAACTATCATACATTTTTTATACATTGCATCCCATTGTAGTGAATGCGATTTCCAATTAAAGAAAAATAAATAAAAACATTTAAATACGTGTTTTATTCTTTTCCAAAACGACAGAATACACAGATATTAGTTTGAAACTTACTTTAAAAGCCCTACATAAGAAATAATAAGTACTTTATTTAGCAATTTTCTTAATTCAACCAAGAGCTATAGTTAATATGCAATAAATGTTTAAACAAATGGTTTTTGCTTGCCTCTTATTGAATTTAAACATTATTTCATTAAATTTTGAATAAGTCGTTTAAAGGCGCAAGTTAAGATATCCATTTATCATTAGAAATTACGAGTACCTTTTTAAGCAATTTTCTGAATTCAACCAAAATCTCTAGTAAATATGCAAATAATTATTAAACAATCAAATTTAAATTTATGAATAAATATTTTGAATACTAAAGACATAATTTATTATACTTTGCATCCGATTGTAATGAATGCGATTTGCAATTAAGAAAAATAAATAAATTAAACATTTTAATACGTGATTTATCTCTTCCACACAAACAGAAAACACAGATTTGAGTTTGAAATTTACTTCAAAGGCCCTACATAAGAAATAATTAGTAGCTTTTTTAGCAATTATCTAAATTCAACCAAGAACTATAGATAATATGCAATGAATGTTTATACAAATGGTTGTTACTTGCTTCCAATCGAATTTGAACACTATTTCTCTAAATTTTGAATAAGTCGTTTGAAGGCGCAAGTTAAGATTTCCATTTATGATAATAATATTACGAGTACCTTTTTAAGCAAATTTCTAAATACAACCATAATCTTTAGTAAATATGCAAAAAATGATTATACAAATGGTTTTTGCTTGCATCCAATCGTATTTGAACAATATTTCTACAATTTTCGAATAAATAGTTTGAATACTAAAGACGTCATTTTTGTTTATTACCCACGAATAACTATCATACATTAAGTTTACTTTGCATCCGATTGTCTTAAATGGGATTTCCAATTAAAAAAATTAAATAAAAAACATTTAAATACGTGTTTAATTCTTTTCCAAAACGACAGAAAACACAGATATTCGTTTGAAACTTACTTTAAAGGCCCTACATAAGAAATAATAAGAACCTTTTTTAGCAATTTTTTAAATTCAACCAAGAACTATAGTAAACATGCAATAAATGTTTATACAAATGGTTGTTACTTGCTTCTAATCGAATTTGAACACTATTTCTCTAAATTTTCAATAAAGTGTTTGAAGACGCAAGTTAAGATTTCCATTTATTACTCACGAAGTACGATTATACATTTACTTTTTGCATCCGACTGTGTAAAAGTTATTTTTCTGAATAAAAACATTAAAATACGTGTTTTATTCCTTTTCAAACAGACAAAACACACAGATTTGAGTTTGAAACTTACTTTAAAAGCCCTACATAAGAAATAATTAGTACCTTATTTAGCAATTTTCTAAATTCAACCAAGAACTATAGTAAATATGCAATAAAAGTTTATACTAATGGTTTTTTGCTTGCATCCAATTAAATTTAAATACAATTTCTACAGTATTTGAATAAATACTTTGAATAACTATTATACATTTATTATACTCTGCATCCGATTGTAGTAAAAGCGATTTCCAAATAAAAAAAATATATTAAAAACATTTTAACACTTGTTTTATCTTTTCCACAAAGACAGATAACCCAGATATTAGCTTGAAACGTACTTTAAAGGCCCTACATAAGAAATAATTAGTACCTTTTTAGCAATTTTCTAAATTCAACCAAAATCTATATTTAATATGCAATAACTGTTTACACAAATGTTTTTTTTCGGGCATCCAATCAAATTTAAATACTTTTTGTACAATTTTTGAACAAAGATTTTGAATGCTAAAGACATAATTTTTTTTATTACCCGCGAATAACTATCATAACTTGCTTATACTTTGCATCCGATTGTAGTGAATGAGATTTCCAATTAAAAAAAAAAAGGAAAAAAAAAATATTTTAATATGTGTTTTATCATCCGATTGTTGTTAAAGTGATTTAAAGTTATTTTTGTTTACTAACATTGTAATACGTGTTTTATTCTTTTTCAAAAAGACAGAGGACACAGATTTGAGTTTGAAATTTAATTTAAAAAGACAAATAAAAAATTATGAGTACCTTTTTAAATCTATCGTATATATGCAAAAAATTGTTAAACAAATGGTTTTTGCTTGCATTAAATCAAAGTTAAACACTATTTCTACCATTTATGTATAACTGTTTTGCATACTAAATACATAATTTATTATACTTTGCATCAGATTGTAGTGAATGCGATTTCCAATTAAAAATAACTAAATAAAACACATTTTAATTCGTGTTTTTTATTTTCCAAACAGACAGAAAACACAGATATTAGTTTGAAATTTACTTTAAAGGCCCTACATAAGAAATAATTAGTGCGTTTTTTATAGCAATTTTGTAAATTCCACATAGAACTATAGTAAATAGGCAATAAACGTTTATGCAAATAGTTGTTACGTGCTTACAATCGAATTTGAACACTATTTCTCCAGATTTTAAATAAATCGTTTGAAGACGCAAGTTAAGATTTCCATTTTTCACTCACAAAGAACGATAATACATTTACTTTTTTGCATTTAAACCTAGTAAAAGCACATTAAAAGTTATTTTTGTCTACAAACATTAAAATACATGTTTTATTTCTTTTCAAACAGAGAGAAAACACAGATATGAGTTTGAAACTTACTTTAAAAGCCCTACATAAGAAATAACTAGTACCTTTTTTTGGAAATTTTCTAAATTCAACAAAAATCTATAGTAAATATGCAATAAATGTTTATACAAATGGTTGTTACTTACTTGCAATCGAATTTAAACACCATTTCTACAATTTTCGACTATATATATTGAGAATACCACAGACATCATTTTTGTTTATTACCTACGAATAACTATCATACATTTTTTATACTTTGCATCCGATTGTAGTGAATGCGAATTCCAATTAAAAAAAATAAATAAAAAACATTTAAATACGTGTTTTATTCATTTTCAAAACGACAGATTACACAGATATTAGTTTGAAACTTACATTGAAAGCCCTACGTAAGAAATAATTAGTACCTTTTTTAGCAGTTTTTTAAATTCAACAATGAACTATGGTAAATATGCAATAAATGTTTATACAAATGGGTTTCGCTTGCATCCAATCGTATTTAAATACTATTTCTACAATATTTGAATAAATATTTTGAATACATCATTATGGTTTATTACCCAAAAATTACTATCATACATTTATTATACTTTGCATCCGATTGTAGTAAATGCGATTTCCAATTTAAAAAAAATAAATTAAAAACATTTTAACACTTGTTTCATCTTTTCCACAAAGACAGAAAACACAGATATTAGTTTGAAACTTACTTTAGAAGCCCTACATAAGAAATAAATAGTACGCTCTTAGCAATTTTCTAAATTCAACCAAAAATATAGAAAATATGCAATAAATGTTTATACAAATGGTTTTTTTCGTGCATCCAATCAAATTTAAATACTTTTCCTACAATTTTTGAATAAAGATTTTGAATGCTAAAGACATCATTTTTTTTTATTACCCGCGAATAACTATCATACCTTTCTTATACATTGCATCCGATTGTAGTGAATGCGATTTAAAATTAAAAAAAAAATAAAAAAAAATATTTTAATATGTGTTTTATCAACCGATTGTTGTTAAAGTGATTTAAAAGTTATTTTTTGTTTACTAACATTAAAATACGTGTTTTATTCTTTTCCAAAACGACAGAGAACACAGATTTGAGTTTGAAATTTACTTTAAAAAGACTAATAAAAAATTATGAGTACCTTTTTAAGCAATTTTCTAAATTCAACAAAAATCTATCGTATATATGCAAAAAATTGTTAAACAAATGGTTTTTGCTTGCATTAAATCAAATTTAAACACTATTTCTACCATTTATGTATAACTGTTTTGCATACTAAATACATAATTTATTATACTTTGCATCAGATTGTAGTGTATGCGATTTCCAATTAAAAATAACTAAATAAAAAACATTTTAATTCGTGTTTTATATTTTCCAAACAGACAGAAAACACAAATATTAGTTTGAAATTTACTTTAAAGGCCCGACATAAGAAATAATTAGTACGTTTTTTTTTAGCAAATTTTGTAAATTCCACATAGAACTATAGTAAATATGCAATAAATGTTTATGAAAATAGTTGTTACGTGCTTCCAATCGAATTTGAACACTATTTGTCTAAATTTTGAATAAATCAAATTTAAACACTATTTCTACCATTTATGTATAAGTGTTTTGCATACTAAATACATAATTTATTATATTTTGCATGAGATTGTAGTAAATGCGATTTCCAATTAAAAATAATTATATAAAAAACATTTTAGATCGTGTTTTATATTTTCCAAACAGACAGAAAACACAGATATTAGTTTGAAATTTACTTTAAAGGCCCTACATAAGAAATAATTAGTACGTTTTTTATAGCAATTTTGTAAATTAAACATAGAACTATAGTAAATATGCAATACATGTTTCTACAAATAGTTGTTACGTGCTTCCAATCGAATTTGAACAATATTTCATTAAATTTTGAATAAATCGTTTGAAGACGCACTATAAGATTTCCAATTTTCACTCACGAAGAACGATTATACATTTACTTTTTTGCATCCAATTCTAGTAAAAGCAATTTAAAAGTTATTTTTTGTTAAAAAACATTAAAATACATGTTTTATTCCTTTCAACCAGACAGAAAACACATATTTGAGTGTTAAACTTACTTAAAAAGCCCTTCATAAGAAATAACTAGTACCTTTTTTTAGCAATTTTCTAAATTCAACAAAAATCTAGAGTAAATATGCAATAAATGTTTATACAAATGGTTGTAACTTGCATCCAATCGTATTTGAGCACTTATTCTAAAATTTTCGACTGAATAGTTTGAGTACTAAAGACATCATATTTGTTTATTACCCACGAATAAGACATAAGACATAACATAACTATAAGACATTTTTTATACTATGCAATTAAAAAAAAAATAAATTAAAAACATTTTAACACTTGTTTTAACTTTTCCACAAAGACAGAAAACCCAGATATTAGTCTGAAACTTACCTTAATGGCCCTACATAAGAAATAATTAGTACCTTTATAGCAATTTTCTATAATCAACCAAAATCTATAGTAAATATGCAATAAATGTTTATACAAATGCTTTTTTCGTGAATCCAATCAAATTTAAATAAAATTTCTACAATTTTGAAAAAAGATTTTGAATGCTAAAGACATCATATTTGTTTATTACCCACGAATAACTATCATACATTTATTATACTTTGCATCCGATTGCAGTTTATGAGATATCCAATTAAAAAATAAATGTATACAAAACATTTTAAAATGTGTTTTATCGTCCGATTGTTCTTAAAGCGATTTAAAAGTTTTAAGATCTCCATTTTTCACTCACGAAGAACGATTATACATTTACTTTTTTGCATCCAATTGTAGTAAAAACAATTTAAAAGTTATTTTTTGTTTAAAAACATAAAAATACGTGTTTTATTCCTTTTCAAACAGACAGAAATCACAGATTTGAGTTTGAAACTTACTTAAAAAGCCCTACATAACAAATAACTAGTACCATTTTTAACAATTTTCTAAATTTATCCAAGAACTATAGTAAATATGTAATAAATGTTGTTACTTGCATCCAATCGTATTTGAGCACTATTTCTACAATTTTCGACAAAAAAGTTTGAGTGCTTAAGACATCATTTTTGTTTATTACCCACGAATAACTATAAGACATTTTTTTTACGTTGCATTAAGTTTACTGTGTATTAAATGTGATTTCCAATTAAAAAAAAATAAATAAAAATCATTAAAATACGTGTTTTATTCTTTTCCAAAACGACAGAAAACACAGATACTAGTTTGAAATTTACTTTAAAAGCCCTACATGAGAAATAACTAGTACCTTTTTTAGCAATTTTCTAAATTTAACCAAGAACTATAGTAAATATGCAATAAATGTTCTTACGAACGGGTTTTGCTTGCATTTAATCGAATTTGAACACGATTTCACAAAATTTTAAATAAATCGTTAGAAGGCGCAAGTTAAGACTTCCATTTATCACTTTCGAAGAACGATAATACATTTACTTTTTTGCATCCAATTGAAGTAAAAACGATTTAAAAGTTATTTTTTGTTTAATAACATTAAAATTCGTGTTCTTTTATTTTTTTAAACAGACAGAAAACTCCGATTTGAGTCTGAAACTGACTTTAAAAGCCCTACATATGAAATAATGTTGGGATATTTCTGGTGTGCCTAAGATGCACATAAAGAAATCACACGTAGTGGTTCGGTTAAACGTTTAATAGAAACTTCAAAGCATGAGTACGAAAATCTGAACAAGTACTCAATTACAGAATGAGTACTATGCTGATACAATGTTGCCAGATTATAAAGAAGCTTAACAGCTTATTGTAACTATTTTAACACTTCTTCTTTAGCTAATTATAATCAGTTGCAAAAAAAAAGAAATTTAATTCAATCCAAGTGTTTTTACAAAGCGTACGTGCTTTTGCTTACTTAAACATTTTGTTAGTATATCTGCAACATTATCATTTGTAGGTACGTATTCTAATGCAATATCATTACATTGTACCTTTTCACGTATAAAATGATACCTTATGTCTGTGTATTACTTTAGAAGCCCTACATAAGAAATAAATAGTACGCTCTTAGCAATTTTCTAAATTCAACCAAAAATATAGAAAATATGCAATAAATGTTTATACAAATGGTTTTTTTCGTGCATCCAGTCAAATTTAAATACTTTTCCTACAATTTTTGAATAAAGATTTTGAATGCTAAAGACATCATTTTTTTTATTACCCGCGAATAACTATCATACCTTTCTTATACATTGCATCCGATTGTAGTGAATGCGATTTAAAATTAAAAAAAAAATAAAAAAAATATTTTAATATGTGTTTTATCAACCGATTGTTGTTAAAGTGATTTAAAAGTTATTTTTTGTTTACTAACATTAAAATACGTGTTTTATTCTTTTCCAAAACGACAGAGAACACAGATTTGAGTTTGAAATTTACTTTAAAAAGACTAATAAAAAATTATGAGTACCTTTTTAAGCAATTTTCTAAATTCAACAAAAATCTATCGTAT
Organism: Drosophila ezoana; assembly: GCA_035045725.1. Classification (NCBI taxonomy): domain Eukaryota; kingdom Metazoa; phylum Arthropoda; class Insecta; order Diptera; family Drosophilidae; genus Drosophila; species Drosophila ezoana. The sequence goes on from JAWNOU010000135.1 coordinate 191,687, forward strand.
ATATGCAAAAAATTGTTAAACAAATGGTTTTTGCTTGCATTAAATCAAATTTAAACACTATTTCTACCATTTATGTATAACTGTTTTGCATACTAAATACATAATTTATTATACTTTGCATCAGATTGTAGTGAATGCGATTTCCAATTAAAAATAACTAAATAAAAAACATTTTAATTCGTGTTTTATATTTTCCAAACAGACAGAAAACACAAATATTAGTTTGAAATTTACTTTAAAGGCCCTACATAAGAAATAATTAGTACGTTTTTTTTTAGCAATTTTGTAAATTCCACATAGAACTATAGTAAATATGCAATAAATGTTTATGAAAATAGTTGTTACGTGCTTCCAATCGAATTTGAACACTATTTCTCTAAATTTTGAATAAATCAAATTTAAACACTATTTCTACCATTTATGTATAAGTGTTTTGCATACTAAATACATAATTTATTATATTTTGCTTGAGATTGTAGTGAATGCGATTTCCAATTAAAAATAATTATATAAAAAACATTTTAGATCGTGTTTTATATTTTCCAAACAGACAGAAAACACAGATATTAGTTTGAAATTTACTTTAAAGGCCTCACATAAAAAATAAGTAGTACCTTTTTTATCAACTTTCAATATTCAACATAGAACTATAGTAAATATGCAATACATGTTTCTACAAATAGTTGTTACGTGCTTCCAATCGAATTTGAACAATATTTCATTAAATTTTGAATAAATCGTTTGAAGACGCACTATAAGATTTCCATTTTTCACTCACGAAGAACGATTATACATTTCCTTTTTTGCATCCAATTCTAGTAAAAGCAATTTAAAAGTTATTTTTTGTTAAAAAACATTAAAATACATGTTTCATTCCTTTCAACCAGACAGAAAACACATATTTGAGTGTTAAACTTACTTAAAAAGCCCTTCATAAGAAATAACTAGTACCTTTTTTAGCAATTTTCTAAATTCAACAAAAATCTAGAGTAAATATGCAATAAATGTTTATACAAATGGTTGTAACTTGCATCCAATCGTATTTGAGCACTTATTCTAAAATTTTCGACTGAATAGTTTGAGTACTAAAGACATCATATTTGTTTATTACCCACGAATAAGACATAAGACATAATATAACTATAAGACATTTTTTATACTATGCATCCTATTGCGAAATGGGATTTCCAATTAAAAAAAAATAAATTAAAAACATTTTAACACTTGTTTTAACTTTTCCACAAAGACAGAAAACCCTGATATTAGTCTGAAACTTACCTTAAAGGCCCTACATAAGAAATAATTAGTACCTTTATAGCAATTTTCTATAATCAACCAAAATCTATAGTAAATATGCAATAAATGTTTATACAAATGCTTTTTTCGTGCCATTTTTAACAATTTTCTAAATTCAACCAAGAACTATAGTAAATATGTAATAAATGTTGTTACTTGCATCCAATCGTATTTGAGCACTATTTCTACAATTTTCGACAAAAAAGTTTGAGTGCTACAGACATCATTTTTGTTTATTACCCACGAATAACTATAAGACATTTTTTTTACGTTGCATTAAGTTTACTGTGTATTAAATGTGATTTCCAATTAAAAAAAAATAAATAAAAATCATTAAAATACGTGTTTTATTCTTTTCCAAAACGACAGAAAACACAGATACTAGTTTGAAATTTACTTTAAAAGCCCTACATGAGAAATAACTAGTACCTTTTTTAGCAATTTTCTAAATTTAACCAAGAACTATAGTAAATATGCAACAAATGTTCTTACGAACGGGTTTTGCTTGCATTTAATCGAATTTGAACACGATTTCACAAAATTTTAAATAAATCGTTAGAAGGCGCAAGTTAAGACTTCCATTTATCACTTTCGAAGAACGATAATACATTTACTTTTTTGCATCCAATTGAAGTAAAAACGATTTAAAAGTTATTTTTTGTTTAATAACATTAAAATTCGTGTTCTTTTATTTTTTTAAACAGACAGAAAACTCCGATTTGAGTCTGAAACTTACTTTAAAAGCCCTACATATGAAATAATGTTGGGATATTTCTGGTGTGCCTAAGATGCACATAAAGAAATCACACGTAGTGGTTCGGTTAAACGTTTAATAGAAACTTCAAAGCTTGAGTACGAAAATCTGAACAAGTACTCAATTACAGAATGAGTACTATGCTGATACAATGTTGCCAGATTATAAAGAAGCTTAACAGCTTATTGTAACTATTTTAACACTTCTTCTTAAGCTAATTCTAATCAGTTGCAAAAAAAAAGAAATTTAATTCAATCCAAGTGTTTTTACAAAGCGTACGTGCTTTTGCTTACTTAAACATTTTGTTAGTATATCTGCAACATTATCATTTGTAGGTACGTATTCTAATGCAATATCATTACATTGTACCTTTTCACGTATAAAATGATACCTTATGTCTATGTGCTTAGTGCGCTTATGATGGACTGGATTGTGCGCAATATGTTGCGCGCTTAGGCTGTCGCCACATATAGTCAACGGCTCTGTAGCCTTTGACCATCCCATCTCACTAAGTAGCCTGCGTAGATAAACTGCTTCTTTGGCAGCCATGGACAAAGAAATATATTCTGCTTCAGTGCTGCTCAATGCGACAACGCTTTGCTTTGATGAAGTCCAAGAGAACGCACTGCCTGCCAGGCAAAATGCGTAGCCACTATAGGATCTCCTGTCCAGCCGATCGTTGCCCCAATCTGCATCTGCATAGCCTTTTGGTGGTTTGCCATTTTTACGGTATACTAATTTCATATTCGTTGTACCCGCAAGATATCTTAGAATGTGCTTTGCTGCAGACTGGTGTTCTGCATGAGGATTACCATTTCTTTGTGATAATTTGTTTACAGCATGCAAAATGTCTGGTGTGGTGTGCTTACTGGACGGCAATTGCTCATGCCATACTTGTCCAATAGGTGCGTTTTCTGGCACAGCGAAACGGAGCCTCGATCGCCGTCGCGTTGGATTTCCATGCCTAGGAAATAGCTAATGGGGCCTCCATCGTGCATTTTAAAATGCGATGCAATCTTCTTCTTAATCACGGCTATGTCTTCTTCGCTGAGACACACTATGATTAAATCGTCGACGTAGACAGCGATGTAGCTGAATTGTTGTTGCTTTTGCTTGACGTATAAGCATGTTTCATATTTGCATCTTTTAAAATCCATGCTTCTTAATACCTCATCGAGCGTATTGTTCCAAACTCGTCCTGATTGTTTAAGTCCGTAAAGTGCCTTTTCTAGTTTGAGGACTTTATTTGGGTGCTGCTTGTCAATAAAATTCGGCGGTTGTGTTATGTACACAGTTTCAATAAGCTTACTATTTAAATATGCGTTTGAAACGTTGACCTGATGCATATACAGCTGTTTTTCGGCAGCTATTGCGAATAACATGCGAATGGTTTCATATCGAATTACGGGAGAAAACGTTTCCCAGTAATTGACACCAAATTGTTGCCCACAACCTTGTGCAAATAGTCGAGACTTAAATTTTTCAATATTACCATCTTTATCTCCAATGGCCTTTTGTCCAGGAGGTAGCTCACACACTGACCATGTCTCGTTTGCTTGTAGAGCGTCGTACTCTATTTGCATAGACTTTTCCCAATCCTGCGCATTTTGGCCATGTAATGCTTCTGCAACTGACTGCGGAGTTTCAATGTCTTCAATCTAATTAAGACTTTTGATCAATTGGTACTGCTTTCTGGGCCTGCCTGGCTGACCTGTACGTATGATTTTTGGCCTGCCACGCCCATGTTGTACTACAGCTTCAACTTGTGGCACCGCTACTTGGTCGTTGTCGTCATCGTTGCTCTCTTCTTCTGGATCGCTTGCGCTCACAAAATCCTCCTCTTCTTCTTCATTTGAGTCACTGTTGTACACTTGCACCTCGGCAGGTTGCTCTGGGTGGTTTATTGCAACCTCATGATTTGACTCAAACGGGATAATGTACGTCGTGAAGGTGTTTCTGTCTGAAATACTGCATGCATCAGTTATTGCTATGTCAAACTCACCTTCAATGAGTTTGACATCCCTTCTTTCAATAACTGTTCGCTTCTCGCGATCATATAGGCGGTATGCCTTTGCTGTAAAGGAGTAACCAACAAAAATGTACTCCTTGCCCTTTGCTTGGAACTTGCTTTTTCTGACTTTGTCGAGTGCAAATGCCCGCGAGCCAAATACTCTCAAGTGCTGTACTGATGGCTTGCGATCCTTCCATACCTCAAATGGTGTGCTTCCATCTAATGCTTTTGTGGGACATCTGTTGCGCAAATAAACTGCTGTTGCAACAGCCTCTGCCCACAGAAATTCTTCAAGCTTTGAATGAATTAGAAGACTTTTTGCCATTTCAACGATGGTCCGATTAGCATGTTCGGCGACACCGTTTTGCTGCGGAGTGTAAGGAACTGTTAATTGCCTTTTTATACCGCACTCAATCAAAAATTCAGTGAATTGCTTATTCACATACTCTGTTCCATTGTCGCTGCGCACAGCCTTTATTTTATTTCCTGTTTGGCATTCTACAAAAATTTTAAACATTTTAAACTTCTCAAAGGCTTGGCTTTTTGAGTGCATAAGGTAAACAAATATCTTGCGTGAGTAGTCATCAATAAAAGTTACGAAATATCGATTGCCTGCAAGCGACTTAACATTCATCGGACCACATACGTCTGTATGCACTAAGTCCAGTACTTGCTTTGAGACACGATGTAGTATGTGCATATATCGAGGGTACACTGTACCAAGAACTTAGCATAAATATAACAGCAACACTTTGTTGCATTAAATAAACAAAACCAATTCAAGTGAGCGTGAAATATGATCACCCACTTATGAACTACGCTAAGTCAGCATTCCCACGCTGACCGCCAATAACATATATATATATGCACATAAGACTCTCTCGCTCTCTAAGACATATACATATATGCAGCCGCTCCGCTGCTAGCGTAACCGGCAGCGCAGCTACGCGGCCTTAGCCTAAGCACTTATGTACATAGGCTAAGCGTACTCAAGGAGTTATGGAATAAATCATTATTAAAACTGAACTCAAACGGCACAGACGTGCCAGTGCATTGTATGATTAACTATTGGGATATTACATGGCAGAGCCGTGCCAGTGTACTGTATGCTGAACTATTGACATATTACATGGCGACCGTGACTCGGTCTGAGTCTTGCACGGATGGAAGCTGCTGAGCAACATCAACTTTACATGGCCCACTTCTGACACCGACAATACAACAACACCAAGAAGAAGAAAATTAGGCAAACAAATAGAAGAATCAACAGCGGATCCATCGACTTTACACGACTTTAAACGAAAATTGAACGCAGTAAGTAGAGTGGTATGTGTGGCAGAAGAGGGGGCGTAGTAAAACGCCTTAAAAACCGAAAGGCAAAATTGCTCAAACTTCTAAATAGCAACGAGACCTTACCGTGGAGCACAACTGTGAAATTACACACAGAGCTTGAACACGTTAAAACGTTGCTAATAGAAAAGAAAAAGAGCCTGCCACAAGAGCCTATGCACACAACCACCTACACTGCAATTCCGAATATTAGTAAAATACTAATCAAGAATAAACCACCCCCAGCAAAGGAAATACCAACGCTAAGGAGGACATGCCCGAGTGACTGCGAGGGACCGCTATACTCACCGTATTGCGACTACACCTGTGCAGCCTGCACCGGTGCCCCAACACAGAAGCAGTAGCAGCCTGTGCAGCCAGCACCGGCCTCGACTAGCGCAACAAGCTAGTCCGGATCAGCGAACCGACAGCGTTTCCAAGAACGCCCACCAATAACATTTTTTTTAATGCACTGCGATGCATAAAATTTAATTTTTAAATTTAAAATTGTAAAATTGAGCGGAATAACAACTGCACAATTAGAGTGAGGCCTGTAAAGCCACGCAAATACTAGGCAGGAAAACATGTAAACTAACTTTTTATAATTCCAAACAATAAACAAACAAACAATTTGATATATGTCAATAGAAACTAATGAAATAAGTAAATTTGTAGAAAATTTTGAAAATTCAGCCAAAATGGGCATTGTTGACGTAAAAACGGTAGACTCGACAGCTAATGTAATAAACAAAGTCGAAGTCGAAAACACCGACCTTAAACTAATAACAATACTTATTGTTATAATTTTTATTATAATACTAGCGCATCTATTATACAAAATATATAAGTACCACAACAGATGCATTAAGAAGCGATACCAGAGCCAGGCAAACGACATGGATAAAATTTAAAATAAAATTACTCGTAATTAGCAACAGTAATTGATTAAAAACATTATTGAGAAAACAAACTAATTAAAATATATGGCTATTTGCTCATTAAATTTATATATATATTTTATATATTTGCAAATTTTATTGGTTATTTTATAAATCTGTCTGCAAAGTAAAATTTTATTCTTATTTCCTGTAAACATTCAAAAATGATATAGACAAACCAAGAATTTTTTAAAAATAATTGATACCATAGGAAGACATGCAACAACACTAGTTGCATGTTTTAACCAAGCACGATCACTGATACACGACAATAAAGGAAAATTAAATACCCAACATTGGTCGTATGTATCAAGATTTTTAAATAGGTTGAAAGCAAACCTAAATAGCATTAAAACAAAATATGCGCTAGACATAACTATACCTTCGATTTTGAATACTCCAATATTAGTCGAGGAAGAATCAAACACAGATATAGAGACATTAAGCGATCCTGAAATCGCAAGCGGTTCAGACCAAAATATAAAAGAAGAAGATCTACACGATCTTACGATACCAGCGGTAATCACATTACCCGAGCTATCTGAGTCTGAACAAGAGTTGATAATTGAAGACAAAACTGTAAACATGGCCATGTCACAAGTAGAATTTCTTAAGCTAGCCTCTTCACTCATACCTGAGTTTAGTGGAAAGTCTGAGAATCTACAAAGTTTCATTGATGCTCTTAGTTTAGTGGATTCACTAAAAGGAACACATGAAACTACAGCAGTCAGTCTAATAAAAACTAAACTCAAAGGCCATGTTCGAAACTTAATCAACAATGAACAAACAATTCTGTCCATAATAGACAAACTAAAAAGCGGTATAAAAGGCGAATCAGCCAAAGCATTATCCGCTAAATTGTTCAATCTGCAGCAAAAGCAAAAGACAGCAAGTCAATATATTCAAGAAGTTGAACAGTTGACAAGGGCTTTGCAATCAGCACATATGATTAACGGTGTATCGCAAGAATATGCCGAAGAACTAAGCCTACAAGTTGCTGTAAAATCTATTATAACAAACAGCACAATTGACGAAGTCAGGTCTGTAATGAAATCACGAAATTTCAATAACATAAGTGATGTTACAACTGTCTTTGTCGATAGCTGCACAGACTCGATAGGACATCCAAACACAGTCCTATATGTTACGCAGCATCAGAGAAATAGATCCAACCGAGGCAATAACCGCGGAAACAACCGCGGAAATTACCAAAATAATGGCAATAGATATTATAATAATAATAATAATGGCAACAATAGACAGAGAGGCCAATATAGAGGAAACTCTAGAGGCCGTGGTAACTCAAACGGAGGCCACAACAACAACAATAACAATAATGTGAGAGTAGCCCAAAATACTTCGGGAAACTCCCAACAGCCCTTAGGTACACAGCAATAGATAGTAAAAAGGTTCATTCGATTAATCTTAGCGTAAATATATTCGTAACATTCACAAATGTAGCTACAGGCAAAAAACTAATATTATTGATAGACACTGGTGCAGATATATCTTTGATTAAAGAAAATTCCGATACTTTCAATGATATAAACATTAATAATAAAGTTAATATTCAGGGAATCAACCAAGCATTGATTCAATCCAAAGGACTAACATCTTTAGAAATACAAACAACTAAATATATAATTCCACACAACTTCCATATTGTCGATTCAACTTTTTCTATACCGTGTGATGGAATTTTAGGCATAGATTTTATTAAAAAATATAATTGTCAATTAGATTTCACACCTTCAAAAGATCTGCTCATAATAAGACCAGATAATCTAAATTACCCCATCTATGTTCCCATAACTTACAGCTCCGGTAATAATACAATAGTGTTACCGGCCAGATCCGAAAGTTGTCCGGAAAATCGAGCTAATTTCAAATGAAGATAGCATTCTAATTCCGAACCAGGAAATTCAACCTGGTATATATGCAGCAAACACAGTCGTAACGACTGCAAATGCATTTGTCCGTTTACTAAATACAACTAGTACCGATCAAATGGTTAATATAAATAAGTTAAATTATGAACCATTAGCAAATTATGATATATCCGAAATAAATAATGAAACCAGAACGAACAATGTTATGTCAAAGTTAACTAAAAATTTTCCCAAAACTATTTAATAAACAATTAAAAGAACTTTGTTGTCAATATACAGACATATTCGGACTTGAAACCGAACCAATTACAACAAATAATTTTTATAAGCAGAAACTAAGATTAAAAGATGATGAACCTATATATATAAAAAATTATAGAAATCATCATAGTCAAAAAGACGAAATTCAAGCTCAAGTCGATAAACTAATTAAAGATGGAATAGTTGAACCATCAGCCTCAGAATATAACAGTCCACTGTTACTAGTACCAAAGAAATCCATAGATAATGAAAAGAAAAAATGGCGATTAGTAATTGACTATCGCCAAATTAATAAAAAATTACTATCCGATAAATTTCCACTTCCTAGGATCGATGATATCTTAGATCAACTAGGAAGAGCAACATATTTCTCTTGCCTTGACTTAATGTCAGGATTCCATCAAATCGAGCTAGACGAAAACTCTAGAGATATAACATCCTTTTCAACGAGCAATGGCTCTTATCGCTTCACGCGATTGCCATTTGGTTTGAAAATAGCCCCAAATTCATTCCAAAGAATGATGACAATTGCATTCTCTGGACTTGAACCATCACAAGCATTCCTTTATATGGATGACTTAATAGTAATCGGTTGTTCCGAAAAACACATGCTTAACAATTTAATTAGTGTTTTTGACATGTGTAGGAAACACAACTTGAAGCTACATCCTGAAAAATGTTCATTTTTCATGCATGAAGTCACATTTTTGGGACACAAATGCACAGATAACGGAATCTTACCAGATGACAAAAAGTTTGATGTCATAATAAATTATCCAGTTCCACATGACTCGGATAGCGCTAGACGATTTACAGCATTTTGTAATTACTACAGACGATTCATCAAAAATTTCGCCGATTATTCTAGGCATATAACAAGATTAAATAAAAAGAATGTTCCATTTGAATGGACTGATGAATGTCAAAATGCATTTGAATATCTTAAGAAACAATTAATAAAGCCTACTCTGTTACAATATCCAGATTTTACAAAAGAATTTTGTATAATCACAGATGCTAGTAAGCAGGCCTGTGGTGCAGTGCTAACACAAGCCCACAATGGAACGCAACTTCCAGTAGCTTACGCATCGAGAACATTTACCAAAGGAGAAAGTAACAAGAGTACGACGGAACAAGAATTAACAGCTATTTATTGGGCAATCACGAAATTTAGACCCTATATCTACGGAACTCATTTCATAGTAAAAACAGACCATAGACCACTAACATTTTTGTTTTCAATGACAAACCCCAGTTCTAAATTAACGCGTATGAGACTTGAATTAGAGGAGTATAATTTTACAGTAGAGTACCTAAGAGGCAAAGATAATTTTGTAGCCGATGCATTGTCACGGATAACAATATCTGAACTAAAAGAAATACAAAATAAAATCCTGAAAGTCACTACCAGGTATCAAAGTAGACAAAAATTCTGCGCAGAAAACAATAAAGTAGAGATGCCAAGGCAATCTACTGAAACAGCTTCTCAGCCCAACGTATACGAAGTCATTAATAATGATGAGGTACGTAAAGTAGTGACCTTGCATATAAAAGATATGCTATGTTTCTTTAAACATGGTAAGAAAATTATAGCAAGAATTGATATTGGAGATTTATATACTAATAATGGAAATATTGACTTAGGACAACTATTTCCAAGGCTCGAAAAAGAAGCCGGTATATTACAAATCAGCCAATTAAAAATGGCACCGTGGGAAAATATCTTTGAAAAAGTTTCAATAGATAATTTCAAAATTATGGGCAATAAAATATTGAACACATTGAGAGTAGCGCTACTCAACCCGGTGACCACATAAACAAATGTTAAAGAGAAAGAAGCTATATTGTCTACACTACATGATGATCCAGTACAAGGAGGTCATACAGGCATTGCAAAAACCTTGGCCAAGGTCAAAAGACATTATTACTGGAAAGGTATGACTCGTGATATAACAGAGTACATCCAGAAATGTCAGAAATGTCAAAAAGCAAAAACAACAACAAATATTAAGACCCCTTTAACAATTACTGAAACCCCGATGAAGGCTTTTGACAGAGTGATAGTGGATACAATTGGTCCACTACCAAAGTCAGAAAAAGGCAATGAATATGCAGTCACGCTCATATGTGACTTGACTAAATATTTAATTGGTATACCTGTCGCAAATAAAAGCGCAGCAACAGTAGCAACAGCAATATTTGAATCTTTTATTCTCAAGTACGGTCCAATGAAGACGTTCATTTCGGACATGGGAACGGAATATAAGAATTCAATTATAAATGATTTGTGCAAATACTTAAAAATAAAGAATATAACATCAACTGCACATCATCATCAAACTGTTGGAACAATTGAAAGAAGCCACAGAACATTTAACGAATATATACGATCCTATATATCAGTAAATAAAACAGATTGGGACGTATGGCTTCAATATTTTGTTTATTGCTTCAATACAACCCCCTCTATGGCACATAATTATTGTCCATATGAGTTAGTACTTGGTAAGACTAATAATCTACCAAAGTATTTTAACAGCATAAGTAATATAGAACCTATATATAACATAGATGACTACGCTAAAGAAAGTAGGTATAGATTAGAAGTAGCATACAAAAGAGCAAGAAATATGCTCGAATTAAATAAACAGAAAAATAAGGAATTGTATGATTTAAAAACGAGGAACATAACTCTATCAATAGGAGATAAAGTTTTACTAAAAAATGAAGTAGGCCATAAGCTAGATTTTAAAAACACAGGGCCCTATAGAGTTGAAAAAATAGAAGATAATGATAATATAGTTATTTCCGGAAATAAGAGTAAAAAACAAACAGTTCATAAAGATAGGTTAAAAATTTTTAATTCATAACAGACACAAAAAAAAAAATAAAAAAAAAATAAAAAAAATGAATTATCCAAAGTATGCAAAAATATATATATATATAAAATATAAAAAAAAAAAAAAAAATTTTTTTATACAATAAATTTAAGTAAAATAACTACACTTAGTTACGTTATTTTTCAAAAGGAGGGAGATGTAGTATGTGCATATATCGAGGGTACACTGTACCAAGAACTTAGCATAAATATAACAGCAACACTTTGTTGCATTAAATAAACAAAACCAATTCAAGTGAGCGTGAAATATGATCACCCACTTATGAACTACGCTAAGTCAGCATTCCCACGCTGACCGCCAATAACATATATATATATGCACATAAGACTCTCTCGCTCTCTAAGACATATACATATATGCAGCCGCTCCGCTGCTAGCGTAACCGGCAGCGCAGCTACGCGGCCTTAGCCTAAGCACTTATGTACATAGGCTAAGCGTACTCAAGGAGTTATGGAATAAATCATTATTAAAACTGAACTCAAACGGCACAGACGTGC
>JAWNOU010000137.1:0-112126 GCA_035045725.1 Drosophila ezoana
TTTTGTTAATTTATAGTGAGTGTCTAACCTTGTTGTTAACATTTCCATAGCTGTTACAGCTGTTTATTGTGTTCATGGGTTAGCAGTTCCGATTATTGGTTATCGATTATTAGGTTCATTTTTGAATAGTGTTGTGTGAGCCTGTTTTGCTACAGACGTGTAGCTTTGTTGTTTTCGATTGTGCGGACTGCGGGCCAGGGATGGGACTACACCCAGAGAATCCGATTAGCCAGCCGGCGCGGCCCACTGAGAAACAAGCAGTTCCGTAACACATATGCTACGGGCAATTGTTTATCTCCATACGTTTGAGTCAAAACTGCTCCGCAGGCTAGTTTACTGGCATCTGCTATGATGCAAAACTCTTTGCTAAATTCTGTTTTTTTTAGTAAAGTGGGCTTCATAAGAGCTTTTCTTAAATATTCGAACGCTTTTTGGCATTCATCGGACCACTCAAACTTTACAGTCTTTTTAAATAATCTTGTTATGTGACGTGAATAATCTGCAAAGTTTTTTATGAAACGTCTTTAATAATTGCAAAATGCAACGAATCTTCTAGCGCTATCAGCGTCCGTGGAAACTGGATATTTTTCAATGACATCATATTTTTTGTCATCTGGCAAAACACATTGATCAGTACACTTATGACCTAGAAAAGTCACTTCGTGCATGAAAAATGAACATTTTTCTGGATGTAATTTAAGGTTGTGTTGCCTACACAAGTCAAAAACGTTTGTTAAGTTTTTGATCATGAGGTTTTCGGAACAACCGATGACGATTAAGTCGTCCATGAACAAGAAAGCTTGTGAAGGTTCTAATCCGGAAAAAGCGATGGTCATCATTCTTTGAAAAGAATTAGGCGCTATTTTTAGACCATATTGTAATCGTGTAAAACGATAGGAGCCATTGCTCGTTGAAAAAAACGTTATATTTATAGAATTTTCTTCTAATTCTATTTGGTGAAAACCGGACATTAAATCTAAGCATGAGAAATATTTTGCTCTGCCTAGTTGGTCAAGAATATCATCTATTCTTGGGAGTGGAAATTTGTCAGACAATAGTTTTTTGTTAATTTGACGATAGTCTATAACTAATCGCCATCTCTTGGTATCGGAACCAGGTAATCCCTTTTTTGGGACAAGAAGTCGTTAAGATTTACTATTTTTATTGAATTTGTTGTATTTAAAATTCGGATAAATGTTTGTTGATTATTGGAAATAGTATTTCCAATGAATATTCCTTTATCAATTTCTTGATTTGGAATGAAAATATTGTTTTCTGGCGAAACAATATTGATTTGACGGACTACTTCAGAACGAGCTGGAAGTATTGTGGCATTATTATCACAAGTGTGAGTTATTGGTAGTTTTATAGGATAGTTTAAATTATTTGGCCGAAGTATTAGAGAATCGGGAGCTCCCGACTAGAACCTCTTACTTGTTAATATTATATTTAGGCAGAAGGCCTTTCTTTTTGTGTCTATTTTAAAACCCTATTTCGATCAACGCAGTGATCTCCTTTCTAATTTTACGTACAATTTTTTAGGTTGTACTCTACATTGACGCACACAGCACAGTGGGCGTCATAACAATTTATAAAAAAATTTTGATGTAATCTTAGATAATGCTGCTTCGTCTGCTGTGTGTCTTCCTTCTTCGCTGCATCAGCTGGTCGTCGCCGGTTTGCTCGCTGATGCTCCTTCGTAGGCGTAAAAGGCGGCCTGCCCTTCACGCTTGTTGACTCATCTGCTGTTATCCTGGGCCTATGAGCTCAGGCGGTACCGGTGCCGGTCATCGCACAGGTTTTCCTCGCGCATGTAGCTTGACAAAATGCGCTTTCCAATGGCTTAGGGCAATCTCTCGGGCACTCTTTTTTGTTTTTTTCGGTAGTTCTTTGGGGGAGGAGGTGTTGTTGGTGTTGTTTTATTTAATTCAGTTTTAATTTTCTTTATTTCTGAGTGAGCTGGAGTTATTGGCTTTCTTTGTTTAAGGCTTGACTTAAGAAAGTCAAGCTCTTCTTGTAATTTTAGGCAGTTGCCTAGGGGGGTGGCAAATAGCAGCCTCTTTATCTGCGCTATTCTTTTCTTCCCCCACGGTTAGCCATAACTCCCTCTCTACTCACTCAGTTTTTCCATTTGTTTCTTTTTCCAATTGCTGTTGTTGTTTACTTATTTTTCCCACGTTGCGTGACACTTGTCACGGTCGCCATGTAATAATTGGGTTTTTTAAATAAAAATAACAGAAGCACGTTAGTGCTGATTGACTTGAGTTTTTAGAATGAATTTATTCACAGTCAATGTTATGCGCTTAGCCTATGGATACATATATGTTCTTATGCTGTTATTGGTTAACAGCTACAAAGAGAGGGAGAGTGAATAGCTTGCATATGCCTGTGTTAGTGAGCATATATGTTGCTCATGGAATGCGCTCAGACGGAGCGTGGGATATGCAGCGTAAACATAAATGGTCAGCGTGCGGGGCTAGTGACTCGCGCTGCGTAATATGAGCCAGAGCCAATACATAGAGTGGCTCTGGGTTTGTTTATTATACCCTGAACCCATTAAAAATGGGTAAAATGGGTATTATGTTTTTGTGCAAAATGCAAATGTATGTAACAGGCAGAAGGAAGCATCTCCGATCCCATAAAGTATATATATTCTTGATGAGCATCAATAGCCGAGTCGATCTAGCCATGTCCGTCTGTCTGTCTGTCTGTCCGTCCGTCCGTCCGTCCGTCCGTCCGTCCGTCCGTCCGTCCGTCCGTCCGTCCGTCCGTCCGTCCGTATGTATGAACGCAAGGATCTCAGAACCTATAAGAGCTAGAGACTTGAAATTTTAGATGAAGGTGCTCCTAGTGCCCGCGCAGATCGAGTTGTTTCCGATAAACGATAACTTGCCCCGTTTCCAAGTAATCGATTAAAATGTATATCGAAATCCCGTTTTTTTAAGAATTTTGGTAAATAATAAGAGCTAGAGTTACCAAACTTGACATGTAGCTTCTAGAATAGTATATATATATCGATTATCTTTCGTTTTATACCTATCGCCAACTCCCCGCTACTCTCTATCTATACGCGCGCGCAGCATTTGGTGATGGAATAAGAGGGTTCAGGGTATCCCCTAGTCGGGAGCTCCCGACTAGAACCTCTTACATGTTTAATTTATATTTGTTATTGTATGCAACAAAGTGCCACATACTTTATATATGAATACTGGGTGTAACTTTTAGGCATATACACACTACAACATCCCCGTATCATTTCAGTCGCCTCGTACGACAAGCAATGACAAGCTGTGGTAGTATTCTGTGGGCCGCTTGCCACACGGCTGTGTGTGTGTGTATGCGTGTGTGTGTTTTTTTTTTATTGTTTTCTGTTCATTTACACTAGGATAATATTAAGTGTTTAAATAATTTACGTTAAGGATGCATATAGTAAGGGGGTACGTGGTAATTTGGTAGCTTGGATTGCCTGCGGAACGGCCGCAAAGCATTGCTTCACAGGCATGTTGTTGCTACCTAAACTTCCTCCGCTCTCCGTCTATAGCGTTCAACTCTCCTGAGTTGCAGCATCACTTCTGCTGCAAAAGTGCAGGTTCCTTCCCATTTTTGTGTGGTCTCCAACATGTTCCTGACCAAGTTGTCCACCGTGATAGGTCTCCCCATGCTGTCTTCCAGTTCCTGCCTGTTCTCTGAGAACCTTCCACTTTCAAAGATGATGTGGTTGGCGTCCTCTGCGATTCCACTGCCGCACGAAGAACACTATCTGTGTTATCGTGGCCGAATCGCTTCAAGTAGCCCCTGAAGCATCCGTGGCCAGAAAAGAGCTGCGTTAAATAGAAATTAGGGTTTCCAAACTTGCGGTTTATCCAGGCTTCCAAGTTTGGGATAAGCCTATGTGTCCACAGTCCTTTAGATGAGCGATCCCAACGTGCTTGCCATCGTTCCATGCTTTGCATCCTTGCTGTTGTGCGAACCGAGTTTGCTGTGCTGTTTCCATTCAGAGCTCTGTAGCAATGTACCGCTTCTGTTGCCAGTTCATTAAGCGGGACCATCCCTGCGATAACTAGCGCTGCTTCGTCTGATGCCGTCCGGAATGCGCAGTTGACCCGAAGAGCGCTTAGGCGATATATAGAATTTACGCTCCGGCTGTAGCTAGGAACAGCCATTGCTCTGCTCCATATGGGGGACGCGTACATAATTACCGCTTTATTTACTGTCATGAGAAGACGGCGTCTCTGCTGTTTTGGTCCTCGAGTGTTCAGCATAATCCTGGACAGCGCTCGACAGGATTCTGCTGCTTTTTTGTGCACGTACTCCAAGTGCTCTCTGAACGACATCCTTGTGTCTAGCATAACTCCCAGTTACTTTAACGCTCCCGCTGATTTTATGTCCGCTCTGCCGAGTCTTATGTGCGCTGTTTCCACCTTCTTCCGGCTGCTGACTAACACCGCTTCTGTTTTATGGGCAGACAGCTCGAGTCCAGCTGCTGCCAGCCATTGGTGCACACGGTCAATGCTGTGGTTGCACGATTTCTCTACGTCCTTCAATTCCTTGCCAACGACTACAAGGGCCACATCGTCCGCGATGCCGACGATACTTGTATCGATCAGAAGTTCCAGTCGGAGGATGCCATCGTACATGATGTTCCAGAGGAGGTGTCCTCTGGTGTGTAGTGGTGCCATCTGCGGTGTCGTATTGCAGCAGACTCTCTCTAAAATAGCTGCGTATCATCTCCTGAAGGTAATATGGGACGCGGAATGTTGATGGCGCTTCAAATATTTTGTCCCACCTGGCTGTGTTAAAGGCGTTTTTCACATCTAGAGTGACAATGAGGCAGTACTCCTTTGTGCCGCTTTTCCATCTCGATCCTACGATGGCGTTCGTTGTTGTGCCGACGACTTTTTCCAAAGCGTCTATTGTCGACTTTGCCTTGGTGAAGCCAAATTAGCTTTGGGACAAACCTCTATTGTTCTCGACAGCTGCTTCAAGCCTGCTGCAAATAAGCCAAATAAGCCGTTTCCATAATGAGGGGAAAGTTCTCTCCTTTAGCCACATGTTGAAGAGCTGGGAATTCCATCCGGACCCGGCGCCTTACTGGGCTTCAGGCTTCTGGCTTCAGCACCTCATCGACTGAAACTTCTTCGATTTGCACCGGCGTGGCTGCTCCTTGACCCCGATGGGGGTCTATGTCGGGTCTGATTGGGAATAGCGTTTACACAATCAGCTTCAGTTCACCTGGGTCTGAAGGCTGCGTTTGCTTTCCGGCGTAGAGTCTCTTTACGACAGTTTTATACGCCTTGCCCCAAGGATCGTATTCAGATGAGTCGCATAGCTGCAGGAAGCATTCTCGCGTGCTATCTCGAATGGCTCGAATGGCCTTCTTTAGCAGTCTTCTGGCCCTCTGATATCCTAGTTGGTCTTCGGCGTAGTTGGGTCTACCTCGGGCTCGCTGGTATCTCCTTCTGGCTTGGATGCATTTTCGACTTGCTTCGGCAATATTCTCGTTCCACCAGTATGTGGGTACATGGTGGCGCCGAAACGTTTTTCGAGTTTCCATGCTTTCATCACAGACCCGTGTCAGTTGGATTGACATTTGGGAGGCTCTATTCTCTGCGTTGCCGGCTGTGGCAAGCGACTGGACTGCGTTCGAAAACGCCACGGGGTCGAAAGTATCCAAACGGTAGGCTTTTCGACTTGAGCTTCTTTATCTAGCTGCAGCTCTTTCACCAATCGTGCATATTATAGCGGAGTGGTCGCTAGCGGTGTATACGTTGCTTAATTCCCATTTCGTTGCGCCGAAAAGTGACGAGCTTGCGAAGCTGAGATCGATTATCGATCCGATACCACCCCGACTAAAGGTGTTTTCCGACCCGGAGTTTAACAAGGCAATATCCAGGGCTGCCAAGCTTTCCAACAGGGCACGACCTCTTGCGTTAGTTGCTTGGCTGCCCCATTCCACTGTCCAGGCGTTGAACTCACTATCAATTACGACCTTCCGCCCCCTTGCGTCATCTACTAATGCGTCTAATGCAGCTTGAAACTCGCTAAGCTGCATGCTCGGGGCTAGGTAGCAGCTCTATATCCACAGGCTGCCATATTGTGCGCGTACAAACCCAGTAAAGGGCTTTGTGTTCTCCAACGACGTCGAAGGTTCGCCACATATCCAGAGTTGGCTGTTGGCGCTGGGAGAGTAATAGTGGCCCTTTGCTGACCGCCAAATGCTGGTCGCAGCGATTTGATCGCTTCGATGAACAGGGAGTCTTCATTTAGGGCATTTTTAACCGCTTCGAGCACTTCTTCTTTAGTCGCCAGCTCATCCAGGTCCCTGATCTCAACCTGTGACGTCTCAGTCAACGATCTCACTATAGCTCGGTCACCCAAGGCTTTTCCCGCAGCTTCTTGTAGTTCGTTTGGGGAGTGCTCCGATTTCCTATTTAGGCGCAGCAGAAGATCGCCCTTCGCGGTCTTGCGAATGCCCTGCACGTCGCCACTTAGGTGCTTGAGGGCCGGGTCGCTCTTCACGAGCCTGAGCATATCAGCATACGTGCAATCGCCCACTCCGTGGACTTCAATGGCGTTGGCTCTGCAACGCTTCTGCGTTCGCTTGCGTCCGTTGACTTCTGTCCAGTTCTCTGTGTTGCCCTTCTGACCGGAGTCGGCAGGGGCTGCCTCGGGTTGCATGAGCACTGCCTGCTTCGTTGGGTTTTGACCCTCGCGTTTAGCCTTCTTGGAGGGGTTCTGCGCTGCTCTGGCATGCCCTCCCTCGGCCGTTTGGGCATACCTGCCTCTCTTTGGGCCCCGATCTTCATTGCGTGCGTCTTTAGCACGTTCGGCTCGCCGCGTCTGGCTAATGACGGCGTCGTTTGCACCTCGTCACACTTCGTTTCAGGCGCACAGAGCTTGAGCGCCACCTTCTGCGAGTTCCTTTCGAATGAGCCCGTTTATGTGGCGTTGTCCGTTGAACAGCGCCGTTAGGCCGTCTAGGACTAAGCCCATCTTTTAGAGCGTGCCTCTCAGCGTTCTTGGCAGCTCATCAGTTGCTTTTGCTGGCGTCGACGCTCTTTGCTGCACTGGCGTGACCGCCTGATGTGTCGGTGATCGCTGCAGCGTAGAGCGGCGCACAAAGGCCTGCTGCTCATCCTCTATTTTTCCTTTATGGGCACCTGCTCTAACTAACAGGGCTCTACAGGGAAGTCCATCGGTGGCCAAAAGTTTCCCTCAGGCTTTTGACCGCTGGGAGTTATACCGCTCCGAATCGGTCACCAGAGTCCCGTTTTTTTATGAGCACCGCCGCGGCGGGGGGGCTGGAAATTGGTTTGTTCCGCGACCTTTTGCTCCTTTTTGCCCTGGATCCTGAAGTGAGCACCGATACTGACTTCTTTGCCTGCGTGTAACAAAGCTTACCTGATTAGCAAGAACAGCGTAGCCTGAAAGTATGCTGTACTCTCTGAAAGTTATCTTGGACAGCTTATCGCCTGGTTGTTGTTGTTTGAGTGAATGCAACCAACTGCACAAATAGCTTCGCGAGACGGCTACTAAACTTGAGTGATAAAACTCACAATAGCGCAAAAAACACGCCAAGGAGACGCCTCCACTCTCCTCGCCTGGATCGTGGAGTTGTAGACGCCACCCCAGGAACGCCCTGCACTGGCTTTGCAGTGAGTAGCGCCACGCACCTTTTGGTGTATAAGGCCTATGACACAGTTCACTGCGCACGTGCACTAACTTTACTATAATTTTCTCCGGCAAACCACTGATTTGCTTATTTTCGCGCGGAGCAGTCACAAACGCGTGCGCACTCTCATATATATGATCTTCCAATCCGGCACAATTGTGTGTGTGTGTGTGTGTGTGTGTGTCTGCGTCTCAACTGCTGCCGCGCCATGTCTTCTGCTTACTCCGTGGCCCAAGTCCATTGTCCTTCCATTTGGGGCCTGTTGTATTGGGCTTCTATTTTCCGTCCTCTCCAGTGGATCTCGTAATGCACTGCTCCGTGGTCGCTGAATGTGAATTCATTGCTGACTTTCCATGCGGCAAGCCTATAAAGTAAGCTGCTCAGCAGGGTGGGGTCTATAATAGAGCCTCTACCGGCCTTGCAGTACGTGAGCTCCTGCCCGTCGATTGCACGGCCCATGTCGAGCACCGCGAACTCTTCTAGCAGGGTTGTCCCTCTCGCCTTAGTTTCCTTGCTTCCCCATTCCACGGCCCAGACGTTAAAATCTCCGGCTATGACGAGGGGAGCTCTGTTGCGAGCGTTTTCTGATATTTCTTCCAGCATGCAACTGTAAACGGTGATTCCATTAATTTTCGCTATCACGAATCCGTCGATTGCTGCTCTGACTTCCTGGACCGGTGATTTGAGAGACCAAATGGCCGCTTTTCTGCATTTACTTGCCACCCAGCCATTTCCAGCGATAGGCTTGTATGGCTCGCAGATTATTGCGACGTCCGTATTTCTCTTCCGTATTGATTGCGTCAGTAGGGCCTGAGCAGCCTCGCAATGGTTGAGGTTCTGCTGTGTCCACTTCATTTTCATTTTAGCCAGGGCGCTCCTAAACACAGGGCATCTGCATTCGATCTGTCAGCTAGATCACTTTTGCAGTGTCTTGCAAGGTATCCAAACTCGAGGCATCTGAAACATCTGGTGATGCTTATCCGATCGCGGAATCTTGAGTTGACCCAGCCTACTTTCAGGAAACCTACTGAAAGGGCCTTTTTCGCGTTTCCCGCTGGCAGTCTTATCGTCGCCGTCTGTGTTTGGCCATACGTCTTTCGGAGGCTGATATTCTCTGGGGCTATGTCCAGTATTTGGATTTGACCCCTCAGCGCCTCGCAGATATCCTCCCTGGTCGTGATCTCGTCCAGGTCCTTGCACTCAATGGTCATTCGGTGGGCCAGCGTCCGAACCTCTGCATTGCTCGAAGATGGCGTTCGTGTGTGTGTGTGTGTGTGTGTGTGTGTGTGTGTGTGTGTGTGTGTGTGTGTGTGTGCGTGTCCGTGTGTGAGTGTGCATATAAAGCCGAAAAGTGTAGGACTTGCACCCACTAAAAACCCACCTACTCTCCGTATCTCTCTCATGGCACCACCGATGCGTATCACTTCACGAGGAGGAGATGGCATGAAAGTCTCACCTACATTCTCATATATGATTGACGATTGCGCTGTCTTTCAGCGTGACGCAAGGATTTGATTATCTCTGCCGCCGTGGTGCTAATAGCAATCCAATTGTTTTGCGAGCTTAGTAGGATATTTAGTAAGTCGATGACAATAAAAGGTCTCCCAATAGTTTCACTAAGCTCTTCCCGTTCAGCAGAGAATTTTGGACAGATGAAAAAGACACGTTCAGAGTCTTCAATGGCCCGCGCACGTGTTTTAACCTATATAGATAGGATTTAAAGCAGGTAAAAATCAGTCTGACCGTGCTTCCTTCTCACCCAAGGCCGTATGTCCGGGATCAGCGATCGTGACCAGGTGACATTGGTAGCTCTGCACCTCGCCTGCCATTCTTCCATTGTTTTAGCCCGCCTAGTAGTTTGGTGGCTGTTGCTCCTAGTCTCCATTGCCAAAAGATCTAGCGGGATCATTCCGGCCAGCACTAGTGCTGCATCTTCGGAGTACGGTAGGAGCTGAGGCATTGTAGCGTGCACCTGCGGTATGCAGCCTTGCTGCTTCGGCCGTAAGCTGGTATCCTCAGTGCCGGCGACCAGAATATTGCGGCATACAGTATGATCGACCTGACTACACTTGCTATCAGCCACCTGTTCTTCTGCCACGGGCCCGCATTATTAGCCATTATCTTGGCTACTGCATTCGCTGCCTTTCCCCCGACGAGCTCCAGATGGTGCTTGCAAGTACGCCGGTGGTCAAGCATTACTCCCAAGTACCTGATGGCTGGCTTCCAGTATATGGGACTGTTGCCGACCAATTTTCTGGCTGTCTCCACTGCCTTACGACTGTTGCCTAGTACTGCCTCCGTCTTGTGGGCAGCCAGTGTTAAACCATTGGTCGAGAGCCAGTTCACTACACTACGGATAGCGGTGCTCGTTTTTTTATCGACCGGAGGCAGTTCCTTGCTGACCGTAACCACCGCTATGTCGTCCGTGGAACCAATAATGCGAGTTACTGCGGGGATGTCCATGCGGAGAACTGCGTCATACATCACGTTCCATAATGTAGGCCCCAGGACTGATCCTTGTGGAACGCCGCCAGTTATGGTGTAATGCCGCTGTCCTGCAGAGGTGTCATACAGGAGCACCCGGTTAGAGAAATAATCCGTTATCAGGCTTATCAATTATTCGGATATCTGGAGCCTCTGAAGTGCGCGTAAAATGCTCATCCAGCTAGATGAATTATACGCGTTCTTTACGTCCAGGGTCGTGATGAGGCAGTAATTTTTGGTACCATTCCGCCATCCGGTCCCCTCAATGGCTTGTGTGGCTATGCCCACCACATGGCTGAAAGCTTGGATAGTGCTGCGATTTTTCCGGAATCCAAACTGATGCTCAGATAGCCCTTGCCGTTTTTCTAATTCGTCGTGCAGTCTGCTACAAATTATTCGCCCGAACAGTTTGCCAATCACGTCGAGCATGCACAGTGGCCTATAAGCTGACGGGTACTCTGGTGGTTTGTCGCCTTTTGGAAGCAACACCAGTCCCTAGCGTTTCCACCTTGTAGGGAAGCGGCGATCCTGCATGCACTTAGTGAATAGCGCTGCATAAACTGCTGGTTGCTTGGCACTATTAGCTTCAGCGCTTTTGTTGGAATCCCGTCAGGTCCTGGGGCTTTGTTTTGCTTTATCCGGGTCAGCACCTCCTCCGCGTCCGTGGTGGCTATGTTCAACGTTGCTTGCGAGGGGGAGAGCGTGGTGACGATTGCTCCTAGCTGGACCTCGCTTGTGGGCATTGGCATCCTGCACATTCTTCCCATGACCAATTTATACGCTGCTCCAAATGGTTGCCCGTCGGCTTCAGCGCATAAGCTCTTCCACGCGGCGTCCTTGCTGCGATTGATCTTAAGTGCAGCCCTCTTCACTCTGTAGTCTTCCTGCATTTGCTGGCAATTGCTTCTCCTGTGTGCCCGCTGGTAGCGTCTTCTGGCTCTGTGGCTTTTCTCCTGGCCCTCTCTATTTCCTGGTTTCACCAGTGAACAGGTCTGCGCCCGTTTATCCGCCTTCTCTTTTTAAGCACTTATATTTGCGTGTTTGTGTGTGTGTGTGTGTGTGTGTCTGTGTGTGTGTGTGTCTGTGTGAGTGTGTGTGTGTGTGTGTGTGTGTGTGTGTGTGTGTGTGTGTGTGTGTGTGCGCGTGTGCGTGTGTGCGTGTGTGTGTGTGCATGTGCGTGCGTGTGTGTATGTGTGTGTGTTCTACCTATATGGTTTGCACGGTGTTCGGCATCTCCATTGGCCGGGAGTTGCATGTTCTCGACCTTCTGGGCAGACCGTGTCGTGCCTCCATGTACCGAGCTGGTATTGTCCCTTGGGCTGGACGGCGAAGTGGCTTATTATCGCCTGGTGGTCGCTGTGTGTATAAGTCTGACACCGTCCAGGTCGCGCGTCGTGCCAGGCATGGGCTAACAAAGGTCAAGTCGATAATTGATCTTCTTCAAAATATCACTTATACGAGCTTGATGATGGGCATATCTTAAATTATTCGATTTCAGTATTAAACACAGGAAAGAAGAACGCATGCCGGATGCAGATTTCTTCTCGAGCCATTGCCCATTAATTGTAAATCCTCAGCGAAAATGATTGAAATGCGCATAATCCTAGATTGGTTATCCGACGACTGATTTCTAGCCGAACAGCAGCGAGATTTTGACATACTTCCATAAGCTTAAAATTGCAAAAACCATGAAATGGGAGAAGCTATCCCAGACATACGAATTAAGAGCAGGAGTGTTATATCAATAGATACAAAGAAATGGCAGAACAGAATGATAGCCTGTAAAACCCAGATGGCCACTCATTAATTGTGTCCATGAAGCAATAAGGCATATATGTTGAAAGAAAACTATAGATAAAATCTATACCAACTACTGGTTTGAGAAAATGTGTAAATATGTGTGAAAGGTTGTTGGAAATTACATTTTCTGTAAAGTGTCAAAACCACTACATGGCAAGCCACAAATAGAAATGCACTCGATTCCTAAAGATGACATAGCCTGTTACTCTGTGCATATTGATATCACCGGAAAGCTAAGTGGCGAAAACAACTTGAAAGAGTATATCATAGTTCAAGTTGATGCGTTCACAAAATTCGTATACCTCCAACATATGATGCACCTTGATACGGAAGACTGCATTAAGGCAGTCAAAGAAACTGTTGCACTATTCGGACCAGGGTAGATGTTTTGCTAGCACCAGGCTTAGGGAATTTTGTTCTATGCAGAAAATAGGTTTGCACTTAATTGCGACGGGCGCCAGTCGAGTAAAAGTCCAAGTTGAGCGACTCATGAGCACCTTGAAGAACATGTTAACGGCGGTTAAGAGTAGTCAGCGAACCTGTCAAGACTCTTTAAAGGACATACAATAAAAAGGCAATTCCGTTAGGAATCAAAACAATAGCAAATGAAAGAAAAATTGATATAGATTTAATAAGAGCAAAAACCAAAGATAATATTGTGAATATCGCCAATTATGATAAGTCTAGTATTGGAATATTAGCTTGGTAACTGTACACTGTAACTTTTGTATGAATGAGTGTTTGTGTGTATTTCAGTGTTGTTAAGATGTTATTTATAGCACAGTGTAGTGAAATCAAATTTCACTCGTTATTTCAACGCACACAAAAAATTAGTTTTTGAGACCGAATTCATTTCTGAGGGTCACATATCTGGCAGCAGGATATCTGGATTTGTAAGAATATCGGCCACTTGGTGCTTTGTGGAAACATACTCAAGAGTAATAAGTCTAATTTCAATTCTCTCTTGAAAAATGGTACTTTATATCAATGTGTTTTGATCTCTTGTGGCAGGTTGGATTATTGGCTATACTAATGCAAACTTTATTAACATTTAGTATTTTTATTGGCCCACTTAATTCGAATTTTATACTAGATATCAACGATTTAAGCCATAGAGCTTCTCTAACTGCTACAAACAAATCCATATATTCCGCCTCAGTAGAAGAAGCAACCACTGAGTTTTGTTTTTATGTGTTTCAACATATCACAAATGTCTCAAACACTTTTAATATATATCCAGTTGTACTTTTTCTATCAGACTCAGTGTTGGCGCAGATCAGCGCGATGAGTAAAGAAATGAATTTAAAAACATGAAGTCTAGTGTAAGTTAGGTTTAGGGAGGAGCGAGAGCGCAACAAAGCTTTATCACTCGCATTGTGAGCGAATTCGCCTCGCTTCGCCGCCTTAGCGTAATGTAGGCTTAAGTTCAGTTGTCGAATATTATCAATGCGATACGCACTTAAACGGACAATTGTCTTTGAAGCCACCAATTTTTGTCTTCGTTAATTATACTGTTCACACAAGAAGTGTATCTAGCCGTCGCTATTTCAATGAAGTTGGTTCCGACGCCGGAACCAGGAAAAACATATTCACCACTTACACTTACACTTACAATTACAATTACACTTACACTAACACTAAAGCATTGTAACATAGTATCAGAAATATAGACCAGAAGAAAAAATAACCTGCAAGTGAACAAACGTGTTTTCCTTCAAAACCTTCTTCAAAATTTGAGCAGAGCAGAAACGCTCCCCCAACGATACAGAATTTGAGCAAAGTTCATCTGGAAGCCCTGCAGACGCCCTACTACAACATTTGGTCCTTCGAGCCGGATTCTTCATCAACATTTGGCATATCCAGTTCGCCCCAGCAAGCATTGGTGGATCTGCAATAAAAGGTTCCAGGAACAGCTACAATTTCAAACAAGATAAGTAGCAGTGCACCTACCTCAACTCGTCCATTGCCAAATTTCCGGCAACTCCAGTCCGATTAGTTCATATTTGTGTGTCTGAACATATTTTTTTCGCTTCACATTGTCCGTGGTTAAAGCGAATGGCAATTGTATTTAAAATATTAAAAAAAAAAACCGCAAATAAAATATTGTTCGTGGCCATCTACAAAGTGACAAATATTAAAACAAATAAAACAGAAAGTGAATCCGATAAGGTCGCCATATTGGTGTCTGTACATATGTATATACATATATGTACAAGTGCACACCCAAAAATTTAACCGATCGCCATATTGATGTACGCAAGTACATCAAGACATCTGCACACATAGGCTTTCGCTCCGTTAAACAACAAGTGTATGCGCTTCTCCATTCCAACCTTCACCAAATAATCACATACCTAAATATAAACAAGTAAGAGGTTCTAGTCGGGAGCTCCCGACTAGGGGATACCCTGAACCCTCATACTCCAACACCAAATGCAGCGCGCGCTTATAGATATAGAGTAGCGGGGAGGTGGCGATAGGTATAAAATGAAAGATAATCGATATATATATACTTTTCTAGAAGCAACATGTCAAGTTTGGTAACTCTAGCTCTTATTATTTACCAAAATTGCTTAAAAAACAGGATATCGATATACATTTTTTATCGATTACTTGGAAACGGGGCAAGTTATCGATTATCGGAAACAAACTCGATCTGCGTAGGAACTAGGAGCATCTACATCTAAAATTTCAAGTCTCTAGCTCTTATAGGTTCTGAGATCCTTGCGTTCATACATACGGACGGACGGACGGACGGACGGACGGACGGACGGACGGACGGACGGACGGACGGACGGACGGACGGACGGACGGACGGACGGACGGACGGACGGACGGACGGACGGACAGACAGACGGACATGGCTAGATCGACTCGGCTATTAATGCTGATCAAGAATATATATACTTTATGGGGTCGGCGATGCTTCCTTCTGCCTGTTACATACATTTGGATTTTGCACAAAAACATAATACCCCTTTTACCCATTTTTAATGGGTTCAGGGTATAAAAATAAGACACAATTCTGATTGGTATTTAGTTAATTAAAACCACACTGCAAATTCACCTGCATGTATACACACACACGCACATCATATTATATGTGTACCGTTTGCTATTTTTCCTCCACAACAGCTTCAAGATCAATTTATATATTTATTTTACCAATTAATTGGCAAGTGCAAAAGGTAAACAAACATCAGGGTTGTCAAGTATCAAGATCGGTTTCCGATAAACTGTTTCTGAGAAACTTTTATATTTTTGCATGTTTCCACTTTGCCATTGAGCCGCGTTCTTAACTTAATAAAATACAAACATATGCTTACTTTTTTCTTATTCTTATAAAAATTTATAAATCATAATTATAAGTTAAGACGCTTCCAAGTTGCGTAATAAATCGAATATCCGTGCGATTTTTCATAAAATAACAATTATACAAATAATTCTATGACAGAAAACCTTCCATTGAGCTGCGTTTAGAATAAACGTACTTTTCTTGAGCTCAACAATTAATAAGCAATAAGCATCAATTTAGTAAATTATTAGTCAAATAATTAATTTAACAAAACTTTCCGATTTCGTTGGGCTCAATAGTGAACACCCTTTCGGTCATTCCATTTTTATCTGATATCTCGATTCCATCGTTCCTGTGCCATTTCTTATTCCGTTTTCGCTCGGCTGATTCAAATTATTTGTATTTGATCACATTTCACCTGGTTATTACAAGTATGCCAATCGGTGGTGATCAAAACAGCCACAAACGACTCACAGCACCGTCCGTTAAGGAGTCAAAGCGACCTTTAACCCCTCCTAGAGCAGTTTTCGGGAAACTCAAGGTCGAGAGTACCAGCACAACCGTCCGCAAGACTGTGAGTCCGATTCCAACAAGAGATATTACCCCAAAAATTACCCGTTCGACTACGCAAAAAATGCAGAAGTCAAGCGAAATGGCACTGAACGACTTTGTTTCTATAACTGACCGACTAGGCCAGTTTGAAGTGAAGATCTATGACGCAGCGGACAGTGACGTGTCACTGTTCACTCTCCAAGTCCGACGAGATCAGATTAAGACTTTATGGGAAAGGTTAGAACGCGAGTACGAGTTATGTTCCAAAACTCTCAACCAAGGCGCTTGCAGCAGCAGTGACCTGGTGGCTATGCAAGCCAAATATGATTACTCGTACTCCGTTTACGAGCGATGTGCGGCTCAACTAAGTGAAAAAATAGAAAGAGCCACGGCTTTAAATAGACAAGCTGAGCAACCCCCTCCAACTTCTCCATGTCCAGGGGTTGCAGTCTCCCGCCATGCGACACTGAAGTTTTCAGTGGGGATTACCTACGCTGGCCTACTTTCCGAGACTTGTTTACAGCGGTTTATATTAACAATCCAAGATTGACGCCGGTGGAAAAATTGTTCCATCTAAATTCCAAAACCAGCGGCGAAGCTAGGGCAATTGTCTCCAAGTCAGCGTGGGCAAGCCTGACGGAGAGATTTGAGAATAAGCGACTATTAGTCAATAGTCAATTGAAAATTCTTTTCAATCTCCCCTCAGCAACACAAGAGTCTGGAGCCGCCCTTAAAGAGCTTCAGGGCACAATCCAGGGATGTTTAACGGCTCTCGACTTGTCCAGGGTGAGCACGGAAAATTGGGATTGTCTGCTTATTTTCTTGTGCTCCTCTAAATTGCCTAAGCTCACGCTGTCGTTATGGGAACAATCACTCCACGATAAGGCAGAGATACCTCAATGGTCCGAGATGAATTCATTTCTGATCGACCGATATCGCACCTTGGAGGCGATAGAGGATGTACGACCTACCGCACATACGCCACCCCAGTCCAAACCCACAAGAAAAGAGTCCAACCACCTGAGAACCTTCGAAGCAACAGTGACTACAAAGTCACAACACTGCAAATTGTGTCAGAAGGAAAACCATCCCGTGCGTCTATGCCCACGTTTTCTACAAATGTCCGTACCCGAGAGAGTTTCCGTCATTAAGCAACAAAAGTTGTGCTTAAACTGCTTCGCCAGACAGCACCAGTTGAAAGACTGCACCAGCGCACATAGTTGTTTCACGTGCAAGGGACGTCACAACACGCTGCTCCACCGTGACAGACCCCAGGTGCCCTCAGCTTCCACAACACCAATAGTTTTGAACCCTCCTTCGTCAATACAGTCCACTTCGACTTCAACCCAAGCTACCGTTCCAAACTACTTTTCCGCAAACTCACATGGTGTTCTCCTCGGCACGGCTGTCATCCAAGTGTGTCATTTGGGCACAAAGTATACAGCTCGGGCATTAATCGACTCTGGGTCTGAAGCGACCTTTATTTTAGAGCGATTGTTCAGAAGGGTTAAACTTCTTTATCAACCCGTCGACGCACAGGTCACCGGTTTGAATCAAGCTATTTCGGCTCAACCACAAAAACTTTGCCATTTTAATATTGGCTCTCCGATAAAGCCCAGGGTTCATATTGAAACCTCGGCTTATGTTCTTCCAAAGCTAACAGGCAATTTGCCCTCCTACACCATCCCCCAAACCGCTTTGGAAGAACTTCCAAAATTACACTTGGCCGATCCCTCCTTCTATAGAAGCTCACAGATAGACGTGCTTCTCGGCGCCGATATCCTCCCATCCATATTGTTAGGTGGCTCCTATCCCAACATATGTGGCACTCTCCTTGGTCAAGAAACGATTTTCGGCTGGATCCTTACAGGCCCCGTTTCGAAGACCAGTGCCAAATCTGTCGCATCCTTTTCGACTCAAGTCTCGCTGAATCCAAATGCGAGCTTGGATAAACTGCTCACAAAATTTTGGGAGGTGGAGGATATTCCAGTAAAGCTGGAAAAGGAATCCGACCTGTTTTGTGAGCACACTTTCCAAAAAACCACTAAAAGGGATTAAAACGGCAGATACTTGGTCACACTACCATTCAAGAATTCCGATCACATCCAGTTAGGCCATTCAAGGTCCATCGCACTAGCTCAATTTCTACGAAATGAGAATCGTCTGGCAAAAAATGCTCCCCTTAAGGAGCAGTACGATGCGGTGATCCAGGAATATCTGGACTTAGGTCACATGCGACAAGTCCCTCCAAGCAATGGTTCGGATAACATTTATCTACCACACCATGCTGTTCACAAGCCTGACAGCACCACGACCAAGCTCCGCGTTGTAATTAACGCCTCCCACCCGTCATCGAATGGTAAAAGTCTGAACGATGTGCTACATGCAGGGCCCGTTCTGCAATCCGACTTAACCATTCAAATTCTAAGATGGCGCTTCTTCCGATATGTCTTCAACGCCGATATCACGAAAATGTATCGGCAGATACTTGTGCATCCCAAACACACGCCCTATCAGAGAATTCTGTTCCGAACAAAGGACAACGAGCTTCGTGACTTCGAACTCAGCACAGTCACGTTTGGAGTTAACTGTGCCCCCTTTTTGGCAATCCGGGTACTACATCAGTTATCTGATGACGTTCGTTCGCTCTATCCCTTAGCAAGTCACATTATCGCAAACAATATGTATGTCGACGATGTACTAGCGGGAGCCCATTCCAAATCAACGGCAGATCAAGCAATTGCAGAACTCCGCAAAGCCCTTGAATCTGCCGGGTTCCCCTTTGCGAAAATGGACATCCAATGAAAAGGACTTGCTAAGAGCGATTCCCAAGGACCACTTGCTTCGCGCCGACTTCTTAGAGATCGAAGAAGCCTGTTCGGCAAAGACTCTCGGGATCAGATGGAAAGCTGACACCGATGAGTTCTTTTTCGCTCCATCCGAGCTAACAACCAAACAGTCCGTCTCCAAACGTGAAGTCCAAACTGTTCGATCAAGCAGGTTGGCTGGGACCAGTCATTATTCAGGCAAAAATATTCATGCAGGAGATCTGGCTCCAAGAACTGGGCTGGGACGATCCGCTACCTGATAGTCTTCTCAGTAAGTGGAATTTATTTCTGCAAGAGTATCCGGGCCTCAGTGCGATTCGCATCCCTAGATGGGTCGAATTCCGCCCACAGGGGACTATTCAATACCACGGGTTTTGTGACGCTTCGCAGCGTGCATATGGGGCCGCCATTTACGTGCGCACTGAGATACAAGATCGCATCTCAGTACATCTCCTAACAGCGAAAACGAGAGTCGCTCCGGTCAAGACGGTATCCTTGCCACGACTAGAGCTGTGCGGAGCAGCACTTCTGTCCGAGTTATCCGCTGCACTCAGTCCCCAGCTACCTTCCGCTGGCGGCGACTGGTTCTATTGGACAGATTCCACAATTGTGCTAGCCTGGCTTCATAAGCCACCATGCGCCTGGACTACCTTTGTAGCAAACAGAGTCGCAAAAATTACTCAGGCCACCGACTCCAATAAATGGTCCCATGTACGATCCGAGTACAATCCAGCGGACCTAGCGAGCAGAGGTGCCCCACCACAAGTGTTAGTCAACAACGAGCTGTGGTGGCACGGGCTAGAATGGTTACGCCTACCTCAGAACCAATGGCCCATTCCTTCAGATCCCCTCCCCGATACGACAATAGAGCAACGTACGATTAAAGTAAACCTCGCAAACACGGCTCCCTCATTTTCTTTCCTCGAGCGCTTCTCCAAGTTCGATAGAGCCCTGCGAGTGTTAGCATACATCTATCGCTTCTTCAAGCGTTGCAAACGATTGTCGCTCCCGTCAACTATTGAAATTGACAGCAACGAGATTTCTTATGCACAAGAAAGACTCATTCTCCTGACCCAGAGACAAGCATACTCGTCAGAGTACACTTGCGTGAGCACGAAGAAACAGCTCACTTCCAGCAAACTCCTTAATTTGAACCCCTTTCTAGATGGTAAGGGAATTATTCGAGCATGTGGGCGTGTAAGAGCGGCCGAAGCACTCGGCTACGATGAGCGGCATCCAATCATACTGCCATACACATGTGCATATTCGCGTCTTTTGACCGCTTTCACCCATCTTATATCCTTGCATGGAGGCAACCAGCTCATGATGCGTTTAATACGATCACAGTACTGGATTCCAAAGCTGAAGGTGTTGGTCAAATCCACAATCCATTCCTGCAAAATCTGCGTCATTCGAAAAAAGAAAGAAAAAAAAAAAAGAAAACAAAAGGCTACGTGTGCGTCTTTGTGTGCTTCAGCACCAAAGCTATCCACCTAGAAGCTACATCTGACCTGACCACAGAAAAATTCCTAGCGGCATTTGCGAGATTTGTGGCACGACGAGGGTGCCCAAGTCAAATGCATTCCGACAACGGCAAAACCTTCGTCGGAGCGGCCAAAGTCCTCTCGCGCGATTTTGTAGAAACGCTTAAGACTCAACTCCAGGCCACTTACAGTCACCAGAAACTGTCCTGGCACTTCAACCCTCCTAGTGCACCGCATATGGGTGGCCTGTGGGAGGCAGGTGTAAAGAGTTTCAAAAATCTATTTTATAAGTCTACATCGACCTCCAAATACACCTTCGAAGAGCTTTCCACGCTCCTATCCAAAGTTGAAGCATGCCTGAATTCAAGACCGATATCTCCAATGTCGGAAGATCCTACTGATCTCCTAGCTCTGACTCCCGGTCATTTCCTAGTCGGGGGTCCTCTACTTTCCGCAACAGAGATCAAGGAAAACGCCGCGTCCATCATCAACCGCTGGCAGCGCTTGAATGCTTTGCAACAACAGTTCTGTCTCCGTTGGAAACATGAGTATCTTTTAGAGTTACACAAAAGAAACAAATGGCAAACTCCAACGCGAGACTTACAACGGGACGATCTAGTCATTATTAAAGAAGATAATCTTCCAGTTAATGACTGGCGTCTTGGTCGAATCCAAACGACCTTTCCTGGCGACGACCAAAGTGTCCGAGTGGTCGACGTGTTAACAGCCCGAGGTGTCTCCAAGAGACCTATCTCTAAGCTGATCCTGCTCCCGATAGAATCTAGTCTCCATTCTCCATCCAGTAGAATCTCCAGTAAAGACTAGAATCCTCGATCCATTGGTCTGCGGACCATCCGTATAAAGCCGCATCAGTAATGTCTATTATGTTTTTTTTCAACCTTCTTCACGTAACAGCACGATGTCTCCACGCCAACAACAAGGCTGATCCAAGAGCCGACCGGCAACGGAATCGTTCCGATGCCGAGTATGCCGAGGAGTCCACGCGCTGCGAAAGTGCCAGCGGTTCATGCGGCTGTCTCCAGAGAAGAGACTCCGAGCAGTTCTGGTCAACAAATACTGCCCAAACTGCCTGGCTCACCAACATTCCGGGGAGTCCTGTCGCCGCAAGGACAAGTGCCGCAAGTGCCAGGGCGACCATCACACCTTGCTTCATTTCCAAGAAGCGCGTCGCATGCCATCGCGATCTCCAGAGCGATCCCCAAAAATGCGCAGCACCAAGGCCCAAGAGCGACGCTCCGCGCCGCCTTCATCCGCTGGTTCCATCTCCTTGTCTACTTTAATGGAACACAAGAGGACAACCGTGCTCCCGAGAGCACTCATCCGACTTGGAAACGGCAAGGCGACCCGCGACACTCGGGCACTTTTAGACCCGTGCTGTTCGGTAAGTCTTATCGACGCATCCTTGGCAAAGGCCTCCGGGCTATCCGTCACCCGCGTCGGTAAAGACAACGCTTGCTCGGCCATTATCAGTTCCAGGACCTCTAGCTTCCAGCGAGAGGTCATCCTGCAGGTGATGCCAAATCTCCGGTATCGAACTCCAACGAAGCTCGTCAGCGAGAAACTGAACGAGCCTTTCAACAACGTTCGATTGGCAGACGATCGCTGGTTCCGGCCGGAAATCTCCAATCTGGTTTTGGGCTCGGACATCTATCCAGACTTGATTCTCCAAGGCGTCCTGCCGAGCCATGGCGGCGCACCATTGGCCCAAAACACAGTCTTCGGGTGGATACTGTCCGGCTCCTGCGCTCACCAGTAAACAGAGCCACTACCTCCTAATTTTTCCATTTTTTGCAATACTGCAAGGCGGGCGGCATGTTCACACAAGAAGTGTATCTAGCCGTCGCTATTTCAATGAAGTTGGTTCCGACTCCGGAACCAGGAAAAACATATTCACCACTTACACTTACACTTACAATTACAATTACACTTACACTAACACTAAAGCATTGTAACATAGTATCAGAAATATAGACCAGAAGAAAAAATAGCCTGCAAGTGAACAAACGTGTTTTCCTTCAAAACCTTCTTCAAAATTTGAGCAGAGCAGAAACGCTCCCCCAACGATACAGAATTTGAGCAAAGTTCATCTGGAAGCCCTGCAGACGCCCTACTACAACATATACAAACTAATATAATTTTACATGGCGCCCCCGGGTTTACACTTTTAAAAGATAATTTTTGTAATAAACAAATTATACAAAATAAACGCTTGAACTCAAATTAGAAAAATACAATTTATTCGCGTCGGCCGAAAATATTATAATAATAATAAATCTGTCCTGCTGCCATCGTTGGTGAATGCCAAGGAAAATAGCTAGTAGTAGTATTGGATCGTCCGGAGCAGCAGGTAACGCTTTCAATTC
Source organism: Drosophila ezoana (assembly GCA_035045725.1). Classification (NCBI taxonomy): domain Eukaryota; kingdom Metazoa; phylum Arthropoda; class Insecta; order Diptera; family Drosophilidae; genus Drosophila; species Drosophila ezoana. Next base: position 22,500 of record JAWNOU010000137.1, read on the forward strand.
TTGGCACATATGTAAAGTAGTTGAGGATAATTAAAATTTGCATGCACTTACTAACCGCTTTGGAAATTCATACATAAAATTTAGTATTTGTGCGAATTAGTGCTTCTGAGCGAATGATAATTAGTGTCAAAATTAATTGTCACTACAATTTCAGTTCGCTTAGCTTTGTCGTTCCCCCTTCTTGCCATCACTCGTAACCACTGTAAATTATACATTTGTCCGATACCAAGCGCTTGTATATAAGTGTACACGCATACATATTGACGTAAATAGCAAGCACGTTTATTTTCGTTCCACTTTGTGCTAATCGGTGGCTGTGCAATTGTTTTTGTGCGTATTTTTCGATGGCGCATTTCGGTCATTTATTGATCAAGCATATCAGTTTTTTGAATTCGTTTGGCAAATTCGATTTTAATTTTAATTTATTATTATTAAATCTAATTTAGATTCAAACTTCCAAGGAAAGTTTTGACGATTCAAAAGAGAAACGCAATATGTCCGTTAAAAGCATAATGCGTAGAGTCTACAGAGTTAGAATGTTGATAAGAAATGCTGGCCTCACATATAGATACAGCGTTAAAATATCAGACTCGAGTAGAAACTTTTGACCCAGATGATGAGTATCGTGTGGAGCTCGAAGAATTGTGTATAACGACAAAGGCTAAGTCTAAGTTCCGTTATCAAGACATTAAGTCCTGCAACGCCTATAGGCATGCCCGTTAAGGCTCCACGCACACGTCTTCCGCATCTGGCATTTCCCAAGCTTAGTGGAAAATACTCCGATTTTAAGCTCTAGGCACTATTAGAGCGTTTCAAGTCACCGAGGACAATTATTTAAAAGCATTGGACAACCTAAAGAGAGTATACGATAATGAATGTCTAATATTTAATGAATAGAAATTTTGGCTCTCTTTAGCCTGCCAAAAATATCGCAACCTTCTGCGACATCATTGAGATCAATGATTGCCACTGACTCCGCCATCTATAGCTCGCTTCTGTCAATAGGTGATGACGAAAAGATTTCTAACGCGATTCTCATTCACCTCGTTATGAACAAAGTTGCAGGATCAACCATCGACTTCACATGCTATGCATGCGAATGCGTCTGATAGTGTAATCCTAGCTACCACAGTCGTTAGCGTAAAAACGAGAAGTGGCGAGTTCGTTTTGGCTAGAGCTTTACTCGAATCTGGATCACAAATTAATTTTGTAACAGACGAGCTAGCACAACGATTGCAGTTACGTAGAGAAGAGGCCAGTATCAGCTTACTTGAGTTTGCTCAATGCAATCCTCAAGTAAGAAAGAAGATTCATACAGTGGCGAAGTCGCGAGTCAATTGCAATTAATTTTGAAGACCATTTCGGGTTACCAGCCTGACCATACAGTCAATGTCAGTGGTTGGAAAATCCCTGAGAACCTGCAATTGGCTGATCCATTTTTGACATGCTTATCGGAGCTGAGACCTTCTTTAAGCTTCCGTCTGTCGGTCATATTAAACAAGGTCCGAATTGTCCTATTCTGCAAAAGACACTTTTTGGCTGGATTATATCAGGGCGTTACACGCCGTTAAGTCATGAGAAGACTCATGCTGTCAATCTGAGTTCCCAAGAAGAGTCTTATACCTCGATAGAAAAAACATTGCAGAAATTTTTGTCATAGGAAGAGTTGCCTTCGGCCAAAAAGGTCCGAACAGTTGAACAGCAGTTATGTGAGAGCCACTTTCAAGATAATTGGGAAATTCTGCCGTCAGGTAGATTTAAAGTAAGAGTGCCATTTAAATCAGATCCCAATCAGCATGGTAACTCCTTCGAGGTTGCTAAGCGTCGTTTTTTGTCGCTTGAAAGACGCTTGTCTTGGAATTCATGGAGGAATATTTAACTTTAGGTCACATATCTGAAATAGATAACCAGATTCCAAGTACTCCACACTACTTCATTCCGCATCAGTATGTTTTAAGACCACAAAGCATATCGACGAAGTTACGCGTTGTTTTCGTCGCGTCCTGTTGAACATCGTCTCAAATTGCGTTGAATGACCTTCTTGGACCAACCATTCAAGAGGAGCTGTACTCGCTTCGATTTCGACTCCACAAATATGCGTTGACAGCTGACATCAAAAAGATGCATAGACAGGTCATGGTGTTTGAAGCAGATCGAGATTTCCAGATCGTAGTGTGAAGAAAGAACCCATCTGACTCCTTGAGGTCCTTCAGGTCCTTCAGGTTAAACACCGTAACTTACGACACTGCGCCTGCCATGTTTTTAGCTAAGTGAGATGAGCGAGTTATCACACCCGAAAGCTGCTGACTTTTATTTCGATGATTTACTAACTGCTGCATGCGTAGAGAACCTTCAGACAATTAATACTCGCAAATACTCAAAATTTCCAATTTTCCTGAGTTCTAAGCAACAAACGCAGCTAAGCCGAAAACGATCTCAGAATCTGACACAACCAAAGCACTTGGCGTGTTGATCGTGAAGATGCTTTTCAATTCAAGATTTTCGATTCATTCATGGGTCTTAGAGCGACAAAACGGAACATTCTCTCGGTGACAACGCGGCTACTTGACCCGCTTGGCCTGTTAAGCCTTCTGATAATCAAATAAAAAATCATACTCCAAGAGCTCTGGCTTCAGAAGTAAGACTGAGAGCCAACTTCACCGATCGAGATACATGGTTTCGCCGACGCCTCAATAAGAGCGTTTGGCGCATGCGTATATTTACGCAGCCATATTGCATATTGCAGAAGGTTGTCGTATTTCGTTGTTGACATCCAAATTTAAGTTAGCCCCCCTCAAGACGAAGACTTTCCCCGAATTGAGCTGTGCGCGGCTCACCTTCTCGCAGATCTATGTCATCGAGTCAGAGTTCTTTGGTCTGATTCTGAAGGCACGCTTCATTGGATTCGGTCATATCCTTCGTCTTTGAACACATTTGTGTCAAATCGAATGGTTGAAATCCAAGAGTGGACAGAGAAAGCTGAATGGCGCCATGAACCCATAAAGCAAAACCCAGAAGAAATTGTTTCAAGAGGCTTCGATGTTGATGAATTACTTGCGTCGATGCTGCTCGATGGGCCTTCATTTTTGAAAGAACCAAGAGAATCCTGGCCGGTTAACCAGCATCTGATGACAGATGAGATGCCAACTCTACAAGTACGCAAAACAGCTGTTGGACTAGCAGCTATGGTAGACCGACCAGATTTCTTGAAAACTATCGATAGTTTCTCATCGCATATCAGGCTGTTGATGAGAAATGCTGGCCCAAGAGCACAAGAGCGCCCATATGTATGAATGTACCCGCTCTCTCTATCTCTCTTTGTAGCTGTTAACTAACAGCATAAGTACATTTATGTATCTACTAGCGTGTATAGCCCGGCCTTGCATTGATTTTGAAACTGAGCGGACGGTAAACAAACTACTTTCATATAAAAGTCTGCGCATAAAAAACCGCAAGGCGGAAATATGCAACGAATAATATAACAGCAGCAAGCCGCCGAATTGGAAAGATGCCAAGAGGTTAGCCGATGAGCTTGACTTTCTTGATGCACAATCAAATATACATAAAACACAACCGACCACGCCTTCCACTTATCCTATAAAGAACATGGGTAATAAATATTAAATAACTCCAAACGTAGAAACCAAGAAAGTGCTGCCCAAACCAATGAAGAGATGCCCTGACGACTGCGCTGGACCACTATACACCCTCGCCTGTGCGATGACCTGCACCGGCAACGCTGACCGCTTCAAGGCAGCCAAATAAAAAAGAGGATCAACACGACATCAGCAGAACGACACCAGCAGCAGAAGATTTAACATTGTATTGTATAAAATGTATATATATATATGAAAACATAGGCACGTTGGTGCTTATTGACTTCGGTTTTAGAATTGTATTTATTCAAAGTAAAAATAATGCACTTAGCTAATGATACATATATATACTTATGCTATTATTGGTTAACAGCTACAAGGAGAGGGAGAGTGAGTAGCTTGCATATGCCTGTGTTAGTGAGCATATATGTTGCTCATGAAATGCGCTTAGACGGAGCGTGGGATGTGCAGCGTAAGCATAAACGGTCAGCTAGAGAGGCTAGTGAAATTGAAATTTTAGATGTAGGTGCTCCTAGTGCCTGCGCAGATCGAGTTTGTTTCCGATAATCGATAACTTACTCCGTTTCAAAGTAATCGATTAAAATGTATATCGAAATCCTGTTTTTTAAGCAATTTTTGTAAATAATAAGAGCTAGAGTCACCAAACTTGACATGTAGCTTCTAGAAAAGTATATATATATATCAAGTATCTTTCATTTTATACCTATCGCCACCTCCCTGCTACTTTCTTTCTATTAGCGCGAGCTGCATTTGGTGTTGGAATATGAGGGTTCAGGGTATCCCCTAGCCGGAAGCTCCCGACTAGAACCTCTTACTTGTTTATCTTTTATTGAAATCTTATTTCTATCTTCTTTTCCTATTACTTCATAGGGGCCTAAATAAAGTGGTTCTAATTTATGTCCGGTATCGTTTCCTAATAAAACCTTATCTCCTACTTTTTATTTAAAGTATATAACCTCATAATCATAATATTCTTTATTTTTTGCATTATGTTTTTCTAACATTATTCTAGCTCGTTTATATTGGAATGATCATCTATATTATATATAGGATCAATATTATCTATTTTATTAAAATATTTTGGCAAGTTGCTTTGTTTGCCGAAAACTAACTCATATGGACAATTATTGTGTGCCATAGAGGGGGTCGTGTTGAAACAGTAAACAAAATATTGGAGCCATACATTCCATTCAGTTTTATCAACCGATATATAAGAACGTTTGTATTCGTTGAAAGTTCTATGACTTCTTTCTACTGTTCCAACTGTCTGGTGGTGGTGTGCTGTAGACGTTAAATTGTCTATCTTTAGGTATTTGCACAGGTCATTTATAATAGAATTTTTATATTCAGTTCCCATGTCCGAAATGAACGTCTTCATTGGACCGAACTTCAGTATAAAATATTCAAATATTGCTTTTGCAACTGTATTAGCGGATTTGTTTGGTACTGGAATAGCTACAAGATATTTTGTTAAATCGCATATCATTGTAATTACATATTCGTTTCCATTTTCGGATTTCGGTAGTGGACCTATAGTGTCCACTATCACCCTGTCGAACGCATTTATCGGCGTTTCTGTAATTGTCAGAGGTGTTTTTGTATGGATTGTCGTTTTCGACTTTTGGCATTTAGGACATCTACGTATGTATTTGGATATATGACGTGTCATATTTTTCCAGTAGTAGTGTCTTTTTATTTTAGCTATCGTTCTTGAAATGCCAGTATGACCTCCTTGTATAGGATCGTCATGATATGTAAACAGTAAAGTAGTATGATCTTTTTGATTTTTTATTATGGTCACCGGCTTGAGTAGCGCTACTCGTAATGATTTTAATGTTTTGTTACCCATAATTTTAAAAGATTCAATTGAAATTAATTCAAATATCTTTTCGCTCTGTGCCAGTTTGAGTTGGCTGATCTCATGTATACCGGCTTCTTTTTCAAGCCTTTGGAAAAACTGACCTAAGTCAAACGTTCCATTGGTGTACAGATCGCTTACTTCAATTCTTGCTACAACTTTCCTTCAATGTTTAAAGAAACATATATTTTTTAATATAAGCAAGGCCACTTCTTTTCGTGCTTCGTCATTACAAATGACTTCATATACGTTGGGCTTAGAAGCGTTCTCAAGAGTTTGCATAGGCAAATCTACTTGATCTTTTCCTGCGCAGGAATTTTTTTGTTTACTTTGGTGCCTGGTAGTGACTTTCAGGACTTTAATTTGTAAATCTTTTAGTTCTTTGATGGTTATTCTTGATAACGCATCAGCTACATAGTTATCTTTACCCTTTAGATACTCTACTGTGAAATCGTATTCTTCTAATTCGAGCCGCATACGTGTTAATTTGGAACTTGGATTGACTATTGAAAATAAATATGTAAGTGGTCTATGATCTGTTTTGACAGTGAAATGTCTACCATAAATATATGGTCTGAAATGTGTTATTGCCCAATGAATTACTGCTAATTCTTGTTCTGTTGTACTTTTATTACTTTCTCCCTTAGTAAATAAACGTGATGCATAAGCAACTGGCAGTTGGAGTCCATTATGGTTTTGAGTTAAAACTGCTCCACAAGCTTGCTTACTTGCATCAGTTATTATGCAAAATTCGTTGCTGAAATCTGGGTATTGTAATAGTGTTGGGCTTATTAGTGCCGATTTAAGAAGTTCGAATGCATGTTGGCAGTCGGCTGTCCATTCGAACTTAACATCTTTTTTACATAATCTTGTTATGTGACGAGAATAGTCGGCAAAATGTTGTATAAAACGTCTATAATAATTGCAGACTGCAACGTATCTTCTAGCGCTGTCCGCATCATGCGGGACCGCATAGTTTTTAATGACTTCATATTTTTTGTCGTCTGGCAAGATTCCTTTATCGGTGCATTTGTGTCCCAGAAATGTGACTTCATGCATAAAAAATGAACATTTTTCAGGACGTAGCTTTAAGGTGTATTTCCTGCATATGTCAAAAACATCAGTTAGATTTTTAACCTTATGTCTTTCGGAACAACAAATTACTATTAGGTCATCCATATAAAGGAATGCTTGCGAAGGTTCAAGTCCAGAGAATGCTATAGTCATCATTCTCTGAAGTGAATTCGGCGCTATTTTTAAACCAAATGGTAATCGCGTGAAGCGTTAGGAGCTAGAGACTTGAAATTTTAGATGTAGGTGCTCCTACGGCCCGCGCAGATCGAGTTTGTTTCCGATAAACGATAACTTGCCCCGTTTCCAAGTAATCGATAAAAATGTATATCGAAATCCCGTTTTTTAAGCGATTTTGGTAAATAATAAGAGCTAGAGTTACCAAACTTGACATGTAGCTTCTAGAATAGTATATATATATCGATTATCTTTCATTTTATACCTATCGCCAACTCCCCGCTACTCTCTAACTATAAGCGCGGGCTGCATTTGGTGATGGAATAAGAGGGTTCAGGGTATCCCCTAGTCGGGAGCTCCCGATCGGGTTCTGAGATCCTTGCGTTCATACATACGGACGGACGGACGGACGGACGGACAGACAGACGGACATGGGTAGATCGACTCGTCTATTAATGCTGATCAAGAATATATATACTTTATGGGGTCGGAGATGCTTCCTTCTGCCTGTTACATACATTTGGATTTTGCACAAAAACATAATACCCCTTTTACCCATTTTTAATGGGTTCAGGGTATAAAAACGAGTTTTTTACCTGCCACATGATAAAATGATACAAATATACTGAGGTTGAGACTGATGGTGTGAACCTTAATGTTTTGTAGTTTTGCGTATCTCCGAGCGACCTCGGAGTTTTCCGAAATGTGTGGCCTCGATTCGAGCTGCCACGGCCTCTAGAGTTTCCTCTATTTTGGCCTTGTGCCCTATTATAGTTTCTGCTATAACTTTGGTTATTATTTCTGGAACCGTTGTTCTGCTTATTACCTCTGCCACGATAATAACCTCGGTTTCCTCTATTATTTTCATATTGTCGTTGACGGAAGTACAATACAGAATTTGCCTGGCCTGTTTACTTCCGTACAACTGTTGACAAATTTTGAAAGGACATCATTCATGGTGTTGAATGTGCCTGCTTGCATGATCAGTTTTACTCTGTCAATTGCACAATTTTGCGTCATGGCCTTTACAGCTAATGTCAAACTGTATATGTTTGCTAGATCCGGGCTTAAACCATTACTGATATAAGCACCTTCAAGAGCCTTGGTCAATTTTCCACATCTTGGGTGTATTGATTAGCCGTTTTGCTCTTTTGCTGCAGATTAAGAAGTTTTGCGGTTATGACGTCTACAGATTCTCATTTTACTGCTTTGGATAATTGATTTATAATGGCAAGAATTTTCTGCTCATTACTTATCAAATTTCTAGCGTGGCCCTTCAGTTATGTCTTTATTATGCTTACTGTAGTAAGTTCGTGAGTGCCTTTTAAGGAATCTATCAGATTCAATGCATCCAAAAAACTTTGTAGGTTTTCGGCCTTTCCATCGAACTCTGGTAAGAGTGACGAGGCTAATTTTAACAAGTAAGAGGTTCTAGTCGGTAGCTCCCGACTAGGGGATACCCTGAACCCTCTTCTTCCATCACCAAATGCAGCGCGCGCTTATAAATAGAGAGTAGCGGGGAGTTGGCGATAGGTATAAAATGAAAGATAATCGATATATATATACTATTCTAGAAGCTACATGTCAAGTTTGCTCTAGCTCTTATTATTTACAAAAATTGCTTAAAGAACGGGATTTCGATATACATTTTTATCGATTACTTGGAAACGGGGCAAGTTATCTACAGCTAAAATTTCAAGTCTCTAGCTCTTATAGGTTCTGAGATCCTTGCGTTCATACATACGGGCGGACGGACGGACGGACGGACGGACGGACGGACGGACGGACCAGACAGACGGACATGGCTAGATCGACTCGGCTATTGATGCTGACCAAGAATATATATATACTTTATGGGGTCGGAGATGCTTCCTTCTGCCTGTTATATACATTTGCATTTTGCACAAAAACATAATACCCCTTTTACCCATTTTTAATGGGTTCAGGGTATAAAAACTACAACTGTCTGAGCAATGTTTAATAATTTTATGTCGACTATTTGGTCGTTTTCTGAGTTTGTCAAGAGAGACTTATCCATTGTTACCGACGTGTTTAATGCCGATGGTAAATAAAGCTGGAGATTGTACTTTTTACTTAAGCCTACCAGATTATCCCTTAGACGTTGTAAAATGTCTGAAGTTTGGACTCTGTGTAAGCTTGTGAGTTTATGCTGCCACTCCTCAATTAAACTCCTGATTTCATTGTATTCATATACAAGAATCTCAGTGTGTTTAATTATGGTTGGTTGCAAACAAGGTGCGCTTTTATTTAGGCACTTATATGATTTATCGAAACTCGATCTATGCAGCTTTATTTTTTCAGCTATCTGGTGCCATTCCATTTATAGGAATTTGTTTGATGAATAATTTTATTCATTATATTTTTGGTGTTTTAAATGCTACGAAGTCTAGTGTTCTTCCTAGTATTGGATGCTCTTTAATGATCGACCTAACTTGTATACCCGGAATGGTTGTCAATACTATCCTTTTTTGTGTTTTTTTACAATGGAATATCGGTGAAGAATCTTAATGAAATGTATCCATATATAAAGTGTCTCATATATGCTTACTGGGGTCGTTGAGACCAATTGTTGAATTCTTTCTTTAAAATAGTTATCTCTAACATAGGCCTCTCTAATTGCTTCTATTGTGTCAATTTTTAAGAATCTTCTTATTTTCCTTTTTATACCCTTGCAGAGGGTATTATAATTTTGTCGTGAAATGTGTAACGCATAGCAGGAGACATCTCCGACCCCATAAAGTGTATATATTCTTGATCAGCATCAACAGCCAATCGATATAGCCATGTCCGTCTGTCCGTCTGTCTGTTTCTATGCGAACTAGTCTCTCCGTTTTAAAGCTATCTTAATGAAACTTTGCAGAAGTCCCTTTTTCTGTTGCACGCAGCACATATGTCAAAACCAGCTGGATCGGACCACTATATCATATAGCTGCCATAGGAACGATCGGTCGAAAATAAAGTTTTTGTATGAAAAACATTTTTTTTTTCAAGATATCTTGACATTATTAGTTTTACTAAGCTCCTCATATATATGCAAAATCCTATTAAGATCGGACCGCTATATCATATAGCTGCCATAGGAACGGTCGGTCGAAAAGTAGGATCTTGTATGAAAAACATTTTGTTTTTCAAGATATCTTGACCAAACTGACCATTTATTAGTGTTCCTATGCTCCTCATACATATGCAAAATCCTATTAAGATCGGCTCTCTATATCATATAGCTGCCATAGGAACGATCGGTCAAAAATTAAGTTTTTGTATGAAAAAAAACTTTGTTTTTCAAGATATCTTGACCAAACTCGGCATTTATTAGTTTTACTATGCTCCTCATACATATGCAAATTTTTAATTAAAAGCCTTATTTGTTTATCAAGATACCTTCACCAAACTCGGCATTAACCATTTTCTCAGCATTAAAAGGTTGGGTCTGCAAGGGTATGAGATCTTCGGTGTGCCGAAGTTAGCCTTTCTTTCTCGTTATTTTTAATTTTTATATTTTTAATTTCTAGTTTAATTTCATTGTTTTATTTCTCTTTGTATACATTTTTAAATTTTATACTTCTAGTACATTGTAATATTTTGTCCAGATCATAAGCCCTGCTTAAGTATTTCTTTTTTAAACATTTGTTGTGCAGTTTGTAAATTTTATAAAACATATTTATGCACATTATAACTACTATTATTATTAACAATGTTACAATTAGCTTCTGATCTGGAGTCTCGACTTCAACTTTATTTATAACATTAGCAGTGGAGTCCACTGTCTTGGTATCTACTAAACCCATTTTGGGTCTGTTTTCTAAGTTTATTGATGATCTTATGCCATATATATATGGCTTATCTTGCGATTGAAATTCTGTTTTGCTTATTTTATTATCCTCTTACATAGGATAATTATGGTTTTTACAGGATCCTACCTATCGTTTCGCATAGCTTTACGGGCTATGCTTCTAATCGGGCAGAAAAGATTCTGCTCAATTTTACAAAAATTTTATGTTTATAATTAAAAATATATATATATATATGAAGTGTAGTTATTCTGCATCTGCTGCTTGTCCGCTGCATCAGCTAGTCGTCGCCGGATATGGCACGCTGATGCTCCCTCGTTGACGCAAGTGGCGGTGTGCCTCTCGCGCTTATTGATTGGCTGCTGCTGATGTCCTGGGCCTATGGGCTCAGGCGGGGCCGGTGACGGTCATCGCACAGGTCGTATTCGTCATGCACGTTGAGTTGCATGCTCCACTGAAGAGCGGTCCAGGGCAGTCGTTAGGACAAGTTGCTCTCATCTTTGGGATCTGAGACGGCGGTGCTGGTATTATTATTTGTTGCTTACATATATTACTTATGGAGTGGTGAGTTGCGTCAATGGAATTCTTTTTTATCAAGCAGGTGGTGGCGATTTTGTGTATAATAGCCGCTTAATGTGGGCTATTCTTTTATTTATTTTTGTTTTCTGACCAATCCTGTGTTTTCCCATTGGCGCACTCTACTCACTCAGTAATTTGTAGCTTTCCAGTCCACAATCCTCGTCATTTGCCTCCAGGCTGGGATTTATTTATCCTCTTGTCTTTGTCTTCTACTGCCTCCAGGCAATGATTTATTTATTTTCTTGTTTTGTTATTCTACTGCCTGCAGGCAGGGAATCGTGACCATGTCAAGGTCGCCGATTATAAAATGTATATATATATGAAAACATAAGCACGTTTGTGCTGATTGACTTCGGTTTTAGAATTGTATTTAGTCAAAGTAAAAATAATGCACTTAGCTAATGGATACATGTATATACTTATGCTGTTATTGGTTAACAGCTACAAAGAGAGGGAGAGTGAGTAGCTTGCATATGCCTGTGTTAGTGAAATGCGCTCAGACGGAGCGTGGGATGTGCAGCGTAAGCATAAACGGTCAGCTAGAGGGGCTAGTGAACTGCGCTGCGTAATATGAGCCAGAGCCAATATATAAAGTGGCTCTGGGCTTGTTTAATGTATAATTCTTATTGTATGCGACAAAGTGCCGCATACTTTATATATATAGGGTGTTCTTTTAAGGCATATACACACTACAGTATTTAAACTTTTTTAAATTGTGATGACGCCCACTATGTTGTGTGCATCAAGGTAAAGTACAATCTAAAAAATTGTACGCCAAATTAGAGAGGATCTCACTGCGTTGATCGAAGTAGGGATATATAATAGACTCCAACACAAAGCCCTTCTGCCAAAATATAATAAAAATAAGAAATCCAAAAATATTACAAAACAAGTAAGAGGTTCTAGTCGGGAGCTCCTGAGCTCCTCAGGGGATACCCTGAACCCTCTTATTCCAACACCAAATGCAGCGCGCGCTTATAGATAGAGAGTAGCGGGGAGGTGGCGATAGGTATAAAATGAAAGATACTTGATATATACATACTATTCTAGAAGCTACATGTCAAGTTTGGCGACTCGAGCTCTTATTATTTACCAAATTTGCTTAAAACGGGATTCCGATATACATTTTTATCGATTACTTGGAAACGGGGCAAGTTATCGTTTATCGGAAACAAACTCGAACTGCGCGGGCACCAGGAGGACCTACAGCTAAAATTTCTCTAGCTCTTATAGGCTCTGAGATCCTTGCGTTCATACATACGGACGGACGGACGGACAGACAGACGGACATGGCTAGATCGACTCGGCTATTGATGCTGATCAAGAATATATATACTTTATGGGGTCGGAGATGCTTCCTTCTGCCTGTTACATACATTTGCATTTTGCACAAAAACATAATACCCCTTTTACCCATTTTTAATGGGATCAGGGTATAAAAAAACCCACAAAAGATTTATTACATACAACATTATCAATATTTAAATTAAAATGGGCTCAAACGAGTCTAAGGTTGAAAAATCAGCCGCAAACGTAATACTGTTAAAGTAATCGATCATAGGGAAAATTTAGAGGATAATGCAATTTTATTGCTAATTATAACCATATAACCATCATTTCATTAGCACTAAAAACTTATGCAATGCACAATAAAAAAAAAAATAAAAATTAAGAAATGATATATTAGTAGAGCGGACGGACTAGATAAGGTCTAAATACATTAAAATAAAATAAACACAAATTTGAATATGCCATATATAGACGCACTCATTGCGCTTACGTATAGAGATGAGCCAGATTTTCGTACTCGAGCACTAAACGTGCTGAGACTACATAAATGAAATGGACGCAAATCGTTACTATTCTAAGGGAACAACGTGAGGACTTTAATAAATCTTTCAAGTGCCTTAACAAAAGCGCACCTGTCTCAAACGAGACAAAGTTAAAACACGTTAAAATTCTTGAAGATTCCTACAATACCTGCCGTCGACTTATATGAGACAACGCAACTAGACTAAAAGATTTGCATTTAACACAGGCAACTGATGTATTAAGCACGTTAAGAGAAAACATTAGACGAATTTCGGAAAGGCATAATATAACAATATTCCTTCCAAATTCGCTTAACACTTCAGCGTCATTCGACGAGAAACAACTTTCATCGTCAGCTACTAAACCATCAGATTCTAAAATAAATACCCAACCAAGTTTTCTCAAACTAACCTCAAAACTGCCAACATTTATACACAAGAAGTTGAGCAACTGGCATAAGTGCGAGCAGGTGCTTATATTAATGATGGCTAAATTCAGACTTAGCCAACAAATATAGCACAGCCCAAGCTGTAAAAGCCATGACCAAGAACTGCGCTATAGATAAGGTAAAACTTATCATGCAGGCAGGCACATTCCATATCAAAACTTGTCGATAGTTGCACAGAAGCAACCGAACAAACTCAAGAGGTCTGTCGTCAGAGAGTTAGATCATGTAGCCTGCTGCTAACGGCCGAGGAGCTGCAGACGACTCTTGTCGCAGTGGAAGCCGTACTAAATTCCAGGCCGCTGGGAACAATAAGTTCGAGGACCCAAGCGATGGCGAGGCTCTTACGCCATGCAAACTACTGGTGGTGACCAGCAGGGTCTCACCTGCTTAAATCGATGGCGAGCTGTCTCATTGCTCAAGCAACAGTTTTGGCGGCGATGGTCAGTGCGGAGCAAGCATTTTTCACTCACTTCCGGCCCAATCAAAATCAACATATCCAGTTATCGTATCTTAAAAATTTTTAATAAAAGTTAATTTCAAACCAACAGTACCCTTTAGATACCTTAATACCTTAATAAGATACTGCCATATCTCTTGATTATTTTTTTTTGTATATCTGCGCAATATACTCATTAATGTACATAAGTCGGGACGAGTACTTAACATTACGTACATTTAAAAGCCAAGCAGATTTATACATGGCGCATTACATTGAACATCAGAATTCAAAGCAACATAATTGAGCTTAATTGGAAGTGGTGCACTAACTGAATTTCATTCCTCCATGTTAAACTTCTTTAGAATATAATTAATATATGCCGACTGACTTAGATATATATGACCATAATGTCTTTCTACTTTTATTCCTATGAAATGTAAAGCTGACACGCCAAGGACACACTTCCACTCCCTTCGCCAGGGTTGTGGAGTGTATGGGTGTGTGTCTGGTTGTGTGTGCGTGTGTATGTGTGTGTGTCTGCGTGTTTTTTTTTTTATTTTGTTTTTTTTTTTAATAGGGGGAAAAGCATTTAATGCCGATAAGTGTGGGACTTTCACCCACTAAAACCACCACCTACTCTCCATTTCCCGCTGAACGACCGCTAAGTATTATCTCACGAGGGGGAGATGGCATGAAAGCCTCGTCTAGGATCTTATCTAGAGTTATTACTTGATTTGCGCTGCTTTTCAGCGCGACGAAAGAATTTGATGATTTCTGCAGCCATGTGGGTTACTGCAACACAATTGTTTTGTGAGCTAAGTTGGATATATATCAGTCAGTCAGGGACTGTAAAACTTGTCCCAATACTTTGGCTTAGCTCTTCCCGTTCAGCAGAAAACCTGGAACAGACAAAAAAGACGTGTTCTGTGTGTTCAGAGTGTGCAAAACGGATCCGTCTCATGCCGTAGGTCCTTGACTATGCGTTTTATCCAGCTGCCATTGGGGGAAGACGCCCATTGCCATTCTTCTAGTGTTGTCTCCCGGCTGTGTGCTGCGGTGCGGTCATCTGTTGAAAGTAGATCTAGCGGGAGCTGCGTCGTTGTCCTTGAGGAGTGCCCCCAGTAATGGAGTACTTGCGAAGTCCTGAAGTATCCGGCAACAAGACTGATAAGGTGCTCGGAGATCTGCAGCCTGGAGAGTGCCAGGAGTCTATTTGGATAGTTGTCCGTCTGTCTGTCAGTCCGTCCGTCAGTCCGTATGTATGAACGCAAGGATCTCAGAACCTATAAGAGTTAGCTTGAAATTTTGGCTATAGGTCCTCCTAGTGCCTACGTAGATCGTGTTTGTTTCCGATGAACGATAACTTACTGCGTTTCCCAGAAATCGAAAAAAATCGATATCGGCATCCTGCTACAGTCACCAAAGTAGACATGTAGCTTCTAGAATGGTATATATATCAGCGTTTGTGCCGCGCCATCGCGTTCCTTCTACGGCCTTCCGTGCCGTGTCCGCTACCAATTCGATAGCTTCGAAAGTGTTCCTCGTTTACGGAAGCCGAACCACCGACGCTCTAGGATGGTGGCGTAGCTCCATCTGGTGCAGGAAAAGTGTCTCCACTATCTGTTTTAGTTGCCCTGGACAGGTCGGTACGGGGTCTCTTGCGAGTTTACCCATTACCGTTTTGTAGGCTTGGCCGAAGGGCTGAGTGTCGACTTCGTCGCAGAGTTGCATCCAGCATTGCCGCTTGCTTCGCTTGATAGCCTTGGTGAGCATAGCTCGCATGGAGTGGTAGGCTGCGCAAGTTTTTTTCGGATTCGTGCTCCAAGACCAGGTTTGCTGTGATGAATAGGTAGCGTGGAATGCCTGCGGAACGGCATGTCTGTGCTACCTAAGCTTCCTCCGGTCTCCGTCTTTTGCGCTCAACTCTACTGAGTTCCAGCATCTCTTCTGCTGTAAAAATGCAGGTTGCTTCCATTTTTGGGCGGTCTCCAACATGTTCCTGACCAAGTTGTCCACCGTGATAGGTCTCCCATGCTGTCCTCCAGTTCCTGCCCGTTCGCTGAGAACCTTCCACATTCAAAGATGATGTGGTTGGCGTCCTCTGCGATTCCACTGCCGCACCAAGAACACTCGTCTGTGTTATCGTGGCCGAATCGCTTCAAGTAGCTCCTGAAGCATCCGTGGCCAGATAGGAGCTGAGTTTAGTCTATGTGTCTAGCGTCCTTTAGATGAGCGATGCCAACGTGCTTGCCATCGTTCCATGCTTTGCATCCTTGCTGCAGTGCGAACCGAGTGCTGTGCTGTGCTGTTTCCATTCAGAGCTCTGTAGCAAACTACCGCTTTGGCTACCAGTTCATTAGGCGGGACCATCCCTGCGATAACTAGCGCTGCTTCGTCTGATACCGTCCGGAATGCGCAGCTGATCCGTAAAGCGCTTAGGCGCTATATAGAATTAACGCTCCGGCTGTAGCTAGGAACAGCCATTGCTCTGCTCCAGATGGGGGACGCGCACATAATTCCCGTTTTATTTACTGTCATGAGAAGACGGCGTCTCTGCTGTTTTGGTGCTCGAGTGTTCAGCATAATTCTGGACAGCGCTCGACATGATTCTGCTGCTTTTTGTGCACGTACTCCAAGTGCTCTCTCAACATCCCCCTTGTGTCTAGCATAACTCCCAGGTACTTTGACGCTCTCGCTGATTCTATGTCCGCGCTGCCGACTCTTATGTGCGCTGTTTCTTTTGGCTGCTGACTAACACCGCTTCTGTTTTATGGGCAGCCAGCTCGAGTCCAGCTGCTGCCAGCCATTGGTGACCACGGTAATTGCTGTGGTTGCACGATTCCTCTACGTCCTTCAATTCCTTGTCGAAGACTACAAGGGCCACATCGTCCGCGAAGCCGACGATTCTTGTATCGATCGGAAGTTTCAGTCGGAGGATGCCATCGTACATGATTCTCCAGAGGAGGGGTCCTAGAACTGAGCCTTGGGGCACCCCAGCAGCAGTCTTTATGTGTGTGTCTGCGTTTTTATTGTTTTATTTTTTTTTTTTTGTGCTGACAGCATGGAGGTGAAAATCGTAAAATACTGATGGGCCGGGCCAACCGTATGCACGATTTTCTGACTCAGTCAACACCTACGTACTAAACTCACCCCCACACTGACATACCACATTCCCCGCGGGATCACCGCAAATTATTACTTCGCAGGGATGGGTTGCCGTTTTTAGGCTATCTCAGTTCTTCGCCGCTTCTTTTCGCATCGTCTCAGATCCCTCTGTATGCCTATAATGATTTTTCTCAGAACTCTCCAGCTATGTTCTCCTTCCAGCATGAACGTCAGTAACCCCTCAGGTGTTTGCACAAATCCGACTATATTTCTGTACCTCGATCAGTAGTACACCACGTCCAGATTTGGGCAATTCGGGAACTCTGGAGTGTCCTCGTGCCTGAACCTGTGAAGATACTTCCTGCATCCACCGTGTCCACTAAAAAACTGAGCTAGGTGGAAGTTCATTTCTCCATACTGTCTTTTCGGCCATCTTCCTTTGTTGGACGCATTTCAGCTTTCCTGCCAGGTCGCCTTGATGCTGCTCTCCAATCTCCGGATAACGTCCATTGAGACAGCATCATCTATCGCTATCCTGCCTGCTTAAATTTTTAGCGGCAACCATGCCAGTAAAATGGCTGTCTCGTCCGACACCGTCCGGAATCCAGAGATAACGCGGAGTGCGCTGAGCCAGCTTCCTTCTGAGGCATTTCTGGCTTGCTGCCGTTGATGCCCATATCCGTGCTGCATACAGTAGAACGGAGTCACAACTCTTGCGAGAAACCGACGTCTACCTGCCCTGGGCCCACATATGATAGGTAGCATCCTCAGAAGGGCCGCCTGCATTTTGGCTGCTTTCTGGCTTGCATAATCTACGTGAGGTTAAAAGCTAAGCCTGTTGTCTAACATGACCCCCAGATACTTGATGGAACTTTGACTTTGACTCGATGCTTGCGCTGTCTTCCTGAAATCTAGCAAAGTCGACTATTTTGCGGCTTCCGATAAGCACAGCCTCTGTTTTATGGCCTTCCAGCTCCAGGCTAGCGCCACTCATCCAACTGGCTACGTTCCTTATGGCTGCATTCGCTATCGCTTCTACTTCTTTTATTTCTTTGCCGACCACTATCAGAGCCAGATCATCTGCAAATCCTATGATTCTGCATCCCTTGGGCAAATGCACTCTGAGCAACTCGTCATACATTATGTTCATCAGGAGTGGTCCCAAGACCGACCCCTGTGGGACCCCTGGCGAGACCATGTAGCTCTTGGCACCGTCATCCGTATCGTAACTCAATATCCGATCGGACAATTAGTTGGATAAAGGAGGATGGTCATACATATAATACATAATTCAACTTGTAACACTTTGTTGCAAGTACAAACAATATAAAAGACTCAGTCGCATAGCATAAATAATCGTATACATATATACGTACATATATGTACATAAACATGCACATACATACATACAGAGCTGCTCACATAAATAATATGATGCCGCTTTGGCATGCCAAGACAGCGTGAGACCGTTGACCACGGATAACTGCTGATCTTGCACTTTAGCCGCTCCGAGAGTGAGCGCCCATATGTATGAGTACACCCGCCTCTCTCTCTCTCCTTGTAGCTGTTAACCAATTAAAGCATAAGTACATTTATGTATCTATAGGCTGAGCATATGCCATTAACTTATGTGTAACGCAGCCAGTTATGGGGTACTGCCGCTGTCCTGCAAAGGTGTCATACAGGAGCACCCGGTTGAAGAAATAGTCCGTAATCAGGCTCGGATATGAGGTACTCAGGTACTCGGATATCTGGAGTCCCTGGAGTGCGCGTATAATGCTCATCCAGCTAGCTGAATTATACGCGTTCTTTACGTCCAGGGTCGTGATGAGGCGTACCATTTCGCCATCGGGTCCTCTCGATGGCTTGTGTGGCGATGTCTACCACATGGCTGATAGCTTGGGTAGCGCTACGTTTTATCCGGAATCCAAACTGATACTCAGATAGCCTTTGCCGTTCTTCTAATTCGTCGTGCAGTCTGCTACAATTTATTCGCTCAAACAGTTTGCCAACTACGTCGAGCATGCACAGTGGCCTATAAGCAGGCGGGTCCTCTGGTGGTTAGTCGCCTTATGGGAGCAACACCAGTCTGCATACCTCCTCTACCGTTCTAGCTATGTGGTTCACACAGTGGTCGGCATCTCCACTGGCCGGAAGTTGCATGCTCTCAACCATTAGCAACAACGCTTCTGGACTGAGCGTGTCATGGCTCCATGTGCCCTGCTGGTGGTATTGGTCCTTGTGCTGGTCGGCGAAACGGCTTATTATCGCATGGTGGTCTGACACCAACCAGGTCTAGCAAAGGTCAAATCGATAATTTATCCTCTGCCTGCTTTGTTGTAGGTTTGTCTGTTGCCAACGTTGAGTAGCGACACGTTGAGGGCAGCAAGCGCGTCCAGCAGGAGACGCCCACGTTGGCTTGTTTTGCAACTTCCCCATTCGACTGCCCACGCATTAAAATCGCTCGCTATGATTACCAGTGAACGGGTTCTTACATTGTTCGTGATGTCGGCGTATGTCGGCGAACTCGTTTATTCCTATGCTCGGTGCAATATAGCATCTATATATATATGTTCCACAACACTTGGTTCTAGTATATCCGGCTGCCTTCCTCTTGGTAAGTTGCGCTGGTGGGCTTCCGCAGCTCCAAATTGCTACGCCACCGCCGTTGCTCTGGATCCAAATGCCATCATGTTTAAGCTGGTATGGCTCACTGACAATGGCGAAGTCAGCGTCCTCTTCCCGTGTAGTTTGGGCGAGTAGGTCCTGGGCCGCTCTTCAGCGGTTCAAGATAATTTGTGTTAAGTTAATTTTTGGTTGTTGCTTGAGACACCTTGATGATCCACGGGCAGGCCCTGCTAAGGGTGTTATGTGCCGTGTTCGTAGTCTCGTGCCTTATGCATTTTGGCCTGCATGTGCAATCCTTCGATGCGTGGTTAGCTTTTACACAGTTGAAGCATAGTTTCGACGCGTCGTGCTTACTCCGGCATCGTGCGGCCGTGAGCCCAAAATCTTCTTGGGTAGAAGCATGGTGTCCGTCTGCGTTCCGCGATATGCTTTCCTTAGCTTGGGTAAGGCTTCAGCAGGCAAATCCTTCTCCATTTTTGCGAAGACTGCTCCAAGCACGTAGTCGCTGGTTGACCACTCGGGTATGCCACGTATCTCAATGAGTACTCTATCCGAGATCGTTTTAACATCTGCAGAATTTCCTACGCCTTCCAGGACTGCCTTCTGTAGCTTTGTTGGGGACTCGTCTTCAGGTTGGCTCATGCTTAGAAGAAGTTCCCCGGCTGCAGTGCGCATGATGCGCTGACACTTTCTCTATATTGCTGGAGATCTTTATTGTTTTGCACAGTTCTGAGCACGTTGGCGTATTCCTCCGGGTTCTTACACTTGACCAGTATGGCATCTGGTCTGATTCTTCGCGGCTGCAGTGAGTTGGTGTTTTTGTTCCTCTTGGGACCCACTTTTTGCCATTTATGATTTTCGGGCCCTCTGTTGTTTTCTGTGGGCTAATTTTTTTCTGTGATCCCGCGTTCATCCGCATTTAGCCGGTGTGGTTTGCTCTTAGCTGTTGGCGTCGACTTTCTAGTAGCAGCTGGAATCGAGCTCTGCGTCGACTTTTCGGCATGACTTTTTTTCCGAGCTTCAACCAGTTCAGGGGATGTTTGCGCTGCAATCCCACTTAAAGTGCTGGATGCTTTGTCCAGAGCGTATGGCTGCTCAGTCTGCTGATCCTTGCAGGGTTGCTGCGATGGTTCCTCGCTTGTTAGTTGCCATCTGCCATCTGTATCACCTTCATCCGGGCAATAGCACCTTTCATCCCTTGGTTGATATGCCGAACTGCTGTTTTTTTCCCTCCTACAGTGGCGAGGAGCCTGTCCAATATCGCGCCCAACTCCAGCATTAGTACACTATTGTGCACGCCATGCCCCTTTGATTTGATCTCGGCGTAGCCGCTTGTTGTGTTAAGGGGGCTGGGTGAATCCCGGCTTCGCTTCGTCGTTGGTGTCTTCTGCTGGCCGCTCCTCCAACTTTGCTCCTTGCAATGCCAGCCATGGAGTTTGCCTTTTTGCGAAATGGATCCTCTTCTATTTCTGCCGTTGTTTTGTTGCTTGTCGCTTTGTCTGCTACGATAGCCAAGTGTGCTACCATCGTAGAAGCTTGGTTAGTAACGGTTGTTGGGGCCTCCAGAATCCGTGCCCCGACCGTGAACTGTGCCACGGGTTGATTTTCACTTTTCTGACTGCCACCTGGAGTAGTTTTGTTTAAACAATCCATCCTTTTCTTAGTTGCATTTTATGCCTACTGCCAGGCTTTTGCAGTTTATACCAGCTGCCTGGTTTGGATATACTGCCGGCCGATTTGGTGCAGTCGCAGACCACCAAGCCGTCCAATGTGAAGCAGACGCTTGGTGGATTTGTGTAAATATTATCTGTAAATATTTGGTGATGGGCCGTGTGTGTATGCAATGTTACCCGCCTTACAGGTGGTGTGTGTCCCGGCTACAAATGGCAGCGCCCTCTATCGTCGGTTACCATCGCTTATTAGAGAGACCAAGATCTATGATCTGCACTATGATCTGCACTACCGCAGTGGATCGCCTTGCAGCTTGCAGCTCTGTCTTCAGCTGTTTGGTTGCTCATCTGTTTTTTCGTTTTTGCATTCTCGTGAAAAAGCAATTTTTGTGGGTGGAGGTGGCCCCGCAGTAAACGCAGGCAAACAACGCACACAAAAAAAACGAGAAAAGCCACCAGCTCGTAACACTGCAGTCATCGAAAGCGGTCGCCGTGCGAACAACAGCCATTCACGACCGGCGGTTCGCCCTTAGCAGGAAGAGAGTACGTGGCAGCAAGTGAACTGCCGACCAAAAAAGCCACGTAAAATGCCAAGCAGACCAGATGCCCTGCTGGTCAAGTGCAAGGATACGGCTTCATATGCCGAAGTCCTAAGGGCAGTGAAAAAGGATGAATTCGTGCAAAAATATGGAGAAAATGTCACTAAAATACGTCTAACAGTCGCTGGAGAGCTGCTGCTACAGATGAAAAAGCAGGAGACGATGCGACAGCGAAGCTACTCAAGACCGTACAAGAGAAGATGGGAAAATTCTCAAAGAACCCAGACGGCCAGAGTTCTTCTACCCCAAGAATTAGCTTAACAGCTGCTGATAATCGGGAAAATAAGAATTGGATGGCAATCATGCTAAGAGGAACCAGCGTGCATACTATGTACTCGCAAGGGACAGAAGAGCACGGGACATAACACCTTAGCATGTCATGTCCGTTATTTTTGAAGGCCGCATATAAAAGAAACTTAAAATGAAGCTACTACAGCTTAATTTAAACCTCTGCAGAGCCGCGCAGGAGCTACTAACCCAAACAGCCGGAGAGATACAAGCCGACGTGGCATTACTGAGCGAACCAT
Organism: Drosophila ezoana; assembly: GCA_035045725.1. Classification (NCBI taxonomy): domain Eukaryota; kingdom Metazoa; phylum Arthropoda; class Insecta; order Diptera; family Drosophilidae; genus Drosophila; species Drosophila ezoana. Next base: position 44,842 of record JAWNOU010000137.1, read on the forward strand.
ACACAGCAATGACTGACTCATTGCCAGCGATTTCGACGCGAGGGCAGTGGCCTGGGGGACTGCCAGGACGAGCCCACGAGGCTGCACGCTGCTAGACGCCAGGCAGGTCGTAGTTCAATTATCGACCTGACTTCTGTCAGCCCCTCAATAGCAAGACGGGCCACATGGGAGGCGTCCCAGATGTACACGAGGAGTGACCACCACTAGCAATATTAATGGTGGACAACTAAGCCCGACAGGCGAATACACCACATCACTTGGGACACTGAGACGTTCAACAAAGAGGCACTCTTAGCGGTTTTTGAGCCCACCGCAATTATTGAAAACGCAGAACAGCGCGCTAACTGCCTAGCACGGGAAATAAAGCGAGCCTGCGATGCAGCGATGACAAGGAAAAAAAAGGATGCAACAAGCCCAAGCCAGTCCTTTGGTGGAATGGCGAAAACGAGAATGCGCGTAAAAGGTGCCACACAGCAAGACGCATATACCAGCGCGCAGCAAGGCGAGCGCGACTTGAAACAGCAAACCTGGCCTTGGAGCACGAATCCGAAGAAGCTTGCGCAGCCTACCACTCCACGCGAGCTATGCTATCCAAGGCTATCAGACGAAGCATGCGGCAATGCTTGATGCAACTCTATGATGAAGCCGACACTCATCCGTTCGGACAAGCCTACAAAACGGTAATTGGCAAACTCGCAAGAGGCCCCGTACCGACCTGTCCAAAGCATCTAAAACAGATACGCCACCATCTTCCAGCCGTAGACACGTCAGTGGTGCCTCCCATCGACACAGAAGACATAACTGCCGCGCTAAAGCGCATTAAATCAAATAAACCGCCAGGACCCGACGGCATCCCCAATGCTGAAGACAATCGCTAGCGCCCACCCTGACACAGCCATAAATGTGTTTAACCGATGCATTGCAGGGAGAACCTTTCCAACGTGCTGGAAGTTGCAGAGACTGGTCCTCTTCATACAGGCCACTGTGCATGCTGGACGCCATGGGCAAGCTCTTCGAGCGCATAATCTGCGATCGACTAGAGAAGGAGATCACTGTTCGCAACGGATTCTCGGACCATAGGCACGCGATGGCGCGGCGGATCCCAAAATGTACTGCCTTGTGAGAACACTAGACATAAAAAACGCGCAAAAAACAGAGATAGTTCTTATCAGCAGCCGAAATCAAGTGAAAGCCGCCAACATCATAATAAGCTGTTGACGTTATCTGGCACGACTTTTATGTCAATGATTTAGTAACTGGTGCTGGATGCGTAGAGAAGCTTCAGACAATTAAGTCTGTAGTGTCGCAAATACTCAAAAGCGGTTGAGGTTTCGAACTAACGTAATGGTTTTCCAATTCTCCTGAGTTCTCAGATGCTTTTCAATTCAAGATTGACGATTCATTCATGGGTCTTAGGGCGACAAAATGGAACATTCTCTCGGTGACATCGCGGCTACTTGACCCGCTTGGCCTGTTAAACCCTCTGATAATCAAGGAAAAAATTCTACTCCAAGAGCTCTGGCTTCCGAAGTTAGACTGAGAGCCAACTTCACCGATCGAGATACATAGTTTCGCCGACGCCTCAATAAGAGCGCTTGGCGCAGGTGCAAGCTGAATGGCGCCATGAACCTACAAAGCAAGACCCAGCAGATATTGTTTCAAGAGGATGCGATGTTGATGAATTACTTGCGTCGATGTTGTTCGATGGGATTTCATTTTTGAAAGAACCAAGAGAATCCTGGCCGATTTACCAGCATCTGATGACAGATGAGATGCCAACTCTACAAGTACGCAAAACAGCTGTTGGACTAGCAGCTATGGTAGACCGACCAGATTTCTTGAAAACTATCGATAGTTTCTCATCGCATAGCAGGCTGTTGAGAGTGTTTGCTTATGTGTTCCGCCTTATTCAAAAATGTAAAAATCGAGAAGTACAATTTGAGGGTATCCCTACAGCTCTCGAAAGGAAACAAGCTTTCGAAAAAATAGTTGAAGTCATCCAACGAGTTGAATTTATAGATGACATAGATAGAGTTCGAAAGCACACACGCGTGGGTCATAGCCTGCAGCGTCTCAATCCATTTATACATGACAATTGTGGATCTTGGTGCTCCTTTTCGTTGTTGCGAGTAGGGGGACGACTTGAAAATGCTCCTATTTCATTTAATGCCAAGTTTTCGCTACTTTTAAAAACAAGCTCGCAATTCCCTAGAAGCTTTATTAGATATTTGTATTTGACGAACTGTCATGCTGGCCCAAGAGCACTCGTGAGTCTTCTTCGTGAACGACTTTGGCTAATCAACGCTCAAGAGGTCTGTCGTCAGACAATGAGATGTTGCATAAAAGGAAACCTCGTCTGCTAACACAAATGATGGGAAATTTACCAGCAGATCGACTACTAGCGCTCAGCCCATTTTCTGTCTGTGGCGTCGATTTTTGTGGCCCACTTAGCATGACCTTTCGAATGCATGGAAAGCCTACGTATAAGTCGTACATAGCACTGTTAGCTTGCTTCGCCTCCAAAGCGGTTCACCATTCACCGTCTATTGCGACAACGCGACGAGCTTTGTAGGAGCAAGTTGCCAGTTCCTGGAGTTGCGGGCTCGAAAAAAGCGGTTGCGAATTTGCGTTCACACCGCTAAGAGCTCCGCACTTCGGGGGTCTGCGCTGGGCAGGTGTGAAGTCTGCAAAGCACCTACTCCTACGGACGGTAGGCAGCCTGCTGCTAACGGCCGAGGAGCTGCAGACGACTCTTATCGCAGTGGAAGCCATCCTCAATTCCAGGCCCCTGGGAACAATGGCGAGGCTCTAACGCCAGGCAAACTACTGGTGGGAGGCCCATTGAGGGCTCTGCCAGCAGAGGGGACCCCGGACCAGCAGGGTCTCACCTGCTTGAATCTATGGCGAACTGTCTCGTTGCTCAAGCAACAGTTTTGGCGGCGATGGTCAAAGGAGTGTGTCCTCAGACTTTAAGTGCGGAGCAAGTGACACCGTCGCATGCCAAACGTCGTCGTGGGAGAGCTGGTGGTCGTCGCCGAGGACAATCTGCCGCCCCATAAGTGGCTGATGGGCAGTGTGACAGCAGTACACGCAGGAAAGGACCGGGTCGTTAGATAGGCAGACATTAGGACGGCTAGTGGTGGAAATTTTAATGTAATAAACGAACAATTGTATTTTAAAGCCACAAACTTTCGTTTTCGTTTTCGTTAATTATGCAAACTAATATCATTTTTTACTCACTCCCGGCCAAATCAAAATTAACATATCCAGCTATCGTATCTTTAAAATGTTTAATAAAAGTTAATTTCAAACCAACAGTACCCTTTAGATACCTTTATACCTTAATAAGACACTGCCATAACTCTTGATTATTTTTATTTTTATATCTGCGCATTATACTGATTAATGTACATAAGTCGGGACGAGTACATAACATTACGTACATTTAAAAGCCAAGCAGATTAATTTATTTTTATTTATTTATTTATACATGGCTCATTACATTGAACATCAGAATTCAAAGCAACATAATTGAGCTTAATTGGGAGTGGTGCACTAACTGAATTTCATTCCTCCATGTTAAACTTCTTTAGAATATATAGATATATATGACCATCATATCTTTCTACTTTTATTCCCATGAAATGTAAAACTGACACGCCAAGGACACACTTCCACTCCCTTCGCCAGGGTTGTGGATTGTATGTGTGTGTGTCTGGATGTGTGTGCGTGTGTGTGTTTTTTTTATTTTGTTTTTTTTTTTTAAAAAGGGGGAAAAGCATTTAATGCCGATAAGTGTGGGACTTTCACCCACTAAAACCACCACCTACTCTCCATTTCACGCGGAACGACCGCTAAGTACTATCTCACGAGGGGGAGATGGCATGAAAGCATCTTCTAGGATCTTATCTAGAGTTATTACTTGATTTGTGCCATGTGGGTTACTGCAACACAATGGTTTTGTGAGCTTAGTTGGATATATATCAGTCAGTCAGTGACTGTAAAATTGGTCCCAATACTTTGGCTTCGCTCTTCCCGTTCAGCAGAAAACCTGGAACAGACAAAAAAGACGTGTTCTGTGTGTTCAGTGTGTGCAAAACGGATCCGTCGCATGCCGTGGGTCCTTGACTATGCGTTTAGTCCCGCTGCCATTGGGGGAAGACGCCCATTGCCATTCTTCTAGTGTTGTCTCCCGGCTGTGTGCTGCGATGCGGTCATCTGTTGAAAGTAGATCTAGCGGGAGCTGCGTCGTCTGAGACAGCCCGCAAGGCCTTGCATTTGCGGCTCTAGGAAGGGATCGTCATTGCAGGTCCCCAGATCGATAACGCGTAGAGGAGCATCGACTGGACCACTTTGCAGATCAGCCGTCTGCTGCCCTGTCTAGGGCTTTATAGCTCTACTCGCCTTTTCTCCTGCGTATTTAAGCTGAGACTGTGATCCAGCAAGACACCTAGATATTTTATAGCAGGCTTGTAAATTACTTAGGTGCCGTCCACAGTGATGTTGGCGGTTTCCTCTTGCTTTCGGCTGCTGAAATGAACTACCTCTGTTTTTTGCGCAGCTAAGTTGACGCCATATTCTACAAGCCACCTAGTCACCTTTAAGGCTGCTTTATTTGTTTTCGTCTCCACTTGCGCTTTCTCTTTCTCCATCGTGATAATTGCGACGTCATCTTCGAAGCCTACGATGCTGCAGCCAGGTGGTAGGGCAAGTCGGAACACTCCGTTATGCATTACGTTCCAAAGCAAGACTCCAAGCACCGATCCTTGAGGAGCGCCCCCAGTAATGGAGTACTTGCGTAGTCCTGAAGTATCCGGCAACAAGACTGATGAGGTACTCGGAGGTCTGCAGCCTGGAGATTGCCCGGAGTATATTTGGATAGTTTGCCGAGTTAAACGCGTTTTTATACCCAGTAGCAAATTACATGCAAATAAGCATATGCCCACCATATTGCAGTGTATATAATATGTAAAGTGGTCATATGCTCAATCTCAAAGTTAGAGTATCAAGCGCATTGTTTACATAATACAACTACCGCCAAGTGTCGTGATATGATCAGCCACTTATATGTGGACTGGCCTGCAGCGTGAGATCTGCAGCGTAAGCACTATGACGTTTTGACCGTTCGGTCCCAAGCGCTTTCCAATGTATATGCCTACTGCATGTGCATATAACAACATATATACAAATACATATGGCATGCTATGTACTCCCGTTCTGCCGCTGCTTTGAGCCGCAGAAATCCAAACTCTAGTATGTACTTTAGGCTAAGTCCATTTTAAATAAAGAGAGACGATTCATACTGAATCTGACCAACAAGCAAACCACTAGTGTTATCATTCCTACATGGCGACCGTGACTAAGGTCAAACCAGACCTGGACATGAAAAAGCAGCAACGGCAGTAACAACAACAACAACAGCATCAACGGCAGTCACAACGATAACAACAACAACAACAGCAGGAACAACAAAGATGAAAAAAAAGAGAGCTCCTAGCAGGATCTCCAAAATAAAAAAAAAAAAACGCAGTGAGTAGAGTGTGATGAGTGCAAAGCGAAGCGGTGTGGTTAAAAGACTTAAGGCCAGAAAGGCAGAATTGTTGAAGCTGTTAAACAGCAACAATGTCATAAGTTGGGACAACTCGGTTAAGTTACATGCCGAAGTAAGCACATAAAAAACTTACTTTTAACACGAAAAAGTCAAACACCAGCCGCGCACACATCCACCTACCCTGTTATCAAAAATATTGCAAAGCAAAAATTAAACCAACCAACACCCAAATTAAAGGAGATTCCGAAGCTGAAGAAGACCGGCCCTAATGACTGCGAGGGACCGTTAAACTCACCTCACTGTGCAGCCTGCACCGGTGCCCCAACACAGAAGCAGTAACAACCTGTGCAGCCAGCACCGGTCCCGTCTGACGCACCAAGTCAGTCCAAAGATAAGTGAACCGACAGCGCTTCCAAGAGCGCATATTTTTTTTCCCATTGCACTGCGTTGCTTATTTTTTTTATATATTATAAAAAACTAATGTACAATTGAGCGACATTAGTTGCTCGATAAGAGTGTGGCCTGAAAACCATACAAAATGTAGGCAGGAAAAATTTTAAATTCACCTGCGAGTGAATAATAACAAGTAAGAGGTTCTAGTCGGGAGCTCCCGACTAGGGGATACCCTGAACCCTCATATTCCTACACCAAATGCAGCGCGCGCTTATAGATAGAGAGTAGCGGGGAGGTGGCGATAGGTATAAAATGAAAGATAATCGATATATATAAACTTTTCTAGAAGCTACATGTCAAGTTTGGTAACTCTAGCTCTTATTATTTACCAAAATTGCTTAAAAAACAGGATATCGATATACATTTTTATCGATTACTTGGAAACGGGGCAAGTTATCGATTATCGGAAACAAACTCGATCTGCGTGGGACCTAGGAGCACCTACATCTAAAATTTCAAGTCTCTAGCTCTTATAGGTTCTGAGATCCTTGCGTTCATACATACGGACGGACGGACGGACGGACGGACGGACGGACGGACGGACGGACGGACGGACGGACGGACGGACGGACGGACGGACAGACAGACGGACATGGCTAGATCGACTCGGCTATTAATGCTGATCAAGAATATATATACTTTATGGGGTCGGAGATGCTTCCTTCTGCCTGTTACATACATTTGGATTTTGCACAAAAACATAATACCCCTTTTACCCATTTTTAATGGGTTCAGGGTATAAAAAGAAAAGACATATAGCCAAAGGGCAATATAAAGACAAATAAAACAAGTAAGAGATTCTAGTCGGGAGCTCCCGACTAGGGGATACCCCGAACCCTCATATTCCAACACCAAATGCAGTTCGCGCTTATAGATAGAGAGTAGCGGGGAGGTGGCGATAGGTATAAAATGAAAGATACTCGATATATATATACTATTCTAGAAGCTACATGTCAAGTTTGGTGACTCTAGCTCTTATTATTTACCAAAACTGCTTAAAACACGGGATTTCGATATACATTTTTATCGATTACTTGGAAACGGGGCAAGTTATCGATTATCGGAAACAAACTCGATCTGCGTAGGAACTAGGAGCACCTACATCTAAAATTTCAAATTTCGTTTCTAGCTCTTATAGGTTCTGAGATCCTTGCGTTCATACATACGGACGGACGGACGGACAGACAGACGGACATGGCTAGATCGACTCGGCTATTGATGCTGATCAAGAATATATATACTTTATGGGGTCGGAGATGCTTCCTTCTGCCTGTTACATACATTTGCATTTTGCACAAATACAATATACCCTTTTTACCCATTTTTAATGGGTTCAGGGTATAATAAAATTAAGTTTAAAAAAAAACAATTGTTTAAGACTTGCCATATGCGGTGAATTGAATTGTAAAAAAAAAAAAATAATAATATCAAATTAATACACCAAAATTATTGATATATATATATATATATATATATATAAAAATTAATAAATTTTTTTTAATTTAAACGAATGAACAATACGATAAGTAAAACGGCAGACATAAATAATATAATACCTTATGAGAAATTGGCGTATTACAAAATGCCTTTAATAGAATCTAAAACAGTGGATTCCACTGCTAACGTAATTAATAAAGTAGAATCCAGTAATGTAGATTTAGGTCTGACCAACACATTGTTAATAATTATCGTTGTTATTCTCAGCGAAAACTTAATTTTTAAACTGTACAAGTTACACAATAAATGTTTGCGAAAAAAATATATGAGCAAGGCTAACGATCTAGATAAAATCTAGAAATCAAAAAAAAGTTTTAACAAAAGCCGCTACATCGATTATTGTTAATAATGTCTTGAACAATATATTAATAAATTCAAAAATAAAAAAAAATAAAAAAATGTCAATAAAAAGTTTAATAAAGAATATATATATATTTAATGGAATGGAATGAAATTGTTTCCATTATTAAACAAAAACGTTCTGAGTTTGATAGATCATTTAAGTGCCTCAATAAAAGTGCACTAATATCAAACCAAACAAAAATAAAACTTGTTCAAGTTCTAGTAGAATCATACAACAAAGTCCGTGACATTGTAAACAACAATGAAGGTAGGTTAAGCGATTTACATTTAACACAATCAATTGACGTGTTAAAAAGACTGCGTGAAAATATTAGACACATTTCGGAAAGACATAATATTCAAATATTTGTTCCAAATGCTCTAAATACACCACCAACATTCGAAATCACTGATTTAATGGAATCAGTAGAAGAAGAACTTGAACAAAAGCAAGAACAAATCGAAATAGTCGACATGGCTCAAACACCAGTAGATTTTCTTAAGTTAGCCTCATCGCTCTTACCAGAGTTTAATGGCAAGGCAGAAAATTTAAAAAGCTTCATAGATGCTCTGAATCTGGTAGATTCTCTAAAAGTAACACACGAAGCACTTGCTGTAAGTCTTATTAAGACAAAACTAAAAGGCCATGCCAGGAACCTGATAAGTGATGAGAACACTATTGCAGCTCTCATATCGAAACTATCGGACACAGTAAAAGGAGAGTCAGTAGAAGTTATTTCTGCTAAACTTCTAAACTTACAACAAAAGAGCAAAACGGCCAATCAATATACCCAAGAGGTAGAAAAATTGACTAAGTCTCTAGAAGGAGCTTATATCAGTGATGGTTTGTCACCTGATTTAGCTAATAAGTACAGCACAACACTTGCTGTCAAAGCTATGACTCAGAACTGCTCCATTGATAAGGTAAAACTTATCATGCAGGCAGGTACATTCAGTAACATGAATGATGCCATTTCAAAGTTTGTTAACAATTGCACAGAAGCAACTGGTCAAACAAACACTGTTCTACACTACCGACAACGACAAAATTACTATAATAATAGAGGTGGTCGTGGTCGTGGTAATAATCGCGGGAGAGGTTATTACCAAAGTAACAATAACAAAGACCAACATAATAATAATAACCAAGGAGGTTATAGATCTCATGGTCAAAATAGAGGCAACTTTAGAGGCCGAAGCAACCAAAATCAAAATAATAATAATAATGTGAGAGAAGAACAAAACAGTTCGGTAAACTCTCTAAACCCTTTAAGTACCACACAGTAATCAATAAAACATCTTCAATAAATTTTAATCTCAATATCTTTGTAAAATTTCGTAACAATGTTACAAAAACAATTTTTACATTTTTAATCGACACTGGTGCAGACATTTCAATTCTTAAAATTAATTCTGATCACTTCGATACAATTTCTGAAGATAAAATTATAAATATTCAAGGAATAGGCCAAGGGGTAATATAGTCCCAAGGCACTACTCTAATAGATCTTCAATTCAAACAATATACAATTCCATACGAATTTAACATAGTAAATGCAAGCTTCGCAATACCTTGTAATGGAATTATAGGCATTGATTTTATAAAAAAATTTTATTGCCTACTAGATTTCAAACCAACTGAAGACTGGTTTATAATTCGACCTCAAAATCTTACTTATCCAATTTATGTTCCAATAACATACAATTCTGGTAATAACTCACTAATTCTACCAGCAAGATCAGAAGTGATAAGAAATATAAAAATTTATTCGAAAGATAATTTCATTTATATACTAATCAAGAAATACACAAAGGAATTTATTTTGCTAACAAAATAACAAAATCCCAATGTACATTTGTCCGATTATTAAATACAACCAATTCCGATTTATTAGTAAATATTAATAATATCAAATACGAATCACTTTCGAACTATGAAGTAGTTCAAAGCAACCAATATAATAGAAATGAATGAGTTTTATCGCATTTAAGGAAAAATTTTCCAAAACTATTCAATGATCAATTAACAGAACTGTGCGCCAAATATTGTGATGTATTCGGACTACAGACCATTGAGATTAAAAGATAATGAACCTGTTTACATAAAAAACTACAGAAGTCCTCATAGTCATGTAGATGAAATTCAAAAACAAGTTGGGAAACTTATTAACGACAATATAGTCGAAACTTCTGTGTCTGAATATAATAGCCCACTTTTATTAGTACCCAAGAAATCCCTCCCGGGATCAGAAGAAAGGAAATGGCGAAATCAATAAAAAGCTGTTATCTGACAAATTTCCTCTCCCCAGAATTGATGACATTCTAGATCAATTGGGTCGAGCAAAATATTTCTCATGTCTTGATTTAATGTCAGGATTCCATCAAATTGAACTAGAAGAAAGTTCTAGAAATATAATGTCCTTTTCAACGAGCAATGACTCATATCGTTTCACACGATTACGATTTGGACTAAAAGTAGCACCAAACTTATTTCAGAGAATGATGACTATTGCGTTTTCAGGTCTAGAACCTTCACAAGCATTCCTTTATATCGACGATTTAATCGTTGTTGGATGTTCAGAAAAACAAATGATTAAAAATTTAAAAGACGTTTTCGAACTCTGTAGAAAATATAATTTAAAGTTACATCGAGAAAAATGCTAATTTTTCATGCACGAAGTGACATTTCTTGGTCACAAGTGTACAGACAAAGGAATATTACCAGATGACAAAAAATATGACGTCATCAAGAATAATCCAGTCCCACATGATGCGGACAGTGCGAGATGTTTTATTGCATTCTGCAATTACTATAGACGCTTTATAAAAAACTTCGCCGATTATTCACGGCATATAACAAAATTAAGTAAAAAGAATGTTCCTTTTCAATGGACAGATGAATGCCAGAAAGCATTCCAATATCTAAAAGATAAGCTAATAGAACCAACTCTATTACAATATCCAGATTTTAGCAAAGAATTTTGCATAATCACAGATGCAAGCAAACAAGCATGTGGAGCGGTTTTAACTCAAAACCAAAAGCGTTCACGAAAGGTGAAAGCAATAAGAGCACTACAGAACAAGAATTAACAGCAATTCACTGGGCAATAGAATATTTTCGACCATATATCTATGGAAAACACTTTACAATAAAAACAGACCACAGACCACTAACGTACCTTTATTCAATGGTTAACCCAAGTTCAAAACTAACACGCATGAGACTAGAATTAGAGGAATACGACTTCACTGTGCAATACTGAAAGGGAAAAGACAATTTCGTGGCAGATGCCCTATCGAGGATAACAATATCCGAATTAAAAGACATACAAAACAAAGTCCTGAAAGTCACTACCAGGCAACAAAGTAGACAAAATAATCTCTGGCCAGAGAACAAAAATGAAACTATGCTTAGGCAAGTTCCTAATAAAGCTTCTAAGCCCAACGTACATGAAGTCATTTGCAATGATGAAGTACGGAAAGTAGTGACCTTGCACATAACATATAATTTATGTTTACTTAAACATGGAAAAAAAGTTATAGCAAGAATTGATGTTAGCGATCTGTACACCAATGGAAATCTTGACTTAGGTCGATTCTTTCAAAGGCTTGAAAAACAAGCCGGTATACTAAAGATCAGCCAACTCAAATTGGCACCGTGAGTACGTACGTAGATGTCAAAAATGCCAACTATCTAAAATAACAACACATGTTCAGACCCCAATGACATTAACAGAAACACCAATACAAGCTTTCGATAGAGTGATAGTAGATACTATAGGTCCACTACCACACTCAGAGTATGGAAATGAATAAGCAGTTACGTTAATATGCGATTTAACTAAGTATTTAGTAACCATTCCAATTCCAAATAAAAGTGCAACAACTGTTGCCAAAGCTATATTTGAAAACTTTATTCTAAAGTACGGTCGAATGAAGACGTTCGGTACGGACATGGGAACAGAATATAAGAACTCAGTAATAAATGATTTGTGCAAATATTTAAAGATAGACAACATAACGTCTACTGCAGAACGAAGTCATCGAACTCATTGAATGTACGTTCGTTCTTACATCTCTGCAGATAAGATCGATTGGGATGTTTGGATACAATATTTCACTTATTGTTTCAATACAACACTCTCGGTAGCACATAGATTTTGTCCATACGAACTAGTTTTTGGCAGACTACCAAAACAGTTCATTGATTTTAATAATATAGATAAGATAGATATCCTATATAATATAGATTATTATGCTAAGGAAGTAAAGTTTAGATTAGAAAACGCGTATAAGAGAGCTCGTATTATGTTAGAAAAACATAAGGTTACAAATAAGAAATACAAAGATAAGAACATTAATAATTTTAAAACAGAAATAAGAGACCAAGTTTTGTTAAAAAACGAAACTGGTCATAAACTAGAATCAGTATATACAGGCCCATTTGAGGTAATTAGTATAGAAGATAATAATAACATAATAATAAGAAATGAGAAAAAGAAGAATCAGAAAGTAAATAAAGACAGAATAAAAAAATTCAACCCACCACAACATTAGAGTTTATGAAATCGTTCCAATTAAATAATCCAGAAAATAATAAATAATCCAAAATATAATAAATATACATATATATACATATATCAGTAATTTTTTTTATTTCAAAAATATAAATATATATAAAAAAAAAAAACAAATTTTTAATAATAAAATAGAAATATATTTTACATTATATAAATTAAATATAATTTTTAATAATTACACAATATAATATAAAATAACTACATAATAATATTACGTTATTTCTCTAAAAAGGGAGGTGTAGCATGTTACATGCAAATAAGCATATGCCCACCATATTGCAGTGGATACAATATGTAATGTGGTCATATGCTCAATCTCAAAGTTAGAGTATCAAGCGCAACTACCGCCAAGTGCCGTAATATGATCAGCCACTTATATGTGGACTGGCCTGCAGCGTGAGATCTGCAGCTTAAGCACTATGACGTTTTGACCGTTCGGTCCCAGGCGCATTCTAATGTATATGCCTACTGCATGTACATATAACAACATATATACAAATACATATGGCATGCTATGTACTCCCGTTCTGCCGCTGCTTTGAGCGACAGAACTCCAAACTCTAGTATCTACTTTAGGCTACGTCCACTTTAAATAAAGAGAGACGATTCATTCCGAATCTGACCAACAAGCAAACCACTAGTGTTATCATTCCTACAACCCTGAACCCATTAAAAATGGATGAGAGGGGTATAATGTTTTTGTGCAAAATGTAAATGTATGTAACAAGCAGAAGGAAGCATCTCCGACCACATAAAATATATATATTCTTGATCAGCATCAATAGCCGAGTCGATCTAGCCAAGTCCGTCTGTCTGTCAGTCCGTCCGTCCGTCCGTCAGTCCGTACGTATGCACGCAAGGATCTCAGAACCTATAAGAGCTACCTTGAAATTTTAGCTGTAGGTCCTCCTAGTGCCTACATAGATCGTGTTTGTTTCCGATAAACGATAACATACTGCGTTTCCCAGAAATCGAAAAAATCGATATCGACATCCTGTTTTTTGAGCAATTTTGGTAATTAATAAGAGATAGTCACCAAACTAGACATGTAAAGTAGACATCCCAGTTATCCAAACTGCCTCAGCCCCGTCAGCTCCTGGCCGCAAAGGTAGACCTACGCGTAATCTTGCCCAGATTGTTAAACACAATCATGGTGCCTCTTTAGCTCCTCCAACTCCTGTATTACCTGCAGCCCCATCAGTACCTACTTTAACGGTTGTTGCCCCTCGTAGGCAAGTTTTTGTGTCTCGACTTTCATCGGACACCACTTCTGAGTCATTGGCAGCCTATATTGCTAGCAAATCTTCTGCTAGCGTGTCAATAACCAAATTTAATTTCTCCACCCCTCGTGAAATATCATCATTCAAAATAAATGTTTCACATGATATGTTCCCAATCATTTGTGATCCCAAATTTTGGCCTCCACACATGATTGTTCACGAGTTCAATGCAAAAAAGCGTAACCAGCCTGTCACCCTTCCAGTCCCTTCAGTACAGGGTACCATTTCTGCCCCAAAAAACTAACTTCATCTTCTGACCAAATCTGTATTCATTATCAGAATGTCAGAGGTCTTATTTCAAAGCTTAAAAATCTTTTCATGGCCAGTACTTCCTTCGACTCGGATATAATAGCTTTTTCAGAAACATGGTTAAATTCATCCATATCCGATTTTGAGGTAGTTTCGAATAGTTTTATTTTGCATAGAAACGATCGGCCGACTCGAGGTGGTGGGGTATTAATTGCCGTTAAAGCCACTCTTCAGTCAGAACTTTTCTGTTTTAGTACGCCTACTGACGCTGAGATTGTCTCAGTTAAGGTGTCTTTTCCTACACGGAATATCTATATTACATGCTCTTATGTCCCTCCTTCTTCTGATATTCACGTTTATATGAAACATATTACTTGTATTAAAGAAGTTTCTTCACACGTGCGTGATAATGACCTATTTATGGTGTTGGGTGATTTTAATTTGCCGAACATCTCTTGGTCATTATTCACTGCTGAAAATTATCTAGTGCCCTCAGCACAGCATGATTTTATAGACTGCATGTTTGATCTTTCGTTGTTTCAAATCAATTCAATTTCTAATCATTTGAATAGAACACTTGACCTTGTATTTGTTAACGACTACCTTATTTCTAATGTGTCTAGGTCCCCTCCTTTATCTCTTCCTGAGGATGTGTATCATCCTACTTTAGAGATTACAATGTTCAATTGTAATCGTCTCTTTTCGTGCTCATCAGCCAATAAGCCCCGCCGCTGCTTTCGCAAAGGAAATTATTCATTACTGAATCAGCTTATTTATGCAACCGATTGGTCTTTCTTATATTTTTATTTATTTTTATTTATTTATTTATTTAAGGTCGACAAAACGAGTGTCTTCCTCATTATTCCGTAGATTATACATACAATAGATAATAGAATTATATGCTAAAAGCCTAGTTAGATAACATAGTTCTCTAAATAGCATCACCGACCGATGGAGGTGTTTTAGTTGCCAGTCCGGCCAGCTGTGCCCCTTTTCACAGCTAAATTTGTCAGTGACGCTATTAGAGCCTACATCTAATCAGAAGGGTGTAAGTAGGAAAAAAGTGTTCTTAAGTAAAATTAAAAATAATCTTAGTTTGCTATATTAATTAATAAAATACAATAAATAGGAAAAAAGAAAGTAAGAAGAATAATGTTAATAAAGTAAAGAAATGGAGGCTAGATATATAGAGTGTTAAGTAGATAGGACAGAGAGAAAAGTAATGGGAAATCACTGACCCGGTGGGGCAAATTTACAGCCTGTCCGGCAAGCTATGCCCCTGCTCATTGCTGGGAATGGTCAGTGACTTCCCGAAGGTATCCTGAAAGCAACGATTTTATTAGGGGTAGAGAAAGTTCGGTAGAGAAAACGTGATGCAAACTATTATAATTTTTACATAGCACGCGAAAAGGATTGTGCATAGCGTAGTCTGTTGTGCACGTAGACAGGAATAAGGGGCGGTAATTTCTGGTTGGTCTAGACGGAACAGAGAATTGAAGACGCCCTAGCAGAAAAGGAGAATCTATATCGCCAATAATCAACTTATGTAGAAGGACAACACCGAGAATTGGCCTACGGTTGGTTAACGACGGAAGGTTAAGAAGAAGCAGCCTGCTGGAGTAGGATGGCAACCGAAGATTAGGGTCCCAATTTAAACCTCGTAAGGCAAAAAGCAGAAATTGCTTCTGAACAGATTCAATACGATCCTGGCTATTGTTATACTGCGGAGACCAGATGCAAGAGCAGTATTCAAGGATAGGGCGAACAAGAGAGCTGTACAGAAGTTTCGTAATAAAAGGATCGTTAAACTCTTTAGACCATCGTTTAATGAATCCAAGTACACCTTTTGCCTCATTAACGATGGTATCTATGTGAAGATTGAAACAGAGTTTAGAATCAAATAGAACGCCTAGATCCTTAACTGTTAGTATACGTTGTAAAGGGGTATTGTCGATTGTATAATTGACAAGATAAGGTGTAGTACGATTAAATGTCATAAACCTACACTTTGAACAATTCAGATGCAATTGATTGGCCGAACACCAAAGTTGCATAGCGTTCAAATCGTCTTGTAGACGAGAATGATGTAGGGGATTAGTGTATGATAGAATAAGTTTCACATCATCCGCATACATGAGTAAACGGGCATGTGATATAACAGAGGGGAGATCATTTATAAAAAGAGTAAAGAGTAAAGGTTCAAGATGACTACCTTGAGGAACACCAGAAGTAACGTGAACTTGTTTTGAGGTAGTCAGCCTCAGCATTACTCTTTGGGTCCTACCTTTTAAATAAGAATTAATCCAAAGCAAAAGAGACGGAGGGAAACCTATTCGGTCAAGTTTAAAAAGTAAAATGTCATGGTGCACAGAGTCAAACGCTTTACTGAAGTCAGTATAAATGACATCAGTTTGCATTTTCGAAAGAAAAGCATCGTTTACCAAGGAAGTAAACTCAAGCAGATTGGTCGTAGTTGACCGATTCTTTACGAATCCATGTTGAACAGGGGAAACAACTGATTTGCAGAAATGCTGCAAATTCGAAGTGATTATTTTTTCAAATAATTTAGGAATAGCGGACAGTTTTGCAATGCCCCTGTAATTTTGTATATCAGACTTTCCACCTTTCTTGTGGAGAGGAATGATATAAGATTCTTTCCAAAGAGATGGAAAGACAGAAGATTCAAGAGATAGATTAAAAAGCTTATGCAATGGGTAAAGAAGGGAAGAACTACACTCCTTGAGTAGACAACTAGGAATATTATCAGGCCCAGGAGAGTAAGAAGATTTTAAAGAGTTTATAGCGAAAAGGAGAGAGGAGTGTGAAATAATAGGAGGAGGTATAGAACTAGAGGAAGAAATAGTATAAGGGTAAGAATTATTATTAGGACAGACTGAGGAGTAAGTTGATTGGAAAAAGTTAGCAAAGAGGTTAGCAGAATCAGAGTCATTACTAGCTTTATCCATCCCGATAGAAAAAGAAGTTGGCAAACTTGAAGATTTACGCTTCAAGTTTACAAAATTGTAAAACTGTCTCGGATTTTGGGCAAATTGCCTTTTACAACGAGTTAGATAATTCTCATAGCATTGAGAATTCAAAAGAAAGAAGTTCGACTTGGCTATGGAATATTTAGCCAAGTCTGTACACGAACCAGACTTTTTAAACTTTTTAAAATATTTAGATTTTAAGTTTTTAATATGTGACAATCTGGGAGTAAACCAGGGTGGTTTTGAAGAAATAGTCGAAGGAATTGACTTGGGAATACTCATATCTAAGAGGGAGTTTAGGGTGCTATAAAAAAAAGTAATAGCAGTATTTATATCAACCGAGTCATATAAGACAGACCAATCGGCTGCATAAATAAGCTGATTCAGCAATGAATAATTTCCTTTGCGAAAGCAGCGGCGGGGCTTATTGGCTGATGAGCACGAAATGAGACGATTACAATTGAACATTGTAATCTCTAAAGTAGGATGATATACATCCTCAGGAAGAGATAAAGGAGGGGACCTAGACACATTAGAAATAAGGTAGTCGTTAACAAATACAAGGTCAAGTGTTCTATTCAAATGATTAGAAATTGAATTGATTTGAAACAACGAAAGATCAAGCATGCAGTCTATAAAATCATGCTGTGCTGAGGGCACTAGATAATTTTCAGCAGTGAATAATGACCAAATGATGTTCAGCAAATTAAAATCACCCAACACCATAAATAGGTCATTATCACGCACGTATGAAGAAACTTCTTTAATACAAGTAATATGTTTCATATAAACTTGAATATCAGAAGAAGGAGGGACATAAGAGCATGTAATATAGATATTCCGTGTAGGAAAAGACACCTTAACTGAGATAATCTCAGCGTCAGTAGGCGTACTAAAACAGAAAAGTTCTGACTGGAGAGTGGCTTTAACGGCAATTAACACCCCACCACCTCGAGTCGGCCGATCATTTCTATGCAAAATAAAACTATTTGAAAATACCTCAGAATCGGATATGGTTGAATTTAACCATGTTTCTGAAAAAGCTATTATATCCGAGTCGAAGGAAGTACTGGCCATGAAAAGATTTTTAAGCTTTGAAATAAGACCTCTGACATTCTGATAATGAATACAGATTTGGTCAGAAGATAAAGTTAGTTTTTTGGGGCAGAAATGGTACCCTGTATTGAAGGGACTGGAAGGGTGACAGGCTGGTTACGCTTTTTTGGCTTGAACTCGTGAACAATCATGTGTGGAGGCCAAAATTTGGGATCACAAATGATTGGGAACATATCATGTGAAACATTTATTTTGAATGATGATATTTCACGAGGGGTGGAGAAATTAAATTTGGTTATTGACACGCTAGCAGAAGATTTGCTAGCAATATAGGCTGCCAATGACTCAGAAGTGGTGTCCGATGAAACAACCGTTAAAGTAGGTACTGATGGGGCTGCAGGTAATACAGGAGTTGGAGGAGCTAAAGAGGCACCATGATTGTGTTTAACAATCTGGACAACATTACGCGTAGGTCTACCTTTGCGGCCAGGAGCTGACGGGGCGGAGGCAGTTTGGATAATTGGGACAGTATCAGGTACGGGCTCTACTGAAACTACTATAGGGGATGAAATGGGGGTATTTGGGCAATCGCTTGGAGAAGGCGATAAAGACAACATTGGAGATAAATCCAAGTTGCTAGGTAGGAACAAGAAAGGCGTAGGTGTCTGAACAGACGTAGAGGGCAATTGCAAAAGTTGAGGCTCCAAACGGCGATTGGTTGGAGACTCGAATTTATAATTGGCAAGCAACTCAAAACTTGAGTCAAAATTACTCGACAGCTGCTTAGCCACGTTATTCAATTTTAAAAATTGATTTCTCACAGAATTATACATCCTGGAGAAATCAATTTGCTTTTCGATGCAAACTGGGCACGACCAACGCAAGCCACCGCAGCCCTTCTTGGCAACTACAGCGATCTTGTCGCAATCACGCCCAGTGAGACCTGCACATTTAGCATGCATCATATTCTCACACAGTCAGCAATTAACAAATTGCGGCTGTGCAGAATCATCAGCCTGCTTGAACGTGCAAGGTTTCTTACAGCACGACATAATTGCTACAAGAATATGCAAGTTGTGAGACCGCAGAGCAAAACGAAAACGGTGCACAAAAATAGAGCAAGTAAACACTCAAAAAACAATTATCGTACACAAACAAATTGTTTGGAGCGAAAAGCAATTGCAAAAATTTGCGAGAGCGCGATGCACAAGCAGAAATATGCAGCAGCGAACACACGCACAAACAAGTGTATGCACGGGGGAGCACCAAAGCAAAAGAATCAAAAACAGGCAATAACAACAAACACGGAACTGACGCCGCGTTTTATAAATGCAATAATTAACAGACTTACGCTGCACAACAGATAACACTTTGCACAATTTATGAAAGCTTTTTAAATAATGCACCAAAAATGCAAAATTTAGAAATAAAAAGCAGGATTAAAGCGCAAAAATATATAAAAATCTTGGAGCACAAGTAATACACGTCAATCACTCTCAACTGAGAACTCTCCCTTGAACTCTCCCTATGATTCGGTTGATATGAATACTGCTATTACTTTTTTTTATAGCACCCTAAACTCCCTCTTAGATATGAGTATTCCCAAGTCAATTCCTTCGACTACTTCTTCAAAACCACCCTGGTTTACTCCCAGACTGTTACATCTTAAAAACTTAAAATCTAAATATTTTAAAAAGTTTAAAAAGTCTGGTTCGTGTACAGACTTGGCTAAATATTCCATAGCCAAGTCGAACTTCTTTCTTCTGAATTCTCAATGCTATGAGAATTATCTAACTCGTTGTAAAAGGCAATTTGCCCAAAATCCGAGACAGTTTTACAATTTTGTAAACTTGAAGCGTAAATCTTCAAGTTTGCCAACTTCTTTTTCATTCGGGATGGATAAAGCTAGTAATGACTCTGATTCTGCTAACCTCTTTGCTAACTTTTTCCAATCAACTTACTCCTCAGTCTGTCCTAATAATAATTCTTACCCTTATACTATTTCTTCCTCTAGTTCTATACCTCATCTTATTATTTCACACTCCTCTCTCCTTTTAGCTATAAACTCATTAAAATCTTCTTACTCTCCTGGGCCTGACAATATTCCTAGTTGTCTACTCAAGGAGTGTAGTTCTTCCCTTCTTTATCCATTGCAAAAGCTTTTTAATCTATCTCTTGAATCTTCTGTCTTTCCATCTCTTTGGAAAGAATCTTATATCATTCCTCTCCACAAGAAAGGTGGAAAGTCTGATATACAAAATTACAGGGGCATTGCAAAACTGTCCGCTATACCTAAATTATTTGACAAAATAATCACTTCGAATTTGCAGCATTTCTGTAAATCAGTTGTTTCCCTGTTGAACATGGATTCGTAAAGAATCGGTCAACTACGACCAATCTGCTTGAGTTTACTTCCTTGGTAAACGAGGCTTTTCTTTCGAAAATGCTAACTGATGTCATTTATACTGACTTCAGTAAAGCGTTTGACTCTGTGCACCATGACATTTTACTTTTTAAACTTGACCAAATAGGTTTCCCTCCGTCTCTTTTGCTTTGGATTAATTCTTATTTAAAAGGTAGGACCCAAAGAGTAATGCTGAGGCTGACTACCTCTAAACAAGTTCACGTTACTTCTGGTGCTCCACAAGGTAGTCATCTTGGACCTTTACTCTTTACTCTTTTTATAAATGATCTCCCCTCTGCTATATCACATGCCCGTGTACTCATGTATGCGGATGATGTGAAACTTATTCTATCATACACTAATCCCCTACATCATTCTCGTCTACAAGACGATTTGAACGCTATGCAACTTTGGTGTTCGGCCATTCAATTGCATCTGAATTGTTCAAAGTGTAGGTTTATGACATTTAATCGTTCTACACCTTATCTTGTCAGTTATACAATCGACAATACCCCTTTGCAACGTATACTAACAGTTAAGGATCTAGGCGTTCTATTTGATTCTAAACTCTGTTTCAATCTTCACATAGATACCATCGTTAATGAGGCAAAAGGTGTACTTGGATTCATTAAACGATGGTCTAAAGAGTTTAACGATCCTTTTATTACGAAACTTCTGTACAGCTCTCTTGTTCGCCCTATCCTTGAATACTGCTCTTGCATCTGGTCTCCGCAGTGTAACAATAGCCAGGATCGTATTGAATCTGTTCAGAAGCAATTTCTGCTTTTTGCCTTACGAGGTTTAAATTGGGACCCTAATGTTCGGTTGCCATCCTACTCCAGCAGGCTGCTTCTTCTTAACCTTCCGTCGTTAACCAACCGTAGGACAATTCTCGGTCTTGTTCTTCTACATAAGTTGATTATTGGCGATATGGATTCTCCTTTTCTGCTAGGGCGCCTTCAATTCTCTGTTCCGTCCAGACCAACCAGAAATTACCGCCCCTTATTCCTGTCTACGTGCACAACAGACTACGCTATGCACAATCCTTTTCGCGTGCTATGTAAAAATTATAATAGTTTGCATCATGTTTTCTCTACAGAACTTTCTATACCCCTAATAAAATCGTTGCTTTCAGGATACCTTCGGGAAGTCACTGACCATTCCCAGCAATGAGCAGGGGCATAGCTTGCCGGACAGGCTGTAAATTTCCCCCCACCGGGTCGGTGATTTCCCATTACTTTTCTGTCCTATCTACTTAACACTATATATCTAGCTTACAATTCTTTACTTTATTAACAATCTTCTTACTTTCTTTTTGTCAATTTATTGCATTTTATTAATTAATATAGCAAACTAAGATTATTTTTAATTTTACTTAAGAACACTTTTTTCCTACTTACACCCTTCTGCTTAGATGTAGGCTCTAATAGCGTCACTGACAAATTTAGCTGTGAGAAGGGGCCGGACTGGCAACTAAAACGCCTCCATCGGTCGATGATGCTATTTAGAGAACTGTGTTATCTAACTAGGCTTTTGGCATATAATTGCATTATCTATTGTATGTATAATCTACGGAATAATGAGGAAGATGTTGGAAGAAGATGGTTCAGGGTATCCCCTAGTCGGGAGCTCCCGACTAGAACCTCTAACTTGTTTATGTCTATGTCTGTTTATATTATGTCTGTCACAAGGCAGTACTTGGTAAATACGTCTTGCTGTATGGCATATTTTACGCGCATTCTCGTTTTCGCCATTCCACCAACGGAGAGGCTTGTGCTTGTTGCATCCTTTTTTTTCCTTGTCATCGACGCATCGCAGGGCAGTTTCATTTCCCGTGTTAGGCAGTTAACGAGTTGTTCTGCGTTTCCAATAATTGCGGTGGGTTCAAAAACCGCTAAGAGTTTCTCTTTATTGAACGTCTCAGTGTCCCACGTGATGTGGCGTGTTCTGCCTGTCGGGTTTAGTTGTGCACGGGGGGGGGGGGCTGGCGAACGTCAGGTCAATTGAGCCACGTCCTGCCTTGGTGAGGGTGTACTCGGTCCCGGTGTTCAGCAGTGTATTATTAAGGGCTGCGAAGGCGTCTAGCAGCTTGCAGCCTCGTGGGTTCGTCCTGGCACTTTCCGAGTCAACTGCCCACGCGTTGAAATCGCCGGCAATGACCAGTGGGAAGTGCGTTTGTGCGTCCGCCACTAGTTCGTCGAGCATTCGTGCAAATTCGTTGAGGTGAATCCTGGGGGACAGATAGCACCAGTACCAATAGATGCCCCGTTCTCTCGAGTGGTGGGTTTCCGCAGCTCCATATAGCACCATGTTCGGTTTTGGACCCAAGTCTCTTCAGTCATTGCTGTGCATGGTTCGGTCTTCGTAAGATACTGATGGCCCCGGCCAACCGTATGAACGATTTGCTGACTCCATCGACACCTGCGTACTAAACTCACTACAACTCACACACCACTTTCCCCGCGTGATCACCGCAAAGTATTACTTCGCGGAGATGGGTTGCCTATTTTAGGCAGTCTCCATTATTCGTCGCTATTTCTCCAGTGATCCTTTCCTTCCAGCATGATCGTTACCAGTCCCTCCGGTGGAGGTACAGAGCCTACTGCATCTCTGTGCCTCGAGCATTGGTACAGAACGTGTTCCGTGTCCAGATTTGGACAGTTCGGGCACTCTGGAGTGTCCTCATGCCTGAACCTATGGAGATACTTCCTTTACCCGCCGTGTTCAATAAAAAACGGTGTTAGGTGGAAGTTAATTTATCCATTCCGTCTTCTAATCCATTGCTCCAGATTGGGGATTAGTTTATGTGTCCGTCTCCCCTTGTTCGCTGTGTTCCACCTCTCCTGCCAAGTAGCCATTGATGTTGTTCTCTCCGACCGACGGATGTCGTTCCGACCGTCGCTATTCGGGCTATGTATATCTTCTTTATTTCCTTGGCCAATATATCAATGGCAGCATTTCTGTCAATACTGTGGCTGCCTCGTCCGACACCGTCCGGAATCCAGAAATAGTGCGGAGTGCACTGAGCCTTTAGTAGACTGACATCTTCCTTCTGAGGCATTTCTGGCTTGCAACCGCTGATGCCCATATCGGTGCAGCGTAGAGCAGCGCAGAGGCTACTACTCTCGCGTTAGTAGGCGTCTACCTGCTCTGGGTACTCCTATGTTAGATAGCATCCTCGAAAGGGCCGCCTGCATTTTGGCTGCTTTCTGGCTAACATACTTAATGGAAGCATTTGACCTGATATTAACACTGTCTTCATGAAATCTAGCAAAAACCGACCATTTTGCGGCTTGTGATAAGCACAGCCTCTGTTTTTTGGCCTGGCAGCTCCAGACTAGCGTCACGCATCCAGCTGGCCAAGTTTCATATGGCTGCATTCGCTGCCGCTTCTACTTCTTCTACGTCGACCGTAGGCCTTGCCTTGCAAAATCCGTATTGTTGTTTGGATAGGGCCTCTTTTTCTTCAACAACACTCAGTAGTCGGTTGTACACGATCCTCTCCAGAACCTTTCCCCCCATGTCGAGTAGACAGATTGGCCTGTATTCCAAGGGTTCCTCAATTGGTTTTTCCCCTTTCGGTAGGAGAATTAGTTTCGCCGATTCCATCTCTTAGAAAATACCGCGTCCTGTAGACATCTAGTGTATGTCTCTGCGAAGGCGTCGGGTTTCGTCAGCATGGCTAACTTTAGCGCCTTGTTTGGCACTCAATCTGGTCCTGGAGCCTTTTTGTCGCCTAGTTTTTTGCTTGCCATTAACACTTCGTCTGCCGACACCTGCTACACAAGTTCCGTGCTGCGTGAGGCGTTGATTACTTCCAGTCGTTGGTGTGGGAGGTATGAACATGAACAGTGCCTCGACTATAGTGACAAGTGCGGTAGAGCAGGTCACACGGGCCGCTGATCCCTGGCTGCAGATCTTCTTCGTGACGACCTTGTATGTCGTGCCCCACGGGATTATATCGGCCTCATCGCATATTTGCTGGAAGCAACTAGATTTGCTTTGTTTGATGCTTCTCTTGAGGTCTCGCTTGGCTGCCCGCAGGACTCTTTTTTTTTTTTTTTTTTTTTTTTCAACGCGAATCCCGATGCTACGTTCTGCATCCCACCTTCCGCCCAACCGACCGAGGGGCGCAGTCGTGTAACGTACGACACAAAATGCAAAGTAAATATGAAAAAAAAAAATATTTAAAAAAATCGATACAAACTACGAGTATGTGTACAAATACAATTACAAATAAAAATAGGACTATCTACTTGGTAAATAGTTTAGAATAGAAGACTTTATACGAGGAAGAGAAGCTGCCGAGCAGAATACTCTGTAATGCTTGTTATAGTCGTCACAGAGAACCCTAAACGGTTCATGCAAGACATAGTTAGTTGAGCAAAATTGAAGCGATAAAGGTACAAAATTACGTGTTAGTCTAGTAGGGATAGAGAAATTTAATTGGCTAGTCAACACAGAAGAGTCGATTTCACCAGTAATTAATTTATGAATAAATATTACACCCAGCATGGTTCTACGATTAATTAAGGAAGGAAGGTTAATCATCAGAAGTCTACTGGAGTATGACGGTAACCGCACACGAGGATCCCAATTTAAACCACTAAGGGCAAACAACAAGAATTGTTTCTGAACGGATTCAATTCTGTCCTGATGGGTAGCATATTGTGGTGACCAGATACATGAGGCATACTCAAGAATAGGTCGTACCAAAGATATATAAAGTGTTTTTGTCGTGTACGGATCGTTAAACTCCTTCGACCATCGCTTGATGAAACCCATAACTATTCTGGCCTTATTGACCACGGTATTAACATGAGAGTCGAATTTAAGTTTATGATCAAGGATGACACCTAGATCATTAACTTCTTTAGAAGTACTATTAACACGCTCGAGCGGTATGCCATCAAGGATGTAAGATACCAATTGAGGAGGGCTTCTATAGAAGGTCATTACCTTACATTTAGAGCAGTTTAAGTTTAACAGGTTGGCTAGGCACCAAGCCTGAAACGCATCAATGTCCGCTTGTAAGAGATGACATGATGCCATATCCTTATATGCAAGGCATAATTTTACATCATCAGCATACATTAATACTCGAGAGTGAGACAGTATCGAGGGAAGGTCATTGATGAAAAGAGTAAAGAGTAGCGGGCCAAGATGACTACCTTGAGGAACACCGGAAGTCACCAGAATACGTATAGAAAATGAATTTCTGAAAAGAACCTTTTGGGTTCTGTCACGTAAATACTCTAAAATCCAGTTCAAAAGATTGACTGGGAAGCCGAGAAGGCTTAATTTATGAAGCAGCAAGGAATGGTTGACAGAGTCGAAAGCCTTACTGAAATAAGTATAGATGACGTCAGTCTGCTTTCTTTTTTTAAACCCATCAATTACAAACGAAGTAAACTCAAAGAGATTCCTTCCAAATGGTCGGAAATGATGAAGAGTTAACGGACAATTCAAAAAGTTTTAAAACAGGTTTACATAACGCTGCAGCGCAGTATCTAAGCACGCAGGCAGGAACACCATCAGGGCCCGGTGAGTAAACCGGCTTGATAGTTTTAAGGTCGCTAAGAAGCGAACTTTCGGTAATAATGGGATTAAAGATGCAGTTTGACCTCTGTAACTGATAAGGATAAGGCTGATTTTTATTATACCTAGAGGAGGAGTAGGTAGTTTGAAAAAAGTTTGCGAACAGATCGGCTATGCCTGGATCAGTGTTCGCGCACTCATCTGCAAACTTAACCGAAGAAGGCAAAGTAGATGTCTTTCGTTTAGAATTGACAAAGTCAAAAAAATTGCTTGGGATTATGTGAAAATTGAAGGCGACAACGCCGAAGGTAATTCTTATAGCAGATGGAATTTTGGGTGGAAAAATTTGATCGGGCAACTGCATAGCGGGAGAAATCAGAGTGATTTCCCGATTTCTTAAACTTTTTATAACACCTCGACTTCACGTTTTTTAACCTCATCAGTTCATTTGAGAACCAGGGAGGCCTATCAGGCCTCGCTGGGTGATCAAGAGGAACGCAGACATCAAAAATCGAGTACAAGGTGTCATAAAAAAGTTTCAAGGCAACATCAATGTCTGCACAATTGTACAGTTGGGACCAGTCGACTTGCAGAATAAGATCATTTTGCTTATGAAAATCAGCCTGTCTGGAACAACGCATACGTTCAGCAAATTCCGGTTCCTTGATAGGAACTCGGGCTGGTAAATCAATGACCAGTTCCAGAGTTGGATGAAAAGGGTCTTCAGGAAGTGTAAGCGGATTGATCCTGTGCACAACACTGTTGAACGAATCCAACACGAAAATTAGATCAAGAGATCTGTTTCTTGAATTGCGCACACGATTAACCTGCCGTAAGGACAATTCATGTAGACCATCAATAAATTCGTTTGACGATGACGGCAACAGAAAGTTTGAGTCTGATGGCGATGACCACTCGACAACAGGAAGATTAAAGTCCCCAAGAACTACTAAAAGGTCTCTATCAGAAAGTAGGGAGGAGACAGATTTAATAGCATAAAGATGGGTTTGATAGGTAGACAAATTAGATAGAGGAGGTAAATATGAACATGTAATGAAGATAGAGAAAGTACCAAATACAACTCTTACAGCCACCAACTCAATCTCTGAGATGGGAAGATCAATGCGTTCCGACGAAAGAGCAGACTCGACAGCTATAAGTACTCCTCCTCCGATACGGGCCGCTCGATCGCATCTATAAGTGGTGTATTTGGAGGTAAAAATTGAAGAGTCTGAGATGTCCGGCTTCAAGAGAGTCTAAATACAGTTTAGCGAGTTTAGATTTAAGACCTCTAACATTTTGGTAGGCAAGCTCGAAAGATGGAATTAGTTTTTTGACGCAGCAACAAAAGTTGATGCGCCATTTGAAATAGGTGGTAATAAAATCGGAGTCCGATTTTTCTTTTTGGCCTTATATTCTTTTACTATTAAGTGCTCCGGCCAAAACTCTTTACAACAAATATCAGTAAATATTTCTGGCGGAACACTTATCTTCCAGCCTAGATGCAAAGTCTGGGCGGCCTCGGGCTCTCAGGCAGATTGGCTTCCTCCTGCGCATGGATAAGTCGCACGCATCCGAGATGTTTTCCATTAGCTGCCGTGCCATGTCTTCTGCTGACTCCGTGGCTCAAGTCCATTGAGCATGGCATAGAGAGTTCGTGTAGGTTTCCTCATCTAGGGAATGTAAATTCGTTGCTGACTTTCCATTTGGTAAGCCTATAAAGTGAGCTGCTGAGCAGGGTGAGGTCTATAATAGATCCTTTACCGGCCTTGCAGTACGTGAGCTCCAGCCCGTCGTTTACAAGGCCCAAGTCGATCGCCGCGAACTCTTCTTGCAGGGTGGTCCCTCACGCATTGGTTCCCTTCATTCCCCATTCCATGGCCTAGTCGTCAAAATCTCCGGCTATGACGAGGAGAATCTGTTGCGAGCGTCTTCTGATATTTCCTCCAGCATGTGTTGGAACCGCCGCAGCTCCCAGCTTGGTGGTGCGTAGCAACTGTAAATGGTGATTCCATTAATTTTCGCTATCACGAATCCGTCGTTTGCTGCTCTGGCTTCCTGGAGCGGTGATTTGAGGGACCAAATGGCCGCTTTTCAGCATTTACTTGCCGCCCAGCCACTTCCAGCGATAGGCTTGCATGGCTCGCAGATAATTGCGACGGTTCTCTCCCGTATTGATTGCGTCAGCATGGCCTGAGCAGACTCGCAATGGTTGAAGTTCAGCTGTGTAAACTTCATTTTCTGTTGGCCGGGGCGCTCCTTAGCCGGTATTCCTGTCCTTACAAAACGTGCACTGTGGCTCTTGTTCTAGTTCATTTTTGCAGTGTTTTGCAAGGTGACCAACCTCGAGGCATCTGAAACATCTGGTGATGTTCATCCGCTCGCGGATTCTTGAGTTGACCTAGCCAACTTTCAGGAAACCTACTGAAAGGCCCTTTTTTGCGCTTTCCGCTGGCAGTCTTATCGTCTGTGTTTGGCCATACGCCTTTCGGAGGCTTATATTCTCTGGGGCTATGTCCAATATTTGGATTTGGCCCCATAGCGCCTCGCAGATGTCCTCTCTGGTCGTGATCTCGCCCTGGTCCTTGCATTCAACGAAAACTCGGTGAGACAGTTCCGGACCTCTGCATGTTCGCCTAGCGTTTCGCATACCAGGCTTGCATATGCTGTGGTATTCTCTTCTGAATTGTTAAGCTGAAGAAGCTTTGGGGCTCGGTGTCTCCTACACCCTTGTTACGGTAGCCTAGCTACCGACTGGTCCTCGGATTCGCTTTGTTTGTGGCGTCCGTGCTGTGGCCTGCTTCCGCTTGACGTCTTTCGTCGTCCTGAACAGGGGCGAGGTTTAAGACGACTGGTGCGTCTTGATTATCTTCTTGGCTCCTTCGTCGTGCAGCTGGCTCTATCGAGTCTCGCATCGGCTGGTGGATGGGGCGCCGCTTGCCGTCTTCGATTTTTTTGGGTCCCAACTCCTAAGCCGTTGTCCTTGGCCGTTGTACAGTTGCGTTTAGATCTTGTGGTTGTCTTTGTAAGCAATGAGGCCATGCGAGGGTTGACACCCGCCTTCATGGGGTTGAGTGTTCAGAGCCAGATAAGCGTTAATCAGAAATATTACATCTGAACCTATACTGCCTATACTATACTACTACGCATACTGGTAACGCCATTAGCCTAGCAGTGATTTCGGCCAGATTTAACTCCGCTTACTGAGATGCTAGAATATTGTCAGCAGCCAACTCAGGGGTCATCTAGTCCAATCGGGTTGTCCAGTGTTCGCTACCTAAGACGTTACTGTTCTCAGTCTCAGTTGCCTTCTCTTATTTGCTAGGTGCGTCACGGGTGTGCAGCGCCTATCCAGGGGATAACTGGCCACTGCCGGAGGTCAGGAGTTGCTTTGACTGCCCAGGAACGGAATCGATCTGGCCATTGCCAGGTTAATGGCAGTCAGAATCTTTTCGCCTACTAGAGGTACCGCTCCGAGCAATTACATCCCCGTGTCATTTCAGTCGCCTCATACGCAAGCAATGACTAGTTGTGTGTGTGTGTGTGTATTTATTTTATGTTTTTTTTTTTTGTCAGGCAGCATGGAGGGGAAAATCGTAAAATACTGATGGCCCGGGCCAACCGTATGCACGATTTTCTGACTTCGTCAAAACCTACGTACTAAACTCACCCCCACACTGACATACCACATTCCCCGCGGGATCACCGCAAAGTATTACTTCGCAGGGAAGTGCCGTTTTTAGGCTATCTCAGTTCTTCGCCGCTTCTTTTCGCATCGTCGCAGATCCCTCTGGATGCCTATAATGATTTGGCTCAGATCGCTCCAGCTATGTTCTCCTTCCAGCATGAACGTCAGTAGCCCCTCAGGTGGGTGCACAAATCCGACTGTACTGAACAGTAGTACACCACGTGTTCCGGGCCTTCGTCCAGATTTGGACAATTCTGGTACTCTGGAGTGTCCTCGTGCCTGAACCTGTGAAGATACTTCCTGTATCCACCGTGTCCACTAAAAAACTGCGTTAGGTGGAAGTTCCGTCGGGAATCCAGAGATAGCGCGGAGTGCGCTGAGCCTGTAAGGGATTGCCAGCTTCCTTCTGAGGCCTTCTAGATTTCTAGTAGAACGGAGGCTACAACTCTTGCGAGGAACCGACGTCTACCTGCCCTGGGCCCACCTATGTTAGATAGCATCCTCGGAAGGGCCGCCTGCATTTTGTCTGCTTTCTGGCTAGCATAATCTACGTGAGGTTAAAAGCTAAGCCTGTTGTCTAACATGACCCCCAGATACTTGATGGAAGCCTTTGACTCGATGCTAACTATTTTGCGGCTTCCGATAAGCACAGCCTCTGTTTTATGGCCTTCAGCTCCAGGCTAGCGCCACTCATCCAACTGGCTACGTTCCTTATGGCTGCATTCGCTACCGCTTATACTTTTTTTATTTTTTTGCCGACCACTACTAGAGCCAGATCTGCATCCCTTGGGTAAATGCACTCTGAGCAACTCGACATACATTATGTTCCATAGGAGTTGTCCCAAGACCGACCCCTGTGGGACCCCTGCTGAGACCATGTAGCTCCGTCATCCGTATCGTAACTCAATATCCAATCGGACAAGTAGTTAGTAAGGGAGGACCGTATCCGTATTCGGTCTAAGGCTTCCAGTATACAAAACCAGCTTGCTGAGTTTAAGGCATTGCGGATGTCTAACATAATCACCGCGGAATACTCCTTGTCTCCCCACCTCCATCTGGTTCCGTCTATTGCTTTAGCAGAAATATCCACCACCGACTTAATTGCGTCGACCGTAGACCTTGCTTTCCGAAATCCTTACTGGTGTTTGGACAAGGCGTCTTTTTCTTTAATATCACTCAGTAGGCGGTTGTACACGATCCTCTCCTGAACCTTTCCTGCCGTGTCCAGTAGGCAGATTGGCCTGTATTCTGAGGGTTCCTCTATCGGCTTGACCCCTTGCGGTAGAAGGATTAGCCCCTGTCTCTTCCAACGCTTGATGAATACTCCGTCCTGTAGGCATCTGGAATATATCTCGGCGAAGACTTCAGGTTTCGTTGTCATGGCTAGCTTCATCGCCTTGTTTGGCACACCATCTGGACCTGGGGCCTTTCTGTCGCCAATTATTTTAATTGCCACCAAAATTTCAACACCGACACCTACTGCACTAGTTCCGAGCTACGTGAGCAGTTGACCGTCTCTAGTTGAAGGTATCTAGGGAATAATTTCTCGACTATAGTGGCGAGTGCAGTCGGGCAGGTGACACGGACTGTTCCTTGGCTCCGAAACTTTTTGTAACGACCTTGTATGCCGTACCCCATGGGTTACGTGTGTGTTTTTTTGGGGTGGGAAATGCATTAAAAGCCAAAAAGTGTGTGCCCTCTCATGGCACCACCCATGGGTATAACTTTACGCAAGGATTTGATTATCACTGCCACTGTGGTGCTAATAGCAATCAAATTGTTGTTGCTTAGTAGGATATCTATTAAGTCGTTGACTATAAAAGGTGTCCCAATAATTTGACTAAGCTCTTCCCGTTCAGCAGTGAATCTTGGACACACGAAAAAGGCATGTTCAGCGTCTTCTATGGCCCGCGTACAGTGCGAGCAAAACGGGTCCGTCTCGT
This sequence comes from Drosophila ezoana, assembly GCA_035045725.1. NCBI lineage: Eukaryota > Metazoa > Arthropoda > Insecta > Diptera > Drosophilidae > Drosophila > Drosophila ezoana. Next base: position 76,410 of record JAWNOU010000137.1, read on the forward strand.
GTTTAAACATATACAGATAGGATTTAAAGCACCCGTGTCCCGTCAGTAATTGAGTCAGGTAGAAATCAGTCTGAACGAGCTTCCTACTCACCCAAGGCCGTATGTCGGGGATCAGCGATCGTGTCCAGCTGCCATTGGTAGAAGCTTTCCACCTTGCCTGCCATTAATCCATTGTTTTAGCCCGCCTTGTAGTTTGGGGGCTGTTTCTCCTTGTCTCCATTGCCAAAAGATCTAGCGGGATCATTCCGGCCAGCACTAGTGCTGCATCTTCGGAGACAGTATGGTAGGAGCTGAGGCATCGTAGCGCGAACCTACGGTATGCAGCCTTGCTGCTTCGGCTGTAAGCTGGTATCCTCAGTGCCGGCGACCAGAATATTGCGGCATACAGTATGATCGACCTGACTACACTTGCTATCAGCCACCTGCTCTTCTGCCGCGGGCCCGCATTATTAGCCATCATCCTGGCTACTGCATTCGCAGCTTTCGCCGCCTTTCCCCCGACGAACTCCAGGTGATGCTTGAAAGTAAGCCGATGGCCAAGCAATAATCCGAAGTATTTGATGGCTGCGGCGCATATTGTGGCTGTCTCCACCACCTTACGGCTGCTGACCAGTTCTGCCTCCGTGTTGTGTGCAGCCAGTGTTAAGCCATTGGTCGCGAGCCAGTTCACCACATGGCGGATAGCAGTGTTTGTTTTCTCCTCAACCGCAGGCAGCTCCTTGCTGACCGTAACCACCGCTATGTCGTCTGCACAGCCATACATCACGTTCCACAATGTATGTCCCAGGACTGATCCTTGTGGAATGCCGGAGCACCCGGTTGGAGAAATAGTCCGTAATCAGGCTTATCAGGTACTCGGATATCTGGAGTCCCTGGAGTGCGCGTATAATGTTCATTCAGCTAGCTGAATTATACGCGTTCTTTACGTCCAGGGTCGTGATGAGGCAGTAAATTTTCGTACCATTCCGCCAACGGGTTCCCTTTGATGGCTTGTTTGGCGATGTCTACCACATGGCTGATAGCTTGGGTAGTGTTACGTTTGTTCCCCTAGCGTTTAACCGTTGGGAGTTATACCGCTCCGACTCGGTCACCAGAGCCCTTTAAAGGTACACGGGCAGGGTTGGCCAATGGTCGGTTCCCTGACCTTATGTACCTTTTCCCCTGGGAGAATTGAGACTGTATGTTCTGAAACTGCCTATCTGTAAATATTTGGTGAAGCGCCGTGTGTCTATGCAATGTTACCCGCCTTACAGGTGGTGTGTGTCCCGGCTACAAATGGCAGCGCCCTCGATCGTTGGTTACCAACGCTTATTGGGGAGACCAAAGTCTATGATCTGCAGCGCCACTACATCAGTGGATCGCCTTGCAGCTGTTTTTGCATTCTTGTCGTGAGAAAGCACACACAGACACACGCACATACGCACACAAACAGACACACACACACACACACACACACACACACACACAGAGAGTGAAAAGTGAAAGACGCGGTGCGGACGCACATTCTGTGGTGCTCCGGCTTGCGCCCTTTGCTGCTATTGCTGCAGAGGCAAAGCCTTTTTAAAACTACAGATTGAATGACAAAAACAACGTACCTGGAGTTGGCGTTGATCTTTAATTGGAGGCAGCAGTCGCTGGTGATCCAGACGGGTCTCCTCCGTTGGGTAAGACAACAACAACATCACTCAATTGTGCCCTGGAGAGCATTAAGTAAAAAGCTTTCCAATCTCTCCGTGAACTGTGAAAGTCATGCAGACGACGAACAGCTGCTACAAGGTAGCGATGACAACCAGCGTAAGCACAGCTGAGCACCAGTGCTCAAAAACCGCAGACAAACACATATAATAGAGGGACAAATAGATGGATCGCCACTACGAAGCCAGCATGCAAAAAGCTGCCCACCACTAGATGGCGCTAGTAGTAAAGCTAATAGAAAGACAAATGCAGAATGCTGTATGTCCAACAGGCCCAACGGGTACACAAGGCCGCGCATCTGGCTAAGCCATCCCCACCGCTCCGGCGGCGTACCCAATAAACGGGTCTCTGGCGTGCGTGTCGGACCAGCATAGCTCCCCTTTTCTTTGAAGTGCACAGAGGATTCTATAGGATCCAGCCCAGTAAGGTCTCAATTACGGCATACTGGAAGCCACTTACATATCTGACGACACCGTGCTGACAGGCCGCAGTATTCCAGCACATTAACAGCACATTAACTCGAGTGAAATCGAGTGGAAACGGCACACCTGTCCCGGCCCCACTCAAACCATTGCAAGGCCTCGAGACCATAACCTTGTTGACAGTAACCATTAAGTTAGCCGTGCAGGATCAGTTGACATTGTCCTGACTAATGCCGATCTAGCTCTGAACGCCGGCTCTCATAAGGACCGGAGTCAACCCTCGCGTGGACCTCACTCCCTGGAAGGGCACCCACGGGATCACGGAGGTGACTGCACAGAACAGGCCTTGAAGGGGCCCAAATACCCCAACAACAAGGGGGACCCTGCAACAATAGATGCAACAACCTCACTTTGTCTAGCAGAGTTGCTAAAACCCCACGGCAAGCCGATTAAGCCGATGCACCTCTGCCGACCAAATGCGACGCTACCAACTGCATCGCAGCGGGAAGCCCTGAAAGTACACCACGAAAAACAGCGTCTAAGCCGGCAAAGAGCACAAAGGACTCCTGCTTCAGCCAGATGAGGCAACTAGGCAAAATCCTGGACGAGGATTGAGAAAAAGCCGGTGATGCGAAACATAAGCCAGGGAATGAAGGATTCGCTGGCACAAATGAAGAAGATCCAGAAGGAAGTGCGCGCCCAAATAGAAGACCAGGTGCGGATAGACACAACCTGCCCCAAATGCAAAAAATACGCTAAGAAGCATAGCGACACCGCAGATCAAGAGCCGCAACAACAAGGAGATGCCTACGAGCGCGTGCACGCCATCGCCGAAGACAGTAAGCCCGAAGTGCTCAGACTTGCCCTACCACCTGGCTGCAGCATTGTAGGCTTCCCAGACGACATCGCAATTGTCACGGTGGCGAAAAAGAAAGAAGAAGAGGAAGAACGAAGAAGAAGAACGAAGCAGCTTGTAGAAAACGGCCTCAACTTAGCCACGCAAAAAACATCACAGTGGACGGCACCGAAGTAATTTCCAAGGCTTCTATAAAATATCTAGGTGTCTTGCAGGATCACAGGCTCAGTTTAAAAGACCATCTTCAATACACAGGGGAAAAGGCGAGTAGAGCTAAAAATTCACTATCTGTCATAATGGCAAGCACTGGAGGTTCTAGACAGCGCAGCAGACGGCTGATCTGCAACGTGGTCCAGTCGATGATCCTCTACGCATCATCCATCTGGGGTCCAGCAATGAGGATCCCTTCCTACAGCCGCAACTGTAGAGCATCGTACAGAAGATGCGTACTCCGAGTCCTCTGCGCCTTGCGGGCCGTCTCAGACGACGCAGCTCCCGCTGCATCTACTTTCAACAGATGACCGCACCGCATCACACCGCCGGGAGACAACACTAGAAGAATAGCAGCTGGACTAAACGCATAGTTGGAAGTACGGACAAACCGACTTCTACTTGACCCAGCTACTGGCAGGACATGGATATTTTAAATCCTATCGCTTAAGGTTTAGGCATGAGACTGATCCGTTTTGCACACACTGTGCGCGCACCATAGAGGTCGCACAACATGTCTTTTTTGTCTGTCCCAGATTTTCTGCTGAACGGGAAGAGCTAAGCCAAAGTATTGGGAGTAATTGAACAGTCACTGACTTAATAGATAGCCAACTTAGCTCGCACAACAATTGGGTTGCAGTAACCCACATGGCTGCAGAAATCATCAAATACTTGCATCGCGCTGAGAGACAGCGTAATAACTCTAGATAAGATCCTAGAAGAAGCTTTCATGCCATCCGACCACTACGGAGAGTAGGTGGTGGATTAAGTGGGTTAAGGTCCCACACTTTTCGGCGTTAAATGCTTTCCCCCCTATTAAAATAAAAAAAAAAAACACACACTGACTGTTTTGTGCTCCGTGCGAAAATAAATAAATCAATGGTTTTCCTGAGAAAATTATAGTGAAGCTAGTGCACGTGCGCAGTGAACTGTGTCATAGGCCTAGCATACCAAAGGGTGCGTGGCGGTATTCACTGCGAAGCCCGTGCAGAGCACTCTACAGCTTCACGATCCAGGCGAGGGGAGTGGTGGCGTCTGCTTGGCGTGTTTTTCGCGCTGTGAGTTTTACAACTCAAGTTTAGTAGCCGTCTCGCGAACCTATTTGTGCAGTTGGTTGCATTCACTCTTACAGCTGTTAGTAGTGTTGGCTAGCGCAGTTCACAACCAGCTGATCTGCACTATAGAATCAGCTGCATAACTGCGTAGCTCAGACAACAACCAGACGATAGGCTTTCCAAGATGACTGGCAGAAAGTACAGCATACTTTCGGGCTTACTCTGTTCTTGCTAAGCAGGTAAGCTTTGTTCTCTGAACACGCTTAAGAACAGGCAAAGAAATCGGTATCGGTGCTCACTTCAGTCTCCAGGGCAAAAAGGAGCAAGAGGTCGCGGTCCAGACCAATTTCCAACCCCCCCTCCGCGGCGGTGCCCATAAAAAACGGGGTCACCAGAGGACCGAGTCGGAGCGGTATAACTCCCAGCGGTTAGTTAGAGCAGGTGACGGCTTAACGGCGCTGTTCATCGGAGAACGCCAAATTAACGGGCTCATGCGAGAGGAACTCGCGAAAATAGAAATCATGTGGAAGGTGGCGCTCAAGCCCTGTGCGCCTGAAACGCCGTCATTAGCCAGACGTGGCGAGCCGAACGGGCTTAAGAAGCGCCCTACGAAGCTCGGGGCCCAAAGAGAGGCAAGCACGCCCAAAGGGCCAAGGGATGGCAAGCCAGAGCAGCGCAGAACTCCCTCCAAGAAGGCTAAACACCAGGGTCAATACCCAACGAAGCAGGCAGGGCTCACGCAATCCAAGACAGCCCCTGTCAACTCTAACCCAGCTGGTCAAGCACCTAAGTGGCGATGTGCAGAGCATTCGCAAGACCGCGAAGGGCGGTTCTGCTGCACCTCAATAGGAAGCGGGAGCACAAATGAGCTACAAGAAGCTGTAGGAAAGGCCTTGGGTGACCGGGCAATAATGAGAACGCTGACTGAGACGTCCAAGGCTGAGATCAGGGACCTGGATGAGCTGGCAACTAGCATTTGGCAACCAGCATTTGGAGCCAGCAAAGGGCTACAATTACTCTGCCAGCGCCAACAGCCAGGAGAAGGTCACGGTGAGGATCGGATGGGTGGTCTGCCGTATACGTGCAATAGACCAACCAAAGCGTTGCTTTAAATGCCAGGGATTTTGGCACATTGCGGCGAACTGCACCAGCGGAGACGATCTGAAAGCCGTATGCTTCAGATGCGGGGATATGCACACGATTTGCACACGAAAGGGCGAACATCCACAAACCACGCTACAGGCAGCTATAAATGTGTACGCAAAATTAAATGTAAAGGTTACTTCAAATAAACCTTAACCTCTGCATAGCTGCTGAAGCCCACTTAGAGCAGACTGTTAGAGAAATGCGCATCGATATTGCCATTATCAGCGAACCCCACCATCGATAGACGAACTGCCCGAGATTATGGACCGCGGATTGGGATGGAAAAGCTACGCTCTGGATATGTGGGGATCCTTCGACATCTATCTGCGACATCTGGAGAGCACAAAGCCCTTTACTGCTACCTGGCACCGAGCTTAGCGAGTTTCACGCTGCATTGTACGCATTATTAGACGACGCAAGGGAGCGGAAGGTCATAATTGCTGGTGACCTCAACGCCTGGGCAATGGAATGGTCGTGATCGTTGGGAAGCTTCGCAGCCCTGGATATTGCCTTGTTAAACTCCGGGTCGGCAAACACCTTAAGCCGCGGTGGTATCGGATCTATAATCAATCTCACCTTCGCAAGCTCGTCCTTTTTCGGCGCAACAAAATGGGAATTAAACGACGTATATACCGCAAGCGAGCACTCCGCAATAATATGCACGATTGGTGAAGGATCTGAGGCCAGATCGAAAAGCCTAAGTCGGAAAGCCTACCGCTTGGATACTTTCGACCCCGTGGCCTTTTCGAACGCAGTCCAATCGCTTGCCAAAGTCGGCAACGCAGAGAGTAGAGCCTCCCAAATGACGATTCAATTAACACGTGCCTTTAATGATAGCACATACTGGTGGAACGAGAATATTGCCGAAGCACGGTGGAGCTGCATTCAAGCCAGGCGGAGATACCAGCGAGCCCGAGGTATTCCGAAGAGCAACTAGAATATCAGAGGGCCAGAAGACTGCTAAAGAAGGCCCTTCGAGATGGCAAGAGAGAATGCTTCCTGGAGCGATGCGACTCAGCGGACTACAATACTTGGGGCAAGGCACATAAAACTTTCGAAAAGAGACTCTACGCCGGCAAGCATACGCAGCCTTCTGACCCAAAGGAGCTGATGCTGATTGTGGAAACGTTATTCACACTCAGACCCGACATATTATTTACGCAAACCCGCCCATCAAGCCTAATCGATGAAGTTTCAGTCGACGAGGTGCTGACGATACCCAGAAGCCTGAAGCCCAGTAAGGCGCCGGGTCCGGATGGAATTCCCCAACCGAGCGCTGAAACTGTCCATGTGCCTACAGCCAGCGCAGTTCGTGCAGCTTTTCAACAAGTGCCTCAAGGATGGAATTTTCCCCTCAATATGGAAACTCCAAACACGGGGCCTGTTACCGAAGCCATCGTCATTCAGGCCGATTTGCCTCCTGGACACGTTGGGCAAAGTGCTGGAGAAGTTAATTTGCGCCTTGAAGCAGCTGTCGAAAACAATGGTGGCTTGTCCCAAAGTCAATTTGGCTTCACCAAGGCAGAGTCGATGGTAGCAACAAGCGCCATCCAAGGATCGAGATGGAAGAGCGGCACAAAGAAGTACTGCCTCATTGTCACTCTAGATGCTAAAAACGCCTTTAACACAGCCAGGTGGGACAAAATATTGGATGCGCTGTCAACGTTCCGCGTCCTATATTACCATCAGGAGATGATAGGCAACTATTTAAGAGGAATACTGCTGCAATACGACATCTCAGATGGCCCCACTACACACCAAGTGTCCGCTAGGGTGCCCCGAGGCTCAGTTCTAGGACACCTCCTCTGGAACACCATGTACGATCCTCCGACCGGAACTTTCGATCGATACAAGTATCATCGGCTTCGCGGACGACATGGCTCTTGTAGTCGTCGGCAAGGAATTGAAGCACGTAGAGGATTGACCGTGTACACCAATGGGTGGCAGCAGCTAGACTCGAGCTGGCGGCCAATAAAACAAAAGCGGTGTTAGTCAGCAGCTGTAAGAGGGTGAAGACAGCGCACAAAAGAGTTGGCAGAGCAGTAATAGAATCAGCGAGGGCGTTAAAGTACCTGGGCGTCGTGCTAAAAACAAGAATGTCATTCAGAGAGCACTTGGAGTATGTCCACAAAAGAAACAGAATCCTGTCGGGCGCTATCCATTGCAAAAGCTTTTTAATCTATCTCTTGAATCTTCTGTCTTTCCATCCCTTTGGAAAGAATCTTATATCATTCCTCTCCACAAGAAAGTTGGAAAATCTGATATATAAAATTACAGGGGCATTGCAAAACTGTCCGCTATACCTAAATTATTTGAAAAAATAATCACTTCGAATTTGCGGCATTTCTGCAAATCAGTTGTTTCCCCTGTTCATCATGGATTCGTAAAGAATCGGTCAACTACGACCAATCTGCTTGAGTTTACTTCCTTGGTAAACGATGCTTTTCTTTCGAAAATGCAAACTGATGTCATTTATACTGACTTCAGTAAGGCGTTTGACTCTGTGCACCACGAAATTTTACTCTTTAAACTTGACAGAATAGGTTTCCCTCCGTCTCTTTTGCTTTGGATTAATTCTTATTTAAAAGGTAGGACCCGAAGAGTAATCCTGTGGCTGACTACCTCTAAACAGGTTCACGTTACTTCTGGTATTCTTCAAGGTAGTCATCTTGGACCTTTACTCTTTACTCTTTTTATAAATGATCTCCCCTCTGTTATATCACATGCCCGTGTACTCGTATGCATGCGGACGATGCGAAACTTATTCTATCATACACTAATCGCCTACATGATTCTTGTCTACAAGACGATTTGAACGCTATGCAACTTTGGTGTTCGGCCAATCATATGCATCTGAATTGTTCAAAGTGTATGTTTAAGACATTTAATCGTACTACACCTTATCTTGTCAGTTATACAATCGACAATACTCCATTGAAACGTGTACTAACAACTAAACTCTGCTTCAATCTTCACGTAGATACCATCGTTAATGAGGCAAAACGTGTACTTGGATTCATAAAACGATGGTGTAAGATGAGTTTTTTTATTGATTTCGTTTTACATTTTGGTATTAAGTATTACTAAACCTAAGGCTGCGCAGTCTTCGGTGGTGGCGCTGCCCTTTGTATATAAGTCGTTTTATGTATAACATATAAAACGAATATATGCGACGATAGCTAAACGGCCAGCTAGAGTACTAGCGGTCCGCGCTGCGAAATATGATCCTGAGTCAATAAACTCAAGCGGCTCGGCGCTTTTAGCTTTATGTTTGTTATTGTATGGTACAAAGTGTCGCATACTTTGTATTGAAATGCAGGGTGCTATTAAATGCATATACTCACCCTTTTAGAAGAATAACGTAATATAATGTAGTTGTTCAATTAACTTATATATTTAGTTTACTATTGATAAACTTAATGGGGTCTTGGTGAATGTTGAGTAAGTTGATATAGAAAAATAATATTATTATTATTATTTTTTTTTTGTTTTGTTCAAATTTTTATGTTCATAAATTTTTTTTTTGCATAAATTTTATTTTAGTCTATATAATATATTTTTAATATATATGCATACATCCTTTTTCCAATTGTAAAGGGAATGTATTATAAAATACAATATTTGAAACGATAGTTATTTTTTTCTCATGCATATATTTTTGTAATTATATATTGATAGTTACTTTGTGGCTGATCAGGCCTGAAATGTACTATGTTCTATGCTCGAGTTAAGCTAAGTTTTGAATAATTTTAACCTGTTCTTATTTACTACTTGGGGTTTCTTTTTTCCTACATCTACTTTTATGTTGTTTCTACCTTCTATGCTTATAACTTTGTAAGGGCCTAAATATTTACTTTCTAACTTATGCGCTGTATCGTTCTTTAGTCGAACTAAATTTCCTATTTCTAGTTCTATGTCATTTAGTTTCTTATCGTCTTCTATCTTTCGTTTTTCTTTTTCTAAATCTACTAGAGTTTTTACTCTTTTATAAGCTATTTCTAACCTAAACTTAAATTCTTTTGCGTAGTCGTCTATGTTATATATTTTTCCTTCTATGCTTATAACTTTGTAAGGGCCCAAATATTTACTTTCTAACTTAAATTCTTTTCCGTAGTCGTCTATGTTATACATAGGGTCAACTTTAGTTTGGTTATTAAATTTTATGAACTGTCTTGGTAATCTACCATAAACAAGTTCGTATGGACAGTATTCATGGACTGTCGATGGTGTAGTGTTGAAACAATATGTGAAATAATTCATCCATATGTCCCAATCGTCTTTGTCAATCGAAATATATGAAATGTTTGGTGGTGATGTGCTGTTGATTGTATATTACTTATATTTATATACTTGCACAGGTTATTTATGAGCGAATTTTTGTATTCAATACCCATGTCCGTAATGAACGTCTTCATAGGACCGTACTTTAGTACAAAAGATTCAAATATTGCTTTACCTACTGTTTTTGCACATTTATCTGTTTCTGGTATTGTAACTAGTTATTTAGTGAGTTCGCATATTATAGTAATTGCGTACTCGTTGCCATTCTCTGTACGAGGTAATGGACCGATTGTGTCTATTAAAACAGTATCAAATGCAGTATTTGGGGTATTCGTCAATATCATTGGGGCTTTAGTATGTGTTGATGTTTTTGCTAATTGGCATTTCACACAAGTTTTCACATACTTTGTTATGGTCATAGTCATTTGGGGCCAGAAATAGTATATCTTAATTTTTAACAAGGTACGCGTAATCCCTGTATGGCCTCCCTCTATAGGATCATCATGATATTTCGACAGTATTGCTTTTATTTGACCTTCTCATTTTGTCTATTTGTGTCACTTTTGTAAGTAGCACTACATTTAATGTATTTAAATATTTATTGTATTTTCCATTGATTCTTTTCCACTTTTAAGTAAACAATTTATTTTACCGAATTTTAGTTTCAGAAATTTCTTTACGTCGTTATTACTAACGACTTCATAGACATTGGGCTCTTTTGGATCTTTTTGCAATTTTGTTTTGTCATCTGCGCAGATGTTTTCCTGTGTAATATTGTTATTACAATTTATAAAAAAGTGTTCATTTAAGCACGTCTGTGCTGGTTAGTGTAGTGGTGCCTATGGATACATATGTATATGTTCTTATGCTGTTATTGGTTAACAGCTACAAAGAGAGGGAGAGTGAGTAGCTTGCATATGCCTGTGTTAGTGAGCATATATGTTGCTCATGAAATGCGCTCAGACGTGGGATATTCAGCGTAAACATAAATGGTCAGGGTGCGGGGATAGTGACTCGCGCTGCGTAATATGAGCCAGAGCCCATACATGGAGTGGCTCTGGGTTTGTTTAATTTATATTTGTTATTGTATGCAACAAAGTGCCACATAGTTTATATATGAATACTGGGTGTTACTTTTAGGCATATACACACTACACCTCCCTTTTTATAGAAATAACGTAACATTATAAATTTGTAGCTATTATATGAATAAAATTGTTTTTTTTTGTATGAAATAGTAAAATGTAGTAATAATGATTAAAGTAATATGAATTTTAAAAAATTATTTAAGATTTATAAAAATGTAAAATGTTCAAAATATAAAACTATAAAAATATAAAAATGTAAAATAAAAAATGTAAAATTCATTATAATAATTTGTTTTTCTTAAGGATTGATTTTTTTTTTGTTGGTTGATCAGGCCGATGTATCTTTATTATTTTTTTATACCCTGAACCCATTGAAAATGGGTAAAAGGGGTATTATGTTTTTGTGCAAAATGCAAATGTATGTAACAGGCAGAAGGAAGCATCCTCGACCCCATCCAGTATATATATTCTTGATCAGCATCAATAGCCGAGTCGATCTAGCCATGTCCGTCTGTCTGTCCGTCCGTCCGTCCGTCCGTCCGTATGTATGAACGCAAGGATCTCAGAACCTATAAGAGCTAGAGACTTGAAATTTTAGATGTAGGTGCTCCTAGTGCCCGCGCAGATCGAGTTTGTTTCCGATAAACGATAACTTGCCCCGTTTCCAAGTAATCGATAAAAATGTATATCGAAATCCCGTTTTTAAAGCAATTTTGGTAAATAATAAGAGCTAGAGTTACTAAACTTGACATGTAGCTTCTAGAATAGTATATATATATCAAGTATCTTTCATTTTTAACCTATCGCCAGCTCCCCGCTACTCTCTATCAATGAGCGCGAGCTGCATTTGGTGTTGGAATAAGGGGGTTCAGGGTATCCCCTAGTCGGGAGCTCCCGACTAGAACCTCTTACTTGTTTGTATATGACTTCGTAAAGAAAATGTATATGTTTTATTCGTTAAAAATTTTTAGTCTATTCTTATGAACATTTTGTTCTTTACCTTTTGTATCTTTTATTATAGCATTGTCTTTATCTTTTATGCTTACTACCGTATATGGTCCTAAGTATTTATTTTCTAATTTATGAGCTACTTCATATTTTAAAAGTACTTTGTCTCCTATATTCAAATTTAAGTCTAGTGTTTTCCTATCATCTAGTTCTTTATTTTTCTGCTTTTGTTTATCTATCATAATTCTTGCTCTTTTATATGCTAATTCTAGTCTATATTTAAATTCCTTAGCATAGTCTTCTACATTATAAAGTGGGTCTATTTGATCTATGCTATTAAAATGTTTTGGTATATTTGAATTTTTATTGAAAATTAGCTCATATGGACAATAATCATGTGCCATTGATGGGGTTGTATTGTAACAATAAGCGAAGTATTGAAGCCATGTGTCCCAATCAGTTTTATCAACTGATATGTAGAAACGTATGTACTCATTAAACGTTCTGTGGCTTCTTTCAACAGTACCAACTGTTTGGTGATGGTGTGCTGTTGATGTTCTATTATCTATTTTTAGGTATTTACATATGCCTGTTATTATTGAATTCCTATATTCTGTACCCATGTCCGTTATGAACGTCTTCATTGGACCGTACTTCAGAATAAAAGATTCGAATATTGCTTTAGCGACAGTTTTTGCATTTTTATTTGGGATCGGAATGGCAACTAGGTATTTTGTTAGCTCTCAAATTAGTGTAACTGCATACTCGTTACCATTCTCTGATCTTGGTAATGGATCTATAGTGTCAACAATTACCCTGTCGAAAGCGTTTGTTGGTGTTTCAGTTATAATCATAGGTGTCTTAGTGTGCTTTGTTGTTTTAGCTTTTTGACATTTCGGACAATTACGTATGTACTTTGTTATATGACATGTCATATTTTTCCAATAGTAATGTCTTTTTATTTTTGCTAGCGTTTTTGAAGTGCCTGTGTGACCACCTTGAATAGGATCATCATGGAATGTAGACATTATTGCTTCGTTTTCTGTTTCTTTATTTATTTGGGTTACCGGCTTGAGTAGCGCTACTCTTAAGTTTTTTAAATATATATTGCCCATATTTTTGAAAGTATCTATTGAAATGTTTTCGAAGATCTTTTCGCTCAGTACCACTTCGAGTTGGATGATTCCTAATATACCGGCTTCTTTTTCAAGCCTTTGGAAAAACTGACCTAAATCGATAGTTCCATTAGTATAAAGGTCGCTAATCTCAATTCTTGCAACAACCTTGTTTTAAAATACATAGCATATTTGTTATGTGCAAGGTCACTATTTTTCGCATATCGTCGTTTTTAATGACGTCGTATACGTTGGGCTTAGAAGCTTTATCAAGATTTTGCCTTGGCAACATTTTTTGTTCTTTTCCTGCGCAGGATTTATTTTGTCTACTTTGTTGTCTGGTAGTGACTTTCAAGACATTTGTATTATAACTTTTTAATTCTTTGATGGTTATTCTTGATAACGCATCTGCAACAAAATTATCTTTTCCCTTAAGGTATTCTACAGTGAACTCATACTCTTCTAAATCTAATTTCATTCTCGTAAATTTTGAACTTGGATTTACCATTGAAAACAGATATGTCAATGGTCTATGGTCTGTTTTAATTGAGAAATGTTGACCATATATGTATGGTAGAAAATGGGTTATTGCCCAGTGGATTGCTGCCAACTCTTGTTCGGTTGTACTTTTATTGCTTTCTCCTTTTGTAAATGAACAAGAAGCATATGCTACGGGCAATTGTTTATCTCCATACGTTTGAGTCCGCAGGCTAGTTTACTGGATCTGTTATGATGCAAAATTCTTTGCTAAAATCTAGGTTTTAGTAAAGTGGGCTTCATAAGAGCTTTTCTTAAATATTCGAACGCTTTTTGGCATTCATCGGACCACTCAAACTTTACAGTCCTTTTACATAATCTCGTTATGTGACTTGAATAATCTGCAAAGTTTTTTATGAAACGTCTATAATAATTGCAAAATGCAACGAATCTTCTAGCGCTATCAGCGTCCGTGGAAACTGGATATTTTTCAATGACATCATATTTTTTGTCATCTGGCAAAACACATTGATCAGTACACTTATGACCTAGAAAAGTCACTTCGTGCATGAAAAATGAACATTTTTCTGGATGTAATTTAAGGTTGTGTTGCCTACACAAGTCAACAACGTTTGTTAAGTTTTTGATCATGTGGTTTTCGGAACAACCGATGACGATTAAGTCGTCCATGTACAAGAAAGCTTGTGAAGGTTCTAATCCGAAAAAAGCGATGGTCATCATTCTTTGAAAAGAATTAGGCTCTATTTTTAGACCATAAGGTAATCGTGTAAAACGATAGGAGCCATTGCTCGTTGAAAAAGACGTTATATTTCTAGAATTTTCTTCTAATTCTATTTGGTGAAAACCGGACATTAAATCTAAGCATGAGAAATATTTTGCATCTATTCTTGGGAGTGGAAATTTGTCAGACAATAGTTTTTTGTTAATTTGACGATAGTCAATAACTTATCGCCATCTCTTGGTATCGGAACCTGGTAATCCCTTTTTTGGGACAAGAAGTATAGGACTGTTATATTCCGATACAGACGGTTCTACAATATTATCCGAGATAAGTTTTTCGACTTGATTATTAACTTCTTCTTTATGGGTATGAGGAATTCTGTAGTTTTTACCGTACACTGGCTCAGTATCTTTTAGTCTTAGTTTTTGTTTATAAAAATTATTGGTTGTTATGGATTCGGTTTCGAGTCCGAATATGTCTGTATACTTGGTGCAGAGATCTTTTAATTGTGTTTTCAATAATGGGGGAAAGTTCTTTTTTAGTTTTTTTATCACCGTTTCTTGGCGATCTTTGCTAATTTCATGGACTGTTTCAGAGTCACTTAGCTTTTCTATTTTAATGTCGTTAAGATTTACTATTTTTATTGAATTTGTTGTATTTAAAATTCGGACAAATGTTTGTTGATTATTGGAAATAGTATTTCCAATGAATATTCCTTTATCAATTTCTTGATTTGGAATGAAAATATTGTTTTCTGGCGAAACAATATTGATTTGACGGACTACTTCAGAACGAGCCGGAAGTATTGTGGCATTATTATCACAAGTGTGAGTTATTGGTAGTTTTATAGGATAGTTTAAATTATTTGGCCGAAGTATTAGAGAATCACATGTTTGTGTGAAATCTAATTGGCAATTATACCTTTTAAAGAAGTCTATACCAATAATGCCATCGCTGGGTATTGGGAAATCCTGTCCGACTATCTGAAAGTCGTGTGGAATAACATATTTTCCGGTAGATAATTCTACATTGCCGGTATTATGTCTGCCTCGCTGATATAATACTGTGCTGGTACTTCCTGTCATTTCAGTGCTGCAATGAATGTATTTACTCATTGCATCATTAAATGTGCTGAAGTTTCCAGCTTCTAGTATTATACGAAGTTTTTCATATTCACAATTTTTGGTCATTGCAGATATTGACTCTTTAGTAGAGAATTTCACTGCATTATCCGAGTCCAGGCCATCGTCAATATAAGCTGCCTCGAGTTGCTTACGCAAGTTATCGATTTCAGCTGTATATTCGATTTTATGACTTCTACAGCCAAATCCTCTTGGTTGCCCTTTGTTCGTTTAACAAGCCTTAAGGCTGTTAAAAAACGATTTAATGACAGTTTTTTACCGTCAAATTCAGGGACTGTAGACGAGATTTGTCTTACATATTCCCTATCTAAGGCTACCTGATCTGGCATGTTGGATTCAGTATTGTCCAGTGTCTCAATGTCGATATCGATATTTATGTCAGTAATTGGCTTAGACTCATTAAGATCTTGCAGCTGAATACCCGGAACCCATTAAAAATGGGTAAAAGGGGTATTATGTTTTTGTGCAAAATGCAAATGTATGTAACAAGCAGAAGGAAGCATCTCCGACCCCATAAAGTATATATATTCTTGATCAGCATTAATAGCCGAGTCGATCTAGCCATGTCCGTCTGTCTGTCCGTCCGTCCGTCCGTCCGTCCGTATGTATGAACGCAAGGATCTCAGAACCTATAAGAGCTAGAGACTTGAAATTTTAGATGTAGGTGCTCCTAGTGCCCGCGCAGATCGAGTTTGTTTCCGATAATCGATAACTGGCCCCGTTTCCAAGTAATCGATAAAAATGTATATCGAAATCCTGTTTTTTAAGCAATTTTGGTAAATAATACGAGCTAGAGTCACCAAACTTGACATGTAGCTTCTAGAAAAGTATATATATATATCAAGTATCTTTCATTTTATACCTATCGCCACCTCCCCGCTACTCTCTATCTATAAGCGCGACCTGCATTTGGTGTTGGAATATGAGGGTTCAGGGTATCCCCTAGTCGGGAGCTCCTGACTAGAACCTCTTACTTGTTATAATGTTCTGTCTAATGCCAATGTTTTTCAATCTGGTATTTAAAGATTGTATGAATTTAAGGCACTGCCTGGCATGCTCCTGTGTTAGTTTATTTTTAATGGAATTTATCAATATTTGTATATAAATATCATTGATATTTTTCACCAATATACTCCATTCCATACTAATATAATAGATATTTATTGATGCAGTCGCACCATTATTATTGTTGCTGGTCCCAAAATTGGGTGTTCTTCAGTTACCAAGCTTTACTGAGACTTGCCTCTATATCTGACATAATCAAATATGTTCAAACCTTGTCTAGTCCGTCTGCTCTACTTATATAGCGTTTCTTAATTTTCTTTGTATGCATTGCATACACCTTCAATGCTAGCGATACATCAGATACGACGGTGATTATAATTTGCAAAATTGTAATGTTCTCTAAATTTTCTTTATGATCGATGATTTAAACCGTATTGATTACATTTGCGGCCGATTTGTCAACCTTGGGCTCGTTTCAGCCCATTTGAATTAAAATTTTTGTTTTTTAAAATTGTTGCAAATTTTAAATGAATATCATATTTTATATTTGAAAATTGAAAATTGTTGCAAATGAATATTACATTTTCATTATAGTGTTTGTTATTTTTATTTTGTTTAAATAATATTTTTGGGTTTAGTATTTTTAATATTATATTTAGGCAGAAGTCCTTTCTTTTTGTGTCTATTTTAAAACCCTATTTCGATCAACGCAGTGATCTCCTTTCTAATTTAACGTACAATTTTTAGGTTGTACTCTACCTTGACGCACACAGCACAGTGGGCGTCATTACAATTTATAAAAAAATTTTAATGTAATCTTAGATAATGCTGCTTTGTCTGCTGTGTGTCTTCCTTCTTCGCTGCATCAGCTGGTCGTCGCCGGTTCGCTCGCTGATGCTCCTTCGTAGGCGTAAAAGGCGGCCTGCCCTTCACGCTTGTTGACTCAGCTGCTGTTATCCTAGGCCTATGAGCTCAGGCGGTACCGGTGCCGGTCATCGCACAGGTTTTCCTCGCGCATGTAGCTTGACAAAATGCGCTTTTCAATCTCTCGGGCACTCTTTTTGTTTTTTTCGGTAGTTCTTTGGGGGGAGGAGGTGTTGTTTTATTAAATTTAGTTTTAATTTTCTTTATTTCTGAGTGAGCTGGAGTTATTGGCATTCTTTGTTTAAGGCTTGAATTAAGAAAGTCAAGCTCTTCTTGTAATTTTTGGGCAGTTGCCTAGGGGGGTGACAAATAGCAGCCTCTTTATCTGCGCTATTCTTTTCTTCATTTTCTTTTGCACTCCCCCACGGTTAGCCATAACTCCCTCTCTACTCACTCAGTTTTTCCATTTGTTTCTTTTTTCAATTGCTGTTGGTGTTGTTGTTGTTAATCCAGTTCAAGATTTTAAAATGATGACCACGTCAGTTTTTCCACTTGTTTCTTTTTCCAATTGCTATTGTCGTTTACTTATTTTTCCCACTAGTCGCCATGTAATATTGTTATTACAATTTATAAAAAAGAGTTCATTTAAGCACGTCTGTGCTGGTTAGGTTGTAGTATATGAATCGTTTTATTCAAAGTCAATGTTATGCGCTTAGCCTATGGATACATATATGTTCTTATGCTGTTATTGGTTAACAGCTACAAAGAGAGGGAGAGTGAGTAGCTTATATGTAGCTCATGAAATGCGCTCCGACGGAGCGTGGGATATGCAGCGTAAACATAAATGGACAGCGTGCGGGGCTAGTGACTCGCGCTGCGTAATATAAGCCAGAGCCAATACATAGAGTGGCTCTGGGTTTGTTTAATTTATATTTGTTATTGTATGCAACAAAGTGCCACATACTTTATATATGAATACTGGGTGTTACTTTTAGGCATATACACACTACACCTGTCTTTTTGATGATCTTGTTTGAACCATTAATATTTTCCTATTCATGTCCGCTAAATGGTTATCTTTCCCCTTGAGGTATTCTACGGTAAATAGGTATTCTTCTAAGTCTAGTCTCATCTTAGTTAATTTTGATGTGGGATTTTTCATCGAATACAAATAAGATAGGGGACCTTGTCTGTTTTAACTAAGAAATGCCTTCCATAAACATTTGGTCTGAAGTGTTTTATTGCCCAATGTATAGCAGCTAATTCCTGCTCTGTAGTTGATTTATTGCTTTCTCCCTGTGTGAAAGCGCGGGATGCGTTGTGAGGCGGCCACTTACGTCAGCCACCCCACAGTTTTGAATCCACGGCAAGGAGCCATCGTTTTATGGCAAAGATCACGGCAAGGAGCCGTTCGCGGAACGATTTAATAGTTTGGTTAGTTTATAAGTATTAATTGTATTAAGATAAGATCATAGCTTGATAAGAGGGAAGGAGCCGCCAATATTGCAATTAATTTAGTTAATACTATTATTGAGTAAAGAGGCAAGGAGCCATTAATATTATGAGTAATTTAAGTAATATTATTATTGAGCAAAGGGCAAGGAGTCGTTGAGCTTATAGCTTATATAATGTGCAATAAGCGCATAGTTAAGGGCAAGGAGCCCAGCTCAGGTTTGAATTTAACCGCCGGCCGCCGCTGCAACCGAGCATTGCAACCGATCGCTCAACACCGCCTTCGTTCAACTTCGTCCAACTTCGCGACTCAGGCGCAGTGCTGACGCAGACGATAGAAGGGCAGGAGCGGGTTACAGCGTACGCGAGCAGAAATTTGCTGAAGGCCGAAGTGAACTATTCCGCCACCGAGAAAGAGTGCCTGGCAATCGTTTGGTCGATTTGGAAGTCCACTAGAGACCTGTCAGCAAGCAGTGGTGGTTGAGCCACCATGCAAATGGGTCAGCCAAGTTCCCTGACTATACAGAAGCAAATGGGCAGCTATATAAGCATTTGGGCCACTGGACGGACGACGAAGACTACAACTACAACGGCAGAGGGTATTAGTGGAATGCCATGACGCTCCCACGGCCGGGCATCAAGGCGTGAGGAAAACAGTGTCGAGGCTAGCCCAAAGGTACTACTGGCCGGGTATGTTCCGTGACGCCGGCAAGTGGGTGGAGCTGGCCCCTCTCAGGACAGCCACGGCTGCACACCTGCAAACCGCGTTCCGAGAAAGGATTTTGAGCCGATTCGGGGTGCCCAAAAAGTTCGTGTGCGACAACGGGGTACAATTCACGAGCCGGTGCTTCAAGGCTATTCTGGAATCCCTGGGTGTAGAGGTCCAAAATACCGCCCCGTACTGTCCGCAAGAGAATCCTACCGAGAGGACAAACCTGACTGTGAAGTCCATGATAGCGCATTTTATCGAAGGACATCAGAGTTCGTGGGACGAGCTCTTGCCGGAAATATCGGTAGCGGTCAACACAAGCGTGGCGGACTCGACAGGATTCAGTCCCGCTTTCCTGATGCAGGGAAGGGAGCCGCGGTAACCGTCTGCTTTATATGATCAGGTGACTCCGGGGTCAGCAACTATTGCGTTCGACCCTATGACGAAAGCGGATAGGCTAAAAGAAATCTTTTATATCGTCCAGCAACCTCTAGCGCGCATCAAAGGACCAGGGCAGACACTACTACCTTGTGAGACGAGAGTGGCGGCCTTCGTTGGACTATTTGGTCTTATTAAGGCAACACCAACTATCCAACGCCGCTGAGGGTTTCGCAGCGAAGTTGGCACCCAAGTTTGACGGCCCCTATAGGGTCGTCAAATTCATATCCCCCAATATTGTGCGCTTGGTGAAACCAGGCGAACATAAGAAGAGGGTGGCCAATATCTCGCAGCTGAAACCATTCCACCGAGAGACGACGGAGGATGAAGGGGAAAACCCAGGGCACATGGGGGGCCACGAGAAGGCGACGGGTGAGAGCGACACCCGTAGCCAACGCAACTAACGTACTAAATGTAGATTAGACTAACACTAGTAGCATAATAAGAATAGGAATAGTGAAACGTCAGCCGCACTGTGAGGAAAGGCATAAACAAATAAGTATCTAATAAGTTAACAAATAAGTCGAATTTACAGATGGAACCCGAGACCATCACATTCTCATCAGAGGACGCCATCAGCGGAGATACTGAGCCCTTCCCTGGACCTGGCGCTGAAGATCGCCCGCGGGACCCTCGTCAGGGTCGCCGATACTACGGGAGAGGACTGCAGGAGGAACCCCCTCGCCAGTTCCGTCACACCCTCTACTCACGGCGGACCAACTGGACGGGGTGGTCATGCTGATGTTCGTGGAGGCGCCGTCTGCACGGAATTCGCCACCGTATGCGGAAGAGCACCCGTCCCCCTCGCTTGCATCCCACTCGTCAAAGTCGTCCGGAACGACGACCCCGATAGCAACCGGCGAGGTGGACGATCCCGCGGACGAGGAGGAGCTCCCATCGCTCGACACGGGCAGGCACGGGCCTTCAATGCAATAATTCAGGGTAGTAGACGCAGAGAAGGAGGGAATTTTCCCGTCGGCCCCAGAAACGGAGTCGCCCAGAGGCAGCGAGTGACGTCCCAGTGGCCCGTACGGAAACGGACCAGATCAACCGCAGCCCGGACCCCACAGCGGAAGGGAACCCGACGGCACCGAAGCCCACGTCGGCTTATGAGCCGTTAAAAGAGAGCAAGTTCCCCCGAATAACTTTGCGCTACCTGCCGAATGTTCCCGAGGAGGCTAGGTCACTAGGTTCTGGGCCCTCGAAGCGTGGAAGGGTGAGCACAGGGGAAGGCCCTGGCAGAAAACGCCGACGGCAGAAAACGCCGGCTCGCTGGTGAGTGAGCCGTCACTTTCTGGAGAGCTGTCAAGGTGAGTAGACGTGCCGAGAAAAAGAGCGCGAGCGACACAGTGAAGTGTACAGCGGAGCGCTAGGGCTCCAAGACAGTGCCGCAGGGCCCTTGTTTAGGAAACCCAGTAGGGTAGAAGTTAATAAAACTTGTGAATAAAGTGAATGTAGTCAAAGTAATGAAGAGAAATGCTAATCTTTGTATTCTCGGGCGGTCATATTTGTGCTAAACATCAGATATAACCGATGTTCACAGCCTAGGGGGATAGTGTAGTTGGTGCGAGGGGAAGGCCCGATAGTGCAGATGGTGCGAGGCTACAGCCCGCTAGTGTAATTGTTGCGAGGCCAAGGCCCGATGGTGTAGATGGTGCGAGGCTACAGTCCGCTAGTGTAGTTGGTGCGAGGCCAAGGCCCGATAGAGTAAATGGTGTGAAGCTACGGCCCGCTAAAATAGGTAGTACGAGGCTGCGGCTCGATAGAGTAGGTAGGATAGAAGTAGTGGGGTATTGAAACATTCACTTCAGTAGTTTCACATTCAGTAGTTTCTCGTGTAATGACGCTAAAGTGTTAAGAGAATTTGGAAGGGATATTGTTATATTATGCCTTTCCGAAATTCGTTTATTATTTTCTCTTAGCCTGCTTTATAGATCAACTGTCTGTGTTAAATGCAAATTGTTTAATTTCGTTGCATTGTCACATATAATTTGGCGGCTGGTATTGTAAGAATCTACAAGAATTTTAACATGTCTTAACTTTGTTTCGTTTGTAATCGGTGCACTTTTGTTAAGGCACTTGAAGGATTTATCAAACTCCTCACGTTGTTCCCTAAGAATGGTAACGACTTGAGTCCAGTCCATTTATAGACATTTTTAATTTATCTGTGCAAACGCACCATAATAATGTCGTTAGGTCCTAAAATATGGTGTTCTAATTGTTGTGTGTTTTTATACCCTGAACCCATAAAAATGAATCTAAAACGGGTATTCTGTATTTGTGCAAAATGCAAATGTATGTAACAGGCAGAAGGAAGCATCTCCGACCCCATAAAGTATATATATTCTTGATCAGCATCAATAGCCGAGTCGATCTAGACATGTCCGTCTGTCTATCCGTCCGTCTGTCCGTCCCTTCATCTCAGAACCTATAAGAGCTAGAGACTTGAAATTTTAGATGTAGGTGCTCCTAGCTCCTACGCAGATCGAGTTTGTTTCCGATAATCGATAACCTACTCCGTTTCCAATTCATATCCCCCAATATTGTGCGCTTGGTGAAACCAGGCGAACATAAGAAGAGGGTGGCCAATATCTCGCAGCTGAAACCATTCCACCGAGAGACGACGGAGGATGAAGGGGAAAACCCAGGGCACATGGGGGGCCACGAGAAGGCGAAGGGTGAGAGCGACACCCGTAGCCAACGCAACTAACGTACTAAATGTAGATTAGACTAACACTAGTAGCATAATAAGAATAGGAATAGTGAAACGTCAGCCGCACTGTGAGGAGAAGGCATAAACAAATAAGTATCTAATAAGTTAACAAATAAGTCGAATTTACAGATGGAACCCGAGACCATACCATTCTCATCAGAGGAGGACGCCATCAGCGGAGATACTGAGCCCTTCCCCTGGACCTGGCGCCCGCAGATCGCCCCCGGGACCCTCGTCAGGGTCGCCGATACTACGGGAGAGGACTGCAGGAGGAACCCCCTCGCCAGTTCCGTCACACCCTCTACTCACGGCGGACCAATATCAAGACTGGACGGGGTCCCAGGTCATGCCCCCCCCCCTGAATAAATGTTCGTGGAGGCGCCGTCTGCACGGAATTCGCCACCGTATGCGGAAGAGCACCCGTCCCCCTCGCTTGCATCCCACTCGCCAAAGTCGTCCGGAACGACGACCCCGATAGCAACCGGCGAGGTGGACGATCCCGCGGACGAGGAGGAGCTCCCATCGCTCGACACGGGCAGGCACGGGCCTTCAATGCAATAATTCAGGGTAGTAGACGCAGAGAAGGAGGGAATTTTCCCGTCGGCCCCAGAAACGGAGTCGCCCAGAGGCAGCGAGCGACGTCCCAGTGGCCCGTACGGAAACGGACCAGATCAACCGCAGCGGACCCCACAGCGGAAGGGAACCCGACGGCACCGAAGCCACGTCGGCTTATGAGCCGTTAAAGAGAGCAAGTTCCCCCGAATAACTTTGCGCTACCTGCCGAATGTTCCCGAGGAGGCTAGGTCACTAGATTCTGGGCCCTCGAAGCGTGGAAGGGTGAGCACAGGGGGAAGGCCCTGGCAGAAAACGCCGACGGCAGAAAACGCCGGCTCGCTGGTGGGTGAGCCGTCACTCTGCGAGAGCTGTCAAGGTGAGTAGACGTGCCGAGAAAAAGAGCGCGAGCGACACAGTGAAGTGTACAGCGGAGCGCTAGGGCTCCAAGACAGTGCGGCAGGGCCCCTGTTTAGGAAACCCAGTAGGGTAGAAGTTAATAAAACTTGTGAATAAAGTGAATGTAGTCAAAGTAATGAAGAGAAATGCTAATCTTTGTATTCTCGGGCGGTCATATTTGTGCTAAACATCATATATAACCGATGTTCACAGCCTAGGGGGATAGTGTAGTTGGTGCGAGGGGGAAGGCCCGATAGTGCAGATGGTGCGAGGCTACAGCCCGCTAGTGTAATTGTTGCGAGGCCAAGGCCCGATAGTGTAGATGGTGCGAGGCTACAGTCCGCTAGTGTAGTTGGTGCGAGGCCAAGGCCCGATAAGTAAATGGTGTGAAGCTACGGCCCGCTAAAATAGGAAGTACGAGGCTGCGGCTCGATGTAGTGGTAGGATAGAAGTAGTGGGGTATTGAAACATTCACTTCAGTAGTTTCACATTCAGTGGTTCTCGTGTAATGACGCTAAAGTGTTAAGAGAATTTGGAAGGGATATTGTTATATTATGCCTTTCCGAAATTCGTTTATTATTTCTCTTAGCCTGCTTTATAGATCAACTGTCTGTGTTAAATGCAAATTGTTTAATTTCGTTGCATTGTCACATATAATTTGGCGGCTGGTATTGTAAGAATCTACAAAATTTTAACATGTCTTAACTTTGTTTCGTTTGTAATCGGTGCACTTTTGTTAAGGCACTTGAAGGATTTATCAAACTCCTGCGTTGTTCCTAAGAATGGTAACGACTTGAGTCCAGTCCAATTATAGACATTTTTAATTTATCTGTGCAAACGCACCATAATAATGTCGTTAGGTCCTAAAATATGGTGTTCTAATTGTTGTGTGTTTTTATACCCTGAACCCATAAAAATGAATCTAAAAACGGGTATACTGTATTTGTGCAAAATGCAAATGTATGTAACAGGCAGAAGGAAGCATCTCCGACCCCATAAAGTATATATATTCTTGATCAGCATCAATAGCCGAGTCGATCTAGACATGTCCGTCTGCCTATCCGTCCGTCTGTCCGTCCCTTCATCTCAGAACCTATAAGAGCTAGAGACTTGAAATTTTAGATGTAGGTGCTCCTAGCTCCTACGCAGATCGAGTTTGTTTCCGATAATCGATAACCTACTCCGTTTCCAAGCAATCGATAAAAATCGATATCGACATCCTGTTTTTTGATCAATTTTTGGTAAATAATATAAGATAGAGTCACCAAACTTGACATGTAGCTTCTAGAACAGTATATATATCTGCATAAGGTGTTGGAAGAAGAGGATTCAGGGTATCCCCTAGTCGGGTGCCACCGACTAGAACCTCTAACTTGTTTTGTTTACTGCTATAACGTTTTCCTAATATTGGGTGTTCCTTAATTGATATTTAATTGATATAGATACATAAGTTCTTTTATACTTATTGGAGTTATGGATATTAATTGGTGAACTCTTTCCCTAAAATGGGAGTCTTGTAAATAAACTTCATCTATGTCTTTGTTCGTAGCCATTGAGTTTATTTAGGAGAGATCAAAAGTAAAAAGAAATTATCGTTTTTTATATTATATTTTATCTAGGTCGTTTGCCCGACTCATATATTTTTTCTTTAGGCACCTATTGTGCACCTTGTACAATTTGAAAAAAGGATTATGCACATTAGCCCTACGATATTTACAAGGAGAACTGTTATTATTCTTAAGTCTGGTGTTTCCACCTGAACTTTATTAATAACGTTGGCGGTAGAATCCACCGTCTTTGTGTCTATTAATCCCATGGTGGACCAAGGGAAATGATTATGGCGTGTGAATACTACCTCCGTTTTAAAAGCTTGAAGTATTAAAATTTGAATAATTGACTTTAAATTTAAAAGTTTCAATAATCAACTTGTGTTTGTTGTTTACATATTTTCCTGCCTATGTTTGTGTATGGATTTCAGGCCACACTCTAATCGGGCAACTTTTATGTCGCTCAATTGTACATTAGTTTCTGAGCTAATAGTATTTATGCATCACAGTGCAATTAAAAAACAAGTAAGAGGTTCTAGTCGGGAGCTGCCGACTAGGGGATACCCTGAACCCTCTTCTTCCAACACCAAATGCAATTATATATACTGTTCTAGAAGCTACATGTCAAGTTTGACAAGTTTGACTTTGAGTCAAGTGACTCTAGCTCTTATTATTTACAAAAATTGCTTAAAAACAGGATTTCGATATACATTTTTATCGATTACTTTGAAACGAAGTAAGTTATCGATTATCGGAAACAAACTCGATCTGCGCAGGCACTAGGAGCACCTACTTCTAAAATTTCAGTCTCTCAGTCTCTAGCTCTTATAGGTTCTGAGATCCTTGCGTTCATACATACGGACGGACGGACGGACAGACGGACATGGCTAGATCGACTCGGCAATTGATGCTGATCAAGAATATATATACTTTAGTGGGTCGGAGATGCTTCCTTCTGCCTGTTACATACATTTGCACTTTGCACATATACAATATACCCTTTTTACCCATTTTCAATGGGTTCAGGGTATAAAAATTATAATGTTGTGCGCTCTTGTAAGCGCTGTCGGCTCTCTTATCCGTGGTCTGGCTTGATGCGCTAGACTGTGCCGGTGCTGACTGCACAGGCTGTTTCTTTTATGTTAGGGCACCGATGCTGGCAGCACAGGTGTACTCACAGTGAGGTGAGTTTAACGGTCCCTCGCAGTTTTTGGGGCAGGTCTTCTTCAGCTTCGGAATTCCCTTAAGTTGGGGTTAAGATTGTATTACTTTATTTATATGAATAACAGGGTAGGTGGATGTGTGCGCGGTTGGTGTTTGACTTTTTCGGGTTGACAATAAACGCCGTTTCGCTTTGCACACATCACACTCTACTCACTGCGTTTATTTTTTTGAATTTGTTGTTTTCTGATGTTTGTTGTTATTACAGCCATTGCTGCTGTTGTTGTTGTTATTACAGCCATTGCTGCTGTTGTTGTTGCCTCATGTCTCGGTCTATTTTGACCTTATTCAAGATCGCCATGTACGATGAGTTATTACGCAGGTTTTAAGTTTGTTCATGTCGGTCCGGATACTTTTTTTGATCTGATTTTACATTTTGGTATTAAGTATTACTAAACCTAAAGCTGCGCAGTCTTCAGTGGCGGCGCTGCCCTTTGTATATAAGCCGTTTTATGTATAACATATAAAACGAATAAATGCGCCGTCAGCTAAACGGCCAGCTAGAGTACTAGCGGTCCGCGCTGCGAAATATGAACCTGAGTCAATAAACTCAAGCGGCTCTGCGTTTTTAGCTTTATGTTTGTTATTGTATGGTACAAAGTGTCGCATACTTTGTATTTAAATACAGGGTATTATTTAATGCATATACTCACTACAGTCAGTCATAATTAATGTCCATGGAGCAATAAGGCATTAAGGGTGATAAAAACCTATAGATGAAATGCATACCAACTACTGGTTTGAGAAAATGTGTAAATATGTGAGAAAGTTTGTAGAAAATGACATTACCTGTAAAGTGTCAAAAATAAAAAACCACCATCTGGCAAGTCACAAATAGAAATGCACCCGATTCCTAAAGATGACATAGCCTGGCACACTGTGCATATTGATATAACTAGAAAGTTAAGTGGCAAACACGACTTGAGAGAGCATATCATTATATAAGTTAATGCGTTCACAAATTCGTTCACCTCCAACATTCACTGAACCTTGTTACGGAAAACTGCATTTAGGCAGTCATACTGTTGCACTATCCGGCTCAGATTGTGGAGTGTCTGTGTGTGTGTGTTTTTTATACGTTCGTGATGAATAGGTAGCTTGGATTGCCTGCGGAACGGCCGCAAAGCATTGCTTCACAGGCATGTTCTTGCTACCTAAACTTCCTCCGCTCTCTGTCTGTTGCGCTCAACTCTCCTGAGCTCCACCATCACTTGTGCGGTCTTTTACATGTTCCTGACTAAGTTGTCCACCTTGATAGGTCTCCCCATGCTGTTCTCCAGTTCCCGCCCGTTCGCTGAGAACCTTCCACATTCAAAAATTATGTGGTTGGCGTCCTCTGCGATTGCACTGCCGCACTAAGAACACTCATCTGTGTTGTCGTGGCCGAATCGCTTCAAGTAGCTCCTGAAGCATCCGTGGCCAGATAGGAGCTGAGCGAACCGAGTGCTGTGCTGTGCTGTTTCCATTAAGAGCTCTGTAGCAAACTACCGCTTTGGCTACCAGTTCATTAGGCGGGACCACCCCTGCGATAACCAGCGCTACTTCGTCCGCTACCGTCCGGAATGCGCAGCTGACATGTAGAGCGCTTAGGCGATATAAAGAATTTACCCTCCGGCTGTAGCTAGGAACAGCCATTGCTGTGCTTCAGATGGTGGACGCGTACGTTATTACCGCTTTATTCACGGTCATGAGAAGACGGCGTCTCTGCTGTTTTGATCCTTGAGTGTTCAGCATAATCCTGGATAGCGCCCGACAGGATTCTGTTTCTTTTTTGTGGACATACTCCAAGTGCTCTCTGAATGACATCCTTGTGTTTAGCATGACGCCCAGGTACTTTAACGCCCTCGCTGAATCTATTCCCGCGCTGCCGACTCTTATGTGGGGGCTGTTTCCACTTTTTTCCGGCTGCTGACTGACTGACACCGCTTCTGTTTTATGGGCAGCCAGCTCGAGTCTAGCTGCTGCCAGCCATTGGTGTTCACGGTCAACGTCCTTCAATTCCTTGACGACAACTACAAGGGCCACGTCGTCCGCGAAGCCGATGATACTTGTATAGATCGAGGAGGGCCCTAGAACTGAGCATTGGGCCACCCCAGCTGACAGTCGGTGTTTAGCGGGGCCATCAGCGGTGTCGCATTGCAGCAGTCTTCCTCTAAAGAAGCTGCTTGTCGTCTGCTGAAGGTACTCTGGGACGCGGAACGTTGACAGGGCATCCAATATTTTGCATTCACTCTTACAGCTGTTAGTAGTGTTGGCTAGCGCAGTTCACAATCAGCTGATCTGCACTATAGAATCAGCTGCCTAACTGCGTAGCTGAGACAACAACCAGACGATAGGCTTTACAAGATGACTGGCAGAAAGTACAGCATATTTTCGGGCTTACTCTGTTCTTGCTAAGCAGGTAAGCTTTGTTCTCTGAACACGCTTAAGAACAGGCAAACAAATCGGTATCGGTGCTCACTTCAGTCTCCAGGGCAAAAAGGAGCAGTATAACTCCCAGCGGTTAGTTAGAGCAGGTGATGGCTTAATGGCGCTGTTCATCGGAGAACGCCACATTAACGGGCTCATGCGAGAGGAACTCGCGAAAATAGAAATCAAGTGGAAGCTGGCGCTCAAGCCCTGTGCGCCTGAAACGCCGTCATTAGCCAGACGTGGCGAGCCGAACGGGCTTAAGATGCGCCCTACGAAACGGCCTAAACGCCAGGGTCAAAACCCAACGAAGCAGGCAGTGCTCACGCAATCCAAGACACCTCTGTCATCTCTAACCCAGCTGGTCAAGCACCTAAGTGGCGATGTGCAGAGCATTCGCAAGACCGCGAAGGGCGGTTCTGCTGCACCTCAATAGGAAGCGGGAGCACAAATGAGCTACAAGAAGCTGTAGGAAAGGCCTTGGGTGACCGGGCAATAATGAGAGCGCTGACTGAGACGTCCCAGGTTGAGATCAGGGACCTGGATGAGCTGGCAATTAGCATTTGGCAACCAGCAAAGGGCTACAATTACTCTGCCAGCGCCAACAGCCAGGACGCTTATCGAGAAGGCCAAGGTGAGGATCGGATGTGCAATAGACCAACCAAATCATTTCTTTAAATGCCAGGGATTCGGGCACATTGCGGCGAACTGCACCAGCGGAGGCGATCTGAAAGGTGTATGCTTCAGATGCGGGGATATGCACACGATTTGCACACGAAAGGGCAAACAGCCAACGGACCACTCTATAGGGAGCTATAAATGTGTACCCAAGATTAAATGTTTAGGCTACTACAAATAAGCCTTAACCTCTGCATAGCTGCTGAAGCCCTCTTAGAGCAGACTGTAAGAGAAATGCGCATCGATATTGCCATTATCAGCGAATCCCACCATCGATAGACGAGCTGCCCGAGATTATGGACCGCGGATTGGAATGGAAAAGCTGCGCTCTGGATATGTGGGGATCCTTCGACATCGCTGGAGAGCACAAATACCTTTACTGCTACCTGGCACCGAGATTAGCGACTTTCACGCTGCATTGTACGCATTATTGGACGACGCAAGGGGGCGGAAGGTCATAATTGCAGATGACCTCAACGCCTGGGCAGTGGAATGGTCGTGCCCTGTTGGGAAGCTTCGCAGCCCTGGATATTGCCTAGTTAAACTCCGGGTCCGAAAACACCTTTAGTCGGGGTGGTATCGGATCTATTATCAATCTCACCTTCGCAAGCTCGTCCTTTTTCGGCGCAAAAAAATGGGAATTAAGCGACGTATTCCTGGCAACTAGCATTTGGTAACCAGCATTTGGAGCCAGCAAAGGGCTACAATTACTCTGCCAGCGCCAACAGCCAGGACGCTTATCGAGAAGGCCAAGGTGAGGATCGGATGTGCAATAGACCAACCAAAGCGTTGCTTTAAGTGCCAGGGATTTGGGCACATTGCGGCGTACTGCACCAGCGGAGACGATCTAAAAGGCGTATGCTTCAGATGCGGGGATATGCACACGATTTGCACACGAAAGGGCGAACAGCCTCAGACCACGCTATAGGCAGCTATAAATGTGTACGCAAAATTAAATGTAAAGGTTACTTCAAATAAACCTTAACCTCTGCATAGCTGCTGAAGCCCTCTTAGAGCAGACTGTAAGAGAAATGCGGATCGATATTGCCATTATCAGCGAACCCCACCATCGACCGCGGATTGGAATGGAAAAGCTGCGCTCTGGATATGTGGGATCCTTCGACATCGCTGGAGAGCACAAATACCTTTACTGTTACCTGGCACCGAGCTTAGCGACTTTCACGCTACATTGTACGCATTATTGGACGACGCAAGGGGGCGGAAGGTCATAATTGCAGATGACCTCAACGCCTGGGCAGTGGAATGGTCGTGCCCTGTTGGGAAGCGGAATACAATCCTTGGGGCAAGGCATATAAAACTTTCGAAAAGAGACTCTACGCCGGCAAGCATAAGCAGCCTTCTGACCCAAAGGAGCTGATGCTGATTGTGGAAACGTTATTCACACTCAGACCCGACATATTATTTACGCAAACCCGCCCATCAAGCCTAATCGATGAAGTTTCAGTCGACGAGGTGCTGACGATACCCAGAAGCCTGAAGCCCAGTAAGGCGCCGGGTCCGGATGGAATTCCCAACCGAGCGCTGAAACTGTCCATGTGCCTACAACCAGCGCAGTTCGTGCAGCTTTTCAACAAGTGCCTCAAGGATGGAATTTTCCCCTCAATATGGAAACTCCAAACACGGGGCCTGTTACCGAAGCCAGGCAAGCCGCCAGACGATACAGGCCGATTTGCCTCCTGGACACGTTGGCAAAGTGCTGAAGAAGTTAATTTGCGCCTTGAAGCAGCTGTCGAAAACAATGGTGGCTTGTCCCAAAGTCAATTTGGCTTCACCAAGGCAGAGTCGATGGTAGCAACAAGCGCCATCCAAGGATCGAGATGGAAGAGCGGCACAAAGAAGTACTGCCTCATTGTCACTCTAGATGCTAAAAACGCCTTTAACACAGCCAGGTGGGACAAAATATTGGATGCGCTGTCAACGTTCCGCGTCCCATATTACCATCAGGAGATGATAGGCAACTATTTAAGAGGAATACTGCTGCAATACGACATCTCAGATGGCCCCACTACACACCAAGTGTCCGCTAGGGTGCCCCGAGGCTCAGTGCTAGGACCCCTCCTCTGGAACACCATGTACGATCCTCCGACCGGAACTTTCGATCGATACAAGTATCATCGGCTTCGCGGACGACATGGCTCTTGTAGTCGTCGGCAAGGAATTGAAGCACGTAGAGGATTGACCGTGTACACCAATGGGTGGCAGCAGCTGGACTCAGCTGAGCTGAGTAATAATGTACGCGTCCCCCATCTGGAGCAGAGCAATGGCTATTCCTAGCGCATTCTGGACGGTATTAGACGAAGCAGCGCTGGTTATCGCAGGGATGGTCCCGCTGAATGAACTGGCAACCGAAGCGGTAGTTTGCCACAGAGCTCTTAATGGAAACAGCACAGCACAGCACTCGGTTCGCAATGCAGCAAGGATGCAAAGCATGGAACGATGGCAAGCACGTTGGGATCGCTCATCTAAAGGACGCTGGACACATAGACTAAACTCAGCTCCTATCTGGCCACGGATGCTTCAGGAGCTAATTGAAGCGATTCGGCCACGACAACACAGACGAGTGTTCTTGGTGTGGCAATGGAATTGCAGAGGACGCCAACCACATCATCTTTAAGTATGGAAGGTTCTCAGCGAACAGGCAGGAGCTGGAGGAGAGCATGGGGAGACCTATCAAGGTAGACAACTTGGTCAGAAGCATGTTAGAGACCGCGCAAAAATGGGAAGATGCCTGCACCTTTGCAGCAGAAGTGATGGTGGAGCTCAGGAGAGTAGAGCTAAACGGCCAGCTAGAGTACTAGCGGTCCGCGCTGCGAAATATGAGCCTGAGTCAATAAACTCAAGCGGCTCTGCGCTTTTAGTTTTATGTTCGTTATTGTATGGAAGAAAGTGTCGCATTCTTTGTATTTAAATGCAGGGTGCTATTTAATGTATATACTCACCCTTTTGACTTATATATCTAGTTTTGTTTCGATAAACTTAATGGGGTCTTGGTGAACGTTAAGTGAGTTGATATAGAAAAATAAAATTATTATTATTATATTTTTTTTTGTTTTATTCAAATTTTTATATTCATAAATTTTTTTTGGTTAAATGTACATATGTCATGTATATATTTTTGTAATTATATATTGATAGTTACTTTGTGGCTGATCAGGCCTTGAATGTACTATGTTCTATGCTCGAGTTAAGCTAAGTTTTGAATAATTTTAACCTGTTCTTATTTACTACTTGGGGTTTCTTTTTTCCTACATCTACTTTTATGTTGTTTCTACCTTCTATGCTTATAACTTTGTAAGGGCCTAAATATTTACTTTCTAACTTATGCGCTGAATCGTTCTTTATTCGAACTAAATTTCCTATTTCAAGCTCTATGTCATTTAGTTTCTTATCGTATTCATTCTTTCGTTTTTCTTTTTCTAAATCTACTAGAGTTTTTACTCTTTTATAAGCTATTTCTAACCTAAACTTAAATTCTTTTGCGTAGTCGTCTATGTTATATATTTTTACCTTCTATGCTTATAACTTTGTAAGGGCCTTACTATTTACTTTCTAACTTAAATTCTTTTCCGTAGTCGTCTATGTTTTATATAGGGTCAACTTTAGTTTGGTTATTAAATTCTATGAACTGTCTTCATAATCTACCATAAACAAGTTCGTAAGGGCAGTATTCATGTACTGTCGATGATGTAGTGTTGAAACAATATGTGAAATAATTCAACCATAAGTCCCAATCGTCTTTGTCAATCGAAATATATGAACGACTAAATTCGTTAAATGTTCGATGACTATTTTTTCTAATGTTCCTAATGTTTAGTGATGATGTGCTGTTGATTGTATATTACTTATATTTATATACTTGCACAGGTCATTTACCCATACGCCGTACGTTAGTACAAAAGATTCAAATATTGCTTTACCTACTGTTTTTGTACTGTTTAAACAGTATCAAATGCAGTATTTGGTGTATTCGTCAATATCATTGGGGCTTTAGTATGAGTTGATGTTTTTGCTAATTGGCATTTCACACCAAGTTTCCACGTCATTTGTAATGGTCTTAGTCATTTGGGGCCAGAAATAGTATTTCTTAATTTTTAACATAGTACGCGTAATTCCTCTATGGCCTCCCTCTATAGGATCATCATGATATTTCGACAGTATTGCTTTTATTTGACCTTCGTCATTTTTGTCTATTTGTGCCACTTTTGTAAGTAGCACTACATTTAATGTATTTAAATATTTATTGCCCATATTTTTAAATTCATTTCTTGATACAAATTCGAAAATTTGTTCATTTGGTGACAACTGAAATTTAGCAATTTTATGTATTCCGGCTTCTGAATAAAGCCTTAGAAAAAATTGACCTAAGTCAAATTTTCCATTGATTCTTTATCCTCTTTTAAGTAAACAATTCATTTTACCGAATTTTAGTTTCACAAATTTCTTTACGTCGTTATTACTAACGACTTCAGAGACATTGGGGTCTTTTGGATCTTTTTGCAATTTTGTTTTGTCATTTGCGCAGATGTTGATGATCTTGTTTGAACCATTAATATTATCCTATTCATGTCAATTAGTGTCGCTATGTTTATGCGGGACAATGCATCCGCTACATGGCTATCTTTCCCCTTGAGGTATTTTACGGTAAATTGGTATACTTCTAAGTCTAGTTTCATCTTAGTTAATTTTGATGTGGAAGTTTTTCATCGAAAACAAATAAGTAAGGGGACTATGGTCTGTTTTAACTAAGAAATGCCTTCCATAAACATATGGTCTGAAGTGTTTTATTGCCCAATGTATAGCAGCTAATTCCTGCTCTGTAGTTGATTTATTGCTTTCTCCTTGTGTGAAAGCTCGGGATGCGTTGTGAGGCGGCCACTGATGCCAGCCACCCCACAGTTTTGAATCCACGGCAAGGAACCATCGTTTTATGGCCAAGATCACGACAAGGAGCCGTTGTCGGCTTTTAGTTAATACTATTATTGAGTAAAGAGCCAAGGAGCCATTAATATTATGAGTAATTTGAGTAATTTAATTTTTGAGCAAAGGGCAAGGAGCCGTTGAGCTTATAGCTCATATCGTGTGCATTAAGCGCATAGTTAAGAGCAAGGAGCCCAGTTCAGGTTTGAATTTAACCGCCGGCCGCCGCTGCACCTGACCGTTGCTGATCGGTTGCGCAACACCGCCTTCGAGAGCGCAGCTTCAATTCGGCAACGAAGAGCGAGCGCGAGCGATAAAAGTGAAGTGTACAGCGGAGCGCTAGGGCTCCAAGACAGTGCGGCAGCGCCCTAGTTTAGGAAACTCATTAGGGTAGAAGGTAATAAAACTAGTGAATAAAGTGAATGTAGTCAAAGTAATGAAGAGAAATGCTAATCTTTGTATTCTCGGGCAGTCATATTTGTGCTAAACATCAGATATAACCGATGTTCACCCTAACCTAGGGGGATAGTGTAGATGGTGCGTGGCCAAGGCCCGGTAGTGCAGATGGTGCGAGGCTACAACCCGCTAGTGTAGTTGGTGCAAGGCTAAGGCCCGATAGTGTAGTTGGTGCGAGGCCAAGGCCCGAAAGCGTACATGGTGCGAGGCTACGGCCCGCTATAATAGGTAGTACGAGGGTGCGGCTCGATAGAGTAGGTAGGATAGAAGTAGTGGGGTATTGAAACAATCACTTCAGTACTTTCCCATTCAGTAGTTTCTCGTCTAATGACGCTGAAGTGTTAAGAGAATTTGGAAGGGATATTGTTATATTATGCCTTTCCGAAGTTCGTTTAATATTTTCTCTTAGCGTGCTTAATAGATCAACTGTCTGTGTTAAATGCAAATTGTTTAATTTCGTTGCATTGTCACAAATAAGTTGGCGGCTGGTATTGTAGGAATCAACAAGAATTTTAACATGTTTTAACTTTGTGTCGTTTGTAATCGGTGCACTTTTGTTAAGACACTTGAAGGATTTATCAAACTCCTCACGTTGTTCCCTAAGAATGGTAACGATTTGAGTCCAGTCCATTTATAGACATTTTTAATTTATCTGTGCAAACGCACCATAATAATGTCGTTAGGTCCTAAAATATGGTGTTCTAATTGTTGTGCGTTTTTTTTTTAATGCTATAACGTTTTCCTAGTATTGGGCTTAATTGATATTTAATTGATATAGATACATAAGTTCTTTTATACTAATTGTAGTTATGGTTACTAATTGGTGAACTCTTTCCCTAAAATGAGAGTCTTGTAAATAAACTTCATCTATGGCTTTGTTCGTAGCCATTGAGTTTATTAAGGAGAGATCAAAAGTAAAAAGAAATTATCGTTTTTTATTTTATATTTTATCTAGGTCGTTTGCAGGACTCATAAATTTTTTCTTTAGGCACCTATTGTGCACCTTGTATAATTTGAAAAGATGGATTATGCGCATTAGCACTACGATATTTACAAGGAGAACTGTTATTATTTTTAAGTCTGGTGTTTCCACCTCAACTTTATTAATAACGTTGGCGGTGGAATCCACTACTACCTCCGTTTTAAAAGCTTGAAGTAT